>JAZAVK010000256.1:0-26123 GCA_037954305.1 Neonectria magnoliae
GTACGCTCTAGCATCTTCAGTACGCTCTAGCATCTTCAGTACGCTCTAGCATCTTCAGTACGCTCTAGCATCTTCAGTACGCTCTAGCATCTTCAGTACGCTCTAGCATCTTCAGTACACTCTAGCATCTTCAGTACGCTCTAGCATCTTCAGACTCTGGTGTTTTTTTTTTGTTTTATGTACTTACATAACTTACATGGTTCGAAATGGATAGGATGGGCGGGAAGGAATAGGGCCGAGAGGACACGCAAATGGGCGTCACATTCGCGACTGATGGAATTCAAGGGGAATCTCCGGGTGTCTTTCCCTGAACCTACTCTGTACAGTGTCAAGCCGGGAAGGGTGGGCGACTCCTTGTTTAGATCTTGGATAAAGACGGCTAGGATGGCTACGGCATGGGGAACGGATCTGTAGACGGGTCAGGCTCGGTCGGTCGGTCGGTCGGTCAGTAGAAAATGGTTAAACGCTCTCCTCGACTTTTACTCATAATATGACTGGAATGTCCGTTCTTTTACATCAATGACTGTTGTGTATCTGTCCTTATCCCTTGTTTCCAACGACCATTTGGC
Organism: Neonectria magnoliae; assembly: GCA_037954305.1. Taxonomy (NCBI): domain Eukaryota; kingdom Fungi; phylum Ascomycota; class Sordariomycetes; order Hypocreales; family Nectriaceae; genus Neonectria; species Neonectria magnoliae. Next base: position 570 of record JAZAVK010000256.1, read on the forward strand.
TCGCGAGTCGGAGAAAAACCTGTTCGATTGTACAAGAACACGCTCAGAACGCAAGATGTAATTATGTTGCTGAGTGTTACTCAAGTCTTGACTACTAGACTAGATAGTTTAAAAAAAAAGATGACCGCCTTATTAATTCGGTTCGAAGATAAAACTAGAAAATTATCTTGACGGTGGGAGTCGTTTCTTAGTCACCGTATCGTACCAATTAACTTGTAGCTAAACATGATTTACTTATTCCGTAGAATTCTTTTGTTCCTTGGCTATCTATATTTTCCCTGTCAAGACTATGTCATTGTCGTATTGCGGCGGCGTGGTCGGACTTAGCCACACACTTGACAGCCCATGCCACAGATAACCCACTCTTCACGTGCCGATAAGATCAAAATTTCGAGAAATGTTTCGCGCAACGGCTCCAAGACAGCGCCCCTCCAAGAGAATTTGGCAAGTGTAGAGACAAGCGACGGTCGACTACTTCTCTCTTTTTCTCTGCAGCGCCTTTCGCAATGGCTTCAACCAAGGCTGAGAAGAAGCGCAGTGCACGAGCCTGGGATGCGCTCACTCCCCCCCTCGCCGAATGGATCCTCGACGCTGTCACAACCATGGGCTTCTCCCAGATGACACCCGTCCAAGCTGCAACGATACCGCACTTCATGGCCAACAAGGACGTTGTCGTTGAGGTATGCCCAATTACTCCCAACTCGCAAAGCTGGAACTAATCATGGAATACGTCCAGGCCGTCACCGGTAGCGGAAAGACCCTTACCTTCCTCATCCCCCTCGTCCAAAGACTCTTGCGACTTAGCGAGCCCACCAAGAAAAACCACGTCGCCGCCATCATCGTCTCTCCCACCCGAGAGCTCGCCGCCCAAATCCATACTGTTCTACTCTCACTACTACAGTTCCACGCCCCGTCTGCCGAGATCCTACCACACCTCAAGGGTGACGAGAGACGCCCGGCCACTACCGCTTCGGTTATTGTGCCCCAGCTCTTGGTTGGCGGCACCACAACGACTGCGCAAGACCTCAGTTTCTTCCTACGACACAGCCCCAACGTCATCATCTCGTCCCCAGGTAGACTTGTGGAGCTCCTATCCTCGCCGCATGTCCACTGTCCACAGTCCTCCTTTGAGGTTCTTGTTCTCGACGAAGCTGATCGCCTCCTAGATCTGGGATTTAAGCCGGATCTACAGAAAATTCTATCACATCTTCCCAAACAGCGACGAACTGGGCTGTTTAGCGCCAGTGTCAGCGAAGCGGTCGGCGAGATTATCCGGGTCGGTCTACGGAATCCCGTAAAGATTGAGGTCAAGGTCAAGATGAAGGATGGCGGTATCCTGGAGGACAGGAAAACCCCCGCGAGTCTGCAGATGTCATATCTGGTGAAGCCCGCGAGTCAAAAACTCCCTGCCCTTGCGCAGCTCCTCGAGAAGCTCTCCGTGAAGCCCCAAAAGAGCATCGTCTTTCTCTCCACTTGTGCTGCCGTGGACTATTTCCAGCACGTTCTCCCAGAGCTTTTGCCCGAAGGGTTCTCACTTGTCCCGCTACATGGCAAGCATCCTGCCAAAGTGCGTGAAAAGAACTTCAGCCGGTTCCTCACCTCAGTATCCCCGACGGTTCTTTTGACTACAGATTTGGCTGCGCGAGGCCTAGATATTCCTCAAGTCGACCTCGTTGTGCAGATCGATTGTCCCTCAGACCCCAAGGTCTTCATCCACCGAAGCGGCAGAGCTGGTCGTGCTGGCCGAAAGGGTCTGGCTGTGGTGATGCTACATCCCGGACGTGAGGAGGACTACGTGAAATTTTTGGAAATCCGCAAAACGCCAATCGCGCCTCTGATTAGGCCAGAGATTACCGTGTCAGACGAAGAAGCAACTACGGCAACCCAAAAGATCCGGGATCTAGTTCGGGACGATCGGGGCCTCTACGACAAAGCTCAAAAGGCCTTTGTGAGTTGGGCTCGCAGTTATGGCGCGCACCAAGCGACATCCATCTTCCGAGGCGCCGATCTCGATTGGACTGATCTCGGAAACGCCTGGGGTCTCTTGCGTATGCCTCGAATGCCTGAGTTGAAGCTCTGGACTGGCGACAAGATGCTGGGCCAGGAAATAGACTGGGAAAACTTTGCTTACAAGGAGAAAGCCCGAGAGCAGGCCAGGAAGGTCGCTCTGGAGACTGAGAAGTCAGGAGAGAAGGCCGAGAAAGTGGACGATTCCAAGCGCAAGCGGAAGAACAACGAGGCGTGGAGCGTCAAGCATGGGAGAGAGGATGACAGGGTCGAGCGTCGGGAGAAGCGCCGCAAGAAGCGCGAGGCAGAGAGAGTGTCGACCATGACAGAAGCTGAGAAGACGAAGCATGTGGAGCTCAACGAGTTGATTCTTGAAGTGCGCAAGCAAAATAGGATAAAGGCTGCGGCGGCGGCCAAGGAGGCGGCCAAGGAAGCCAAGGAGGCAGCAAAGAAAAGGAAGGACGATGAGTTTGAAGGATTCGACGATTAGACAGGAATATACCCCGTTGAGTTGTTTGTCATATTAGAAAATGTCTTGCATCGTTGACATCTTGGGCTTTAACGTTTGCGAATTCGCTCGAATTTTTATGATTCAGATGATTTACTCAATTATACCGAACGTTTGCCCCAATGGAATATCGTCGCGTGCATCCACCACATAACAGCCTCAGTTGTGCAAATATGACATGTACCCCGAATGTGCTCCGCTGAAACGGTCATGAAATACAGACGCAATCGCAAACACGATCTCCATAGTTGCATGTTACAAAAGTGCGCCGTCCCGCTGCAGCTAAATATCAACAAGGATTGGGGGGCCATCCGTATACGCGTATAGACAGGTTCCGGAAATTTTCCACATGGTCCGATAAACGCGTACTCGGCCGGTTCCGAGCCACTCAACCACGTTTTAGACGGGGATCAAGATGGAGGCGACTATGCTTGGCATTTGCTTCGTCTCTGAAAGGCAGAACGGAAAAAATACTTGACATTACCGATGCTTCGGATCGTGTTGGATTGAAGCTTTTACCGGCTCCCCTAACTTTTACCGGCCGTCGGACAAGCCGCGGACATGCAGTCGAAGGCCTAATTCTCACCTCAGAAGGCGAGCTAACCAATCAGAACGCGATTCCTTTCATTCTATTCTTTGAATTCTCTGTTGATACGTTGATTGATCTCTTCTTGGTTACTTTTTCGTTTCTCATTGGTACTACTCTTCTTGCTGCTAATGAGTCTTAATAAGTATCCCACTCCAGGACTAGTCCCCGGTTGTCCTAGATATGTCTTTGGTGTAAGTCTTCAGCACCCCCATGCCAACTCATTGTTTCTTACTAATGCCAGCTGTTCAACCATTTAGATATCGGTCTGCTCTTTCTTACTAATTTGCGAGTTGGCTCATAGTTTGGTTCCGCACCTGATGCCGAGAATCTCGATCTGCAGCGTTTCTTATCCACTCCAGGGGCAGCTGTCGCGTCACTTCAATGTAATCGCTCACTATCATGACCGTGAACTGGCCGCATGCTATTTTTATCAACCATGCCAAGAGAATGGCGTCGGGCGTCGGGGCCATGGCGAGGTTGCAAGATGATGGCGACAGATTCAAGCGGGCGGTGCACAGGCTGATGGCCGTTCGGTCTCTGGCCAGTAGCAGCCACGGCGATGGCGTCTCATGCTCGAATACGAGACTGACCGGTCGGACCGTCGCCCGGAGCATTGTTTGATGTGGACTGTGGAGGATGATCAGTGATGTTTGATTAATCTTGGTGCGTTGCAGCGTAGGGGGCATGCGTCCAAGCACGCGTGGATGGTGCCTCGACGGGACGCGCGGACGCCGCTGCGGATGGTGGCATCTGGGACGTTTAGTAAGGGACATGATGGGGGAGTGGGGAGACTAGCTTTTCGTGCAGAACCAGGTTGAGGATCAGTCCCAGGGGAATGAATAAGGTTGGTTGACTGAGATCTGACTTTGGAGGAAAACGGCGTGAGGTTCAGACGCCAAGGGGGTGACGTACGACGAGGGTAGGAGTGTGTTGGCGGTGCATAGTCGGGATTGGATGGCGTGAAAGTCAATTACGAGAAAGGGGATGGACGATGGTCGATGGACGGCAGAGGAAAGTTACGGGGCCAATATCCGAATATTGGTCCTATTTCGGCGTTCTGTCTTGTCGTTCTATCTGTCTCTGAATAGCTCTTGAGATGGAGGGAGACAAAAACCACGAGGGCCAGGATGTGTTGCTAATTTTGGATAGGGCAGACGGTAGCGGAGTGCTTGGTACGAGCGCGCTAGTCCGAATGGAGACCTCTGGCACCCAAGTGGGAGCCCAACCCCTGCCCGGCGTGTTGCCGAGCCACTCGCCTCGCATACGGCTCGACCAATCAGCCGCGGCAGATGAGTGGACCCTGGGAAGGCGCATTGATCAGGGTCTCCACGCGTGCGGTTCCTTCCCTGCCAAGTTAATTACCTGCGATCCCAACACGAACCGACTTGGCAACTTACGGGCACCGCGCATCGCGCACCGGGCAGAATGCACCGTTCTGGAAGCAGCACACCCGACGCCATTGCAGGTTGGCAGGTTGGCGGGTTGGCAGGTTGGTAGGTTGGCAAGTATCAGCCAGTGCCTCTCCTTCCTTCCTTCCTCTCTCCTTGGTCCGTCCTCCTTCCATATGACTAAGTAGCCCTCGATCCCAATTGCCTTTTTCTTCCCCCCCATAACCCCATCTCCATCTCCATCTCCATCTCCATCTCCATCTCCATCTCCATCTCCATCTCCATCTTCAACTTGGCCACAACTTCCAACGAGTCCAAAAAGCCAACCGACCCTCGTGGTTAATCACACCGTCGCCCTTGTGTCCCTTTTCGATTCCATACTACTGCTTCTACGAACGAACGAACGACACCCCGGAAGCGCCACCCAGCCCGTCGTCGCCCGTCGCCTCGGACGCCTTTCTAGGACCATGATTGCCCGCCTCTGTTGCTACTCTCCTCCTTGACCACAGCCTTTACGCGGACGGGCTTTCTTCTGCACTGCCGAGTCTCCCAGGCCGTCGCCCGAGTTAGCCCAAAACAGAAGTCCCACTTCTCTCCTCCCTTGAGCCTGAGGTGACAAATCCCTGCCATGTCCCCGCGTCCCTCGGGCCCCGAGTCCAGACCCGACGGTCCCGGCCCTGGCCCCGGCTCCGCATCCCATCCCGGCTCCCGCCCTGGCTCCAGTGCCACCAATACCGCCAAACTGCGTCGTGCGCATCGCAAGTCTCGCAACGGCTGCTGGGAGTGCAAACGCCGTCACATCAAGTGTGATGAGTCTCGTCCCAAGTGTAGCAATTGTTTGGTCAGCGAACGCGATTGTTCCTTTCCACACTCCGCCTCCGCCCCGACTCCGGCCTCGACTCCGACCCCGAACCTGGCTTCAGCGACCACTCCGGCTGCTACTATCGTCAACAGCCCGTCCCGAAGCCCTGCCGACAGTACTTCCAGTTCCGGAGCCCTATACCCGTCCCAGCACCTCCTCCCGTCATCGTGTGGCCCTCGTGGATTCCCCGTCGTTGACGATGTCGCTCCTCCCACGCTGCCCTCCTTCAACGAGTTCTTTGCTGGTTCTCCCTCGTCGTCCCTACCAGACTCACCGCCGCAGCCTGGCTTCACCGCAAAGCATCTCATTCTCTTCCACCACGCACAAACCTCGATGGTATTCACCACCAACTTCATGCCCGCCGCCATTAGTATTGCTGTCCAGTGGGCCCAGGAGGCCCCATACGCCATGGACCAACTCCTCGCCCTCGCTGCCGACCACCTGGCCCTGCACTCGCCGGAGAGCTGCAACGTCCATCGTCGTGACGCCACAGAGCTCCAGACGCGCGCCTTGATGTGGTTCAATCGTGATACCCAGGATAACGTCAACCAGGACAATGACAGGCTCGTTATCCCACGCTTCCTCTTCGCGTCGCTCCTTAGTATTCACATGCTGTACGAGACGTTGGCCTACTATCGCGGCAGCTATCACGCCTTCATTGATCGCTTCATTGAGTTCACCCATCTACATCGCGGCGTCCGCACCGTCATGAGTAATTCATACGACCTCATCCTCGAGTCCGGTCTTCGTCCTTTTATGGTCAACATCCGACTCGCTTCAGAGTCCGACCATCTGGGCGTCGAGTGCGCCGAGCTCGAGCGACTCATCGATGGCTCGGATCTTGCACCCGCCACCGTCGCCGCATGTAAGAGCGCCTGCCAGGCTGTCCAATGGGCCTTCAACGTCCATGCCAGTCTGCCTTCCGACGACAACATCCACGCTGTCACTGCGCTACCCGTGTTGCTCACGCCCGAATATGTGGACGCACTGCGCAAACATCGCCCCGAGGCCCTGCTTGTTCTAGTCTATTATGGTGTTTTGCTCCATCGATGCCGCAATTCGTGGATCGTCGGCGATGCTGGAGCAGCTGTGATTCACCTTATTGCGGATTACTTAGGCAGTTTCTGGTCAGAGCCATTACGGTGGCCCATGGAGGTCATAAGCACCGAGCAGGGATGAAGAGAAATTAACCTCCCAGACTTTGACCATGATCCTTCACCTCGCCACCAAAACTGTTCACACAACTGGACCGCGCATACGGCAGATGGCCACCCAGGCCACGAATCATGCTCTGAACCCAAACCACGCTACCACACCGTGAAGCCGCACATTGGACCTTCACAAGCTTGATCTACACGCCACACCGATGCCTAACCACCGTGAAGCCCTGGGGAGCCCAGCACCTACCAATTCAAGGGTTTTGTTGCAGCCGCTCAACGTACCGAGCAGCTGAGAGCAGTTATCTGAGAGGCCTTGTTCCCCACACGTGGGAGCACGCGAAGAAGTAATGTTCAGGCTGCCCCAAAGGCACGAAAAGAAATTACGAGAGGACCAAGTGCTCCAGGGAAGGCCGAGGAACACTAAGGGTGAAAAGAGGCATTAGCTAGATTGCGGTCAGGGAAATAGCCCATGGCTGACGATGTATGTACTTAGATGACCCTCGACGAAGACCGACTTCGTAGTGAGCCAACTGGCTCTGTACAACAGCTTTGCGTGGTCCTGCCCATTCATTGTAAGCCATTGCTCTTCGGACGAAGTCACGACTACCTAGGCAATTTATACAGGATAAGTCACTTCACATCCCAAGTCTCGGTCCCTACAACAGCGTCTATGAAACGACAGCTTGACTATCTCGCATGCACATTTTTAAAAAGCAAAAGTACCCGATGAACCTGTTCAATCTTGCTATGCGGATTCTTCGCTGCTCTAGACTCATGTCTCGTGTTATCTGGAGACGCCTAGATTAAACCCTCTAACCTCCTCGTTTCACTCATCCGTCCGTCATCCATTCATCCAGCTAGCTAGCCATCCACTTTCCATCCCGTCGTACATCGATTCCTCGTGGCCCCGCTCCAACCCACCTCCGACGTTCCGGTCACCGGTAATTTTTTTTGTGGTATAAAACATATGTATCGTACTCTCTCTTTCTTGGTTTATTCATAAAAACTGGATCCATCAATCAAATCGACCTAGTCCCACTCACCTCTTCCAAGGGACCGGCTGGATCAGCTCGGCCAACTCAACAATCATATGTTGAAAGAGAGAGGACGAAACAAAAAGAAGAGGCCGGGTGGAGTTCGTGCTGGGAAGAACGGCCGTAAAAAGTGGAAAAGGAGACGTACCCCCGGGATGAGCGGCGAGGACTCTTCTATGGGGTTTGGTATCATTACAGGAAGGAAATTGATCGAGCGAGAAGGATCCGGAGACGTAGCTGTCCAACGATTGAGGATGCGGCCTGCTTGAACAGCTTCATGGGAGATCGAGCTCATAGATCGTAAAACTCCCAGCCATCACCGGCTAAGTCGGTATCCCCAGAGGTTGTGACAGCAGCTGACGAGCTCTCAACATCCCGTCTAGGCGCGAATTCGTCCCGAAATTCTTCATTCAGTCAGAGCTCCTCATCGTCGAGCTCCGAAGGCTTCAGAAGACCGCCGACCTTCTGCCGTCGCTCCATGTCTGCGTTCTTGGCATCTCGCTCTTGCTGCTCCTTCTCAACAATGAACAGTTCCGCGTTGTCACCAGCGAACTCCTTGAGAGAGACGAGGAAGTCACGCATGTTGAGGCGGAACTTGTCGTACTGGGTGTTGAGCGTGAACAAGCCCTCCACGAAGGTGGTGATTTGGGAACTAAGATTTGCTTGTTAGCACTCGTTCTCCAGTGTCGGATTCTTGACTTATCACGTACGCTTGTAAGTTAGGGAAGGCATTTTGTAGGAGATTAGCCACAAAGTTAGCCAGGAATTCCCGGTTGTTGGTGCCGGCCTGTGCTTGCTCGGGGGTGTAGATGGGACCTTGGATCTTGGGTTGAGAACCATCGGCAGGGTTGATGAAGTAGAAAAGCTTCATCAAAAGCATGGACTGGGTCTTGAAACCGGCCTTGTGATCGTTGTCGGTCACGACAAAGAAGACATCTTGCAGGATAGTGATAAAGAATCGCTGGAAAAAGGCGTTGGCCGTCTGTACGTCAGTCTTTTCCGCGATGTTGTTGACCAACTCCAAGCACATGTTCAAGCCGGCAGCCTCAACGTCTCTGTTGTCGTGCTTGAAAGCCCATGAGCATGAGTCGATGACAAACTTGAACTGGTTGTTGTCCAACTTTAGAAGAGCTGTTGCATCGGGTTAGCATTTCTTGATGTGATGAGCTGCTACTTTAACGTACCAGGGAAGCAGTGCAAGTTGATGGCCCTCAGGAGGTTGAAGAACTCGACTCGGTGTTCGGGGAATTCGGAAAAGTCCTTGTTGATCATCTCCAAAGTGCACTCAAACACGTTCTGCATGATAGTAGGGACTTGGTCCTCCATCAAAGCCTAGTCGATAGTTAGCAAAACATTTGCGAGTTCTCGAGGTTTCAGGATTTTGGGAGTTCTTACAGAGAGCTTGGTGATGATGGTAGAACAAGCCTTCAGGACCTCGGCATCTCTGGCTCCGGGCACGTTACGGTTATAGTCAACGAGGACCGAGTCCAGGAGAGGAGGAACCATCTGGGCGCGAACAGCCTGAAGGTCCTCCGCCTTGTCGACGTAGACCTCGATGAGCTTCAGGATCTCCTTCTTGATGGTTCGTAGACCTCGGACCTTGGGCATCTTAGTGGCCAATTCACCGTCGCGGGCAACAGCGTCGGAGATGAGAGTGCTCGTGGCGTTATACATCTGGAGCATGTCGTGGTAGATGCGGCCGATTTGAGGGTAGAAGTAGGGTCCCACCGACGAACAAGCCGACACGTTAGTCTTCATGATGTTGCCAATGACCTTGATTGTCTCCGAATCCTGCAGGATGGAAGGGTTCATTGTGGCCTGCTTGATAATTTCGTCCCAAGCGGCGTTCGGAATCGCCATGAGGTCGGAGAGGAGCCTCTCCTGCTGGTGCTTGTTGCCCTGGGCCGCGACCATGTAACCACAGGCCTCGTAGAAAGTATGGACCTGCTGAGGAGTCAAGTCGCATGTAATCTTACCCATGTTCCTAACGATCTCCTCGATGAAGGGCTCCTGCTCACTAGGCTGGAGGGCAACAAAATGGCGTCTGCACTGCCGCGCAATCTTAATGAACGTGTCGCAGGCCATGTCCTGTACACCCTCATGAGATTCATGCATGAACTCGAACAGCTTGTTGACTACTGTCTTCAAGAACTTCCAGTGGGCCTTGAGGAAGCGGGGGTACTGGCCGACAATGTACATGATGTTACTGGCGACGACAGCCTTGTTGTCCTTTCCGCGCTTCATCTCTGTCAGTCCAAGGAGGTCCTTGATGACGGTGACGAGGAATCGCTTCTCGGTCTCCTCGTTCATGGCCAGGGAAATAGAGCCGATGGCCCAGCAGAGGACGTTGCAGTTGTGCCAAGACCACTCGGTTCCGTCGACCTGTCGGGCCAGCTTCTCAGTCATGATGTTCTCGGTATCGACCACGTCCAGGTGAGTCAGGTAAACCAGGCACTCTCGAATCGTCTTGTACAGCTGCACGGTGTCGCTTTCTTTGACGAATTCTCGTACAATTTCACCCTCGTCGTTCTCGACGATCAGAACCTCCTCGGGACGAACCATCTTCTCGATCATGACCACACGCAAGTTGGAGAGGACCTCGTTGTACTTGTGTTTTCGTAGCGGATAGCTCATGAGAAGGGACGGGTTGGGGGCGCCGCTGCCCGACACGCCTCCACTGACGGCCATGAGAGGATTGACGTCGGTGATGGGAAGCTGTTGCATCTCCTCGTAGAGCTCCTGCACCAGCTTGAGCCAGTAGTCAAGACAAATCTTGAAAATTTCTCGGTCGTCGATCTGCGATATCCTGACGAGGTAGTAGTGTCCGTGAATGAGGTAGTCGCGGTTAGGTAGGTTCTCGATGAGCTGTTACTCCAGTTAGTATTACAGAAGTTACACAGCTTAGGGACAGGCAAGACACACATTCAGATGCATTCCAAAGAAGTTGCAAAGAAAGAGTGCCAAGTTCTGGATAAACTCCTGATCCCTTGAGTTGCTGCTGGGGTATGTCGACTTCAGATCCAGGGTGACCGGAATGATGTTAGCAATGGTGCTGAGAACCTCGGTGAACATCTTGACGAGCTGCTCGTCATAGGAGTTGGGCTGTCCAGGACCACCAGTCTGCAGGCCGCCGATTTCGGTGAGGCATTGCATGGTGATATTCCGGAACTCGGGGGTGGGGAGGAAGCGAGTTCGTAGAGTCTCAATGAGCGGGGTCTCGAAAATGTAGCCCAAAGGGATCCAGTTGCAGAAGCGAAGGAGTGTCTCGAGAGTGGCCTTGACGAGGCTGGGCTGGTCGGCGGTATTGAGGACCTCCTGGCAGAGGTTGAAGATCTGGGAGAACTCAGCGCACATGGTCTGCTTGAGGTTGCGCGTCTTGGTGGAGGTCATTTGCTCAGCGGAGTAGTCAAAGACCTCCTCGGAGAGCAAGCGCAGAATGATCATATTGTTCTCGCAGATGGAGAGGTTTGAGTGGCAGGAGGAAATGATCTCGTTGATAAAGGTTGGCCAATTGTGCGGCCACTCCTGCTTGAGGACGGAGATGAGGACGAGGTTGAGCTTGTTGAGCAGAGTCTTTTGTTGGCGCAACGACTCCTCGGTGCTCGAGCACTGAATGATAAATTGGACGATGAAGTTTCGGATTCCTAAAGGCGACCACAATCAGCATCAGTCAAAGACCTTGGGGTGGCGGGGGAGACGAACCCTGGCACTGCTCCCGGGGGAGGACCTTCCACCTGGTCAGGATGACATTATCAAGAACCTGCAGGCCCAAGTCTGTTGAGCATTGTCAGCGACGCCGTTATTACATCGTAGGTTTGGCCCCGTGGGTGGGCGGGAGACGCACACTTGGTCTGGGGGTATTGCGCGTCGGAGAGGATCTTGTCGACCATGAGCCAGGCATCCGGGTCTTCCTTGAACTGCGGGAAAAGTCAGTTGGTGTTGTCGTTTGAGCACCGGGGCTCGTGTGGGGTTCTTCGTACCTGGTTGAGTGCAGCTTGGGCGGTTTTTTGCTACAACAGCAACCGGTCAGCTCTTTGCGTCTTTGTGCATAGCCTGGCGCGCGAGGGACCAGGCTGAAAAAAACGAGGGCACCGGGCGGGCAACCGATGACATACCTGCTCGCCGCGACCCTCGTAGAAGGAGCGGACCAAAACGTCCAGCTCGTCAATGGAGATGGCCATGCTGGACGGCGGGCTCACGGGGGAGCGATGTGAAGAAGCTGGGGCGGTTTGGAGGTGGCGGGCAAGGCGGGGGGAGGGAGGAGTTGTAGCAAAAGAGAGAGAGCCCCAGCCAGGCAGGGAAGACAAGACAGCCGAGGGGACTTGACGAAGCAGCAGCAGTGCACGGTCTAACCAAGTGAAAAGAGAGGGAAGACGCAGAAGGAGACGAGAGGGCACGCGGTTGCGGTTGCGGTTGCGAGTGCAGTGGTGATCGTGAAGAATCCGAAAAAGGATACGAGCCAGGCGGCGAGAGAGGGAGGAGGGAGAAAGAGGGTGGATGGGAAGGCGGACGACGTCGGTGTGGTGAGGTGAGTGAGAAGAGAGGTTCGAAGAGAGATGGGGAGATATCCAATGGTAAGGTAAGAAGGCCCAGTGCACTTTAGCTGGCCGGATTTAGTGGAGGGGAGGGACGCCGCCGCCGCCAGGTAACAAAGAACACCGGTCCATTCATCACAGTGGTTCTCACAGTGGTCTTCACAGTGGCCGTCACAGTGAACGACCACCTGCCACCCAGCTGGAACACCTCAACCACCACCACCACAGTTGCGGGGAGGGGGGAGGGGGATTGATTTTGTCAGCGGGGGGGAGGGGCATTTTTCTCGTCACAAGTACCCAGGACCTCCACCACCCACCGTGAATCCGCGCCATCAGTGAACCGGCGACTTTTAACCCGGCAACCCGACACCGCTAATTCCGCCGCCCGCCCAGGTAACCACGGGCGCCGCCCAGCAACCATGACGCTGTGGCCCCAAGTCCCAGGTACATGTGATGAGAAATCCCACCTAAGCTCCCAGCCTTCTTCTGCGTTGTCCAAAAGGCAACCTGGTCGCACCCCACCTCGATCGATCGCAGAGCTCATGTTTAAGTCCATACGGAGTGGCCCGAACCACCTTTGCTTCTGCAGAGCCTTTTGTGTCTGTATATCCGAACTCATGAGCCGATGGACTCGATATAGCTTCTTGGCTCTGACAAGTAAACTCTCGAATCTTCCTGCGATTTTCCAACGGCTTGATGTTGGCAAGGAGCACCGTTGTGAGATAAGATCCATACTACTAGTCTATACAACGATGCGACTAGGTCGGTCAGGTATCTTAAACTCCAACCATCCGGAAATGCTTGTCCACACGCGGCAATCGTCAATCATGAAACAAACGTACCTTCACCGAAACGCGTATTCGCATTCTTCACGCCAGATCGATCGGGTCTATCCAATTTCTTTCTTTGTATTGTATTTCCCTCCATGCCCGCTGTCTTGATGACACACGCGCAGTGGCCTCTAAACTCGTATATCTCAAACACCGTCTATGCCTTATATCCAGCCTCGGACAAAGAATCCCGCAAAGCATCCAGAGCCTTGTCAATATCCTTTCGGTTAGAGTCCAACTGTTCGCATCATGCGTTAGCAGGTGGCTCTTGTTTGAGTTCCGCAATGAACTTACCGCGCTGACACCCATGTGTCCAAATCGGATATACCGAGTCGCAATCGCCTTGTGAATACCGCCGGCAAACACCACACCCTTGGTAGCCAGCTTGGGCAGGACGTCGGCGATCTGGATGGTCTCGGGCAGGTAGATGGCGGTCATAGCGTGCGCCTGGTCCTCGGTCTTGGTGGCAACCACCTTAAGGCCCAGATCCGTCACGGCCTTCTTGACCTTGTCAGACACCTCGATGTGCTTCTGGAACTGGTCGGCCAGGGGCTTCGCCAAGATCTGGGTGAGTGCCGTGTGCAGGGCGTGAATGAGCTGGGGGGAGGGAGTGGCAAAGTATGAGGGCTTCTTGTTCTCATAGTTTTGCATAACTGGTCATGGGTTAGTGACGGTGGCAAGCTACACTGCGTCTTCTCCAAGGGCTGAGGCTTACTAGGGGTCCAGTTCTTCATGGAGGCAAAGTACGATGTGGGAGGAGTCTTGCGGTTCTTGAAGGCATCCATCGCGCGGCCGCTGAAGAAGGAGATGGACAGGCCAGCCGGGCATCCGATAGCCTTTTGGCTAGCCGTCACGACACCGTCCAGACCCCAAGCATCAAAGGCAATCTCCTCACACGCGACACTGCAAACGCCATCGACAATGACGAGAGTCTCGGGGGAGACTCGGCGAACAAGTGCAGTCAGGTCCTTGAGCTCGCTGAGAACACCGGTCGAGGTGTCGACGTGGGTAACGGTGATGACCTTGTACTTCTTCTCTGAGAGGGCCTTCTCGATCTCGGGGAGCTGGGGTCGGCCGCCGACCTCTCCGTCGAGCTTGGTCACGTTCGCGCCGTAGGTTCGCAGGCAGTCAGCGAAGGCGTCGCCGAAGTAGCCAGTGCTGAGGACAAGGGCATCTTCGCCAGCCTCGAGAAGGTTGGCGGCGACAATGTCCCAGCCCAGGGTGCCGGAACCGGATATGACGTAGGGCTGGGCGGCGGAATCGGTCGATTGGAAGAGCTTGCGAACCATGGAAAGGGTCTCGCCGAAGGTGTTGACAAAGGCAGGGCCGACATGGCTCTCACTGTATAAGAAAAGTAGTGGTCAGTACAATCGGGCTATATCGTGAAAATGGACATATAATAGAGGGGGAGGGGTTACCTATAGTGGCTCATGGATTGAAGGACGGCATCGTCAAACTCAATGGGCCCGGGAATGAGCAAAGTGGCGTGCGGGGGTTGGGACGACATGGTAGAGGATGAAGAGTATCGGCGCTGTTGCTGAGGGAGGGAAGAGGTTTGGGTTGAAGAAGAAGAGGAAGATGAAGGAGATGAAGACTGCATCAAGTGTCTCGACACCAGGGATATCCTCCCGGCCGAAGCTGAAGAGGAGGCGGAGGAGGGGCTGTCGGCGGACAGGTCCGGCCTGCGGGGCTCCATTGGGTGGTGGGTGCCGCTGCTGCGAACCGTGGCCCTGAGTGCTGCGCCGACCACACCACTTGCTGCTGCAGTTCCCGCTCCCACTCCGACACCCGAAAAACCGAGCCGCTGCACAAAAGCCAGCGCGAAACGAACCGTCCCTACTGGGCGGACACGGGATCGACGGGCGGGCAGTGACGCCGAGTAGCAGGAGCTCCGTAAAGGGGGATGCTACGGACGTCTTCCGACTCCGGGGTGCCGGGCGTTCGGTGCAGGTCTGGACGGAGACTCGGAAACAGGCCGAGGGTGGGTGGTGAGAAGAGGGTAGAGAGGGAAAGAAATATGCACCTCACCCACGCGGTTGGGAGAAAGGGAAGGAGGAGTACTTAGCAGACCAGAACAGGTGGGTTCGTAATGAGGTGCTGCTCCGGATTTCCTGGGGCAGAGGCGATGGCTGGGATTGCTGGGATCCTAGTCTACAATCCCCACTGCTCATAACAGACTCCCGTTCCCGTTCCGGGGCTTCTACAGAGTGCAGACTGTTCTGGGCAAGCATCCCCGGGGTGCTGCTCAATTGTTCCAGCGTCGGCTAGGGGGCCGGTTCCGGCGGGGGAGACACATTCGCTGAAAGGACCCCGCCATGGAGGGACAGCGGCTCGGAGGTTCGTCGGCATCTTGGCCCGAACACCAGTGAACTGTGTATAATGGTCGTCAACTGGATGACCTACGGTAGCGATTGGGGATTTGATGACGTTCCATAGCTGTGTGAAAACAACCTCTTTTCGATTTTGTGAGTTATTGCTTGTCAGCATGAGGAGAGATATCATTTAAGCACATAATCTAAGTCGTAATATACAGTGGCTCATCCTCCTCGCAACGCCGAGTACCCTGAGCACCAAAACCTGGCCAGAGGAGCTCCTCTCAGAGGAAGCGTCGGCTCATCCCGAGCCCCCAACTCTTTCAGCAAAAGTCCAACCCAGGTCCAGCTTTTACTTTTCTCCGGTACTACGCAATCCCTTGTAGAAGTCGTGCAGCTTTCCCGCGCCGTCCTCCCACTGCACATCGTTCTGCAAGTGATGTCCCGCGCCTTCCACAATCTCCAGCCGCACCTCCTTGCCCTCCGGATCCGCCGCCGCACGGTAGAACGCCGCCGTGTCCTGCGTCACCTGCGCCGTCATCAGTTTGTCCTGCGAGCCCGCCATCACCAGGAGCTTGGCCGCTCCGCCGCTGTGAATGTGCTGCAGAACCGAGCTCGCTGTCGCGAACGGTTTCATCATGCTAAATGGCCACCGGTAGCTTTCGTATCGGCTCATACGGCGTTGGAAGGGCGTCACAGCCGAAAGCGGGAAGCTGTCGCCGAAGAAGGCGCGGCGCGTGAGGGCCGGGTGTGAGAGCGGTGAATTTGGGTGCCAGCTGTGGAACATGAGGCGGATGGTGAACCAAATGTCCAGCTTGGCCCAGTTCATGTAGACGCCGATTCTGCAACGACCTTTGTTAGCATACTAACTTGCTGTATTCATCACACATTGCATCTGCAATTGGTACTCACGATCCATAGGCCGGCACCGCACCCAAGAGGGCCAATCCTTTGACTTTGACTCTTCCCTCCGACAAGATGCCCTGGCTTAGCCCGCCACCGCTCGAGTGCCCGACGAGCACGACCTCGCTCTTCTCCCGGACCTGCACCCATTCAATGCCGGCGACAAGATCACCGCCCAATGCACGGCGCGTCGTTCCAAACACCATGCCCAGGTATGACGGATGCCACGAGTCGCCGTGGCCACGCAGCGAGATGGCGTAGCAGGGGACGCCGCGGGCGGCGAGATACTGCATGTACTCAATCCAGACCCAGGCGCCGCCCATGCCGCCATGGCAGAAGAAGACGGGCGGCCCAGTTGCGGCCGTAGCGGGCTTCGCGGAGAGGATCTCGAGAGTGCCCTGCGGCGTGTCGACCCAGTGCCGCTCGATACCGTCGGGGATGGGTGAGGGCGGCCCCGATGGCCTGGTGAAGTGGAGCCACTGGTAGCTGAGGTGAAAGTTGAACATGAAGGGTGATGATGGTAAATGGTGACTGTGATGGTGACGTGGAAAAAACTTGGCCAAGATACGTGGTTGATTTGAGCGGTGTAATCCAAGTGCGTCTGAACTCCGCAGTGTTGGATGGAGCGGGCAAACACCTCCTCCTCACCTTAAATGGGTTAACAAGACCTACTACCTCAAACCAGATAAAGACGATAGAGAGACAAGAAAAACTAGTAAAATTAACATATAACGCCTCGCTCTAAATCTCGCCCGTCTCAAACAGCGATGCTCAGCCATAAGCCATGAGCCCAAGCCATCAGCTCTAGATAGGTGCGCGTTCCGAGAAATTTCGTGCAACAAAGAGTTTCGTCCGGGAGAATCAGGAACGCTCACCGACTACGACTCGGGGACCAATTATCATGGGGCTGTCAAAAACGATTCCCAATTGACACGGCGATACCGAGGCAAAGCCTCCTCGCCGGAGACGGTTTTTGATAGTTCCTATTTTGTATTTCGTTTGCTGATTCGTTGTCAAGCACACAGCCTAGTTCGAAGCAGTAGTTAGAGATGACCTGTGATAAAAATGGAAATCTCCATCCCGACATCCTGGATCACGGCGTGTCTAGCTGAGATGCGAGATTTCGTCACTTCTGGGTGGTGAGTCACGAGCCATAATGCCGAATTCGTTTATTTCTCTACGTCACCACCAAATGCTTCTTTCCAAGACAGCCATTGATGTCTCAAATGCTGGTGATATTGCGTCGCTCTCTTCACGTCGAGTGTCACTGTTGGTTCTTAAAGCCATCCATTGGAGAGCGATTTTGGACATTTCGGTTCCATCCGCATGCACATCTCATATAGAACGGACAATCCCTAGGTTACCTAGAAATTCCCATGATCCTTCCATTCAAAGTTCCGATGCATGTCGCATCGGCATCTGTGTCAGCAGACCTCGTTTCACGATTGATACCTCTGATCGGGTTCCCCACATGTTTGCAGGGCTGAGCGAGATCCCCGCCATGAGGTGTGGTACGTACTCCTCAAGCTCCTTCTCCGAATAGTTCTTCCGATCCCGACCCTGCAACACCAAAAATTCACCACCACTACCAAGCTCCCAGCCTCGTCTCGTTGCGCACCTCCACCGCAAGGCTCCCAATCGCAGCCTGACAAGCCTCCAACGCCCCCCCTTCAGAATGAGTGTACGCTTTATCATGCCCCCTTCTTGCCCATGGAAACACCACTGATATAGACTGCAACAGTTCGTTCCCGTAAACCCCCGTCCTATGCTTCAGGACCTGTACGTCCCACCGCCCTCCCCCGCGACCTCGGAGCCGCTCCCACAGGAGAGACCTATGCTAACGCTTCCCCGGTGCGCAGTGTCGATAAGGACATCGTCGTTCGCTTGAAGTGGGGCGAGACCGAGTACAAGGGCAGACTGGTCAGCATCGACAGCTACATGAACATCCAGCTGCGCGACACCGAGGAGTACATCGACCAGAAGATGACTGGTACCCTTGGCCAGGTCCTCATCCGGTAAATACCACCCAATGTTGCATTTCTCAAGCCAAGCTACCCCTACAAGTAGTAGTGCTCGTTGGGGGTTAGTGAAGGGAGAAGATCATGAGCTTTGAAACTGACAAACCGCGATGCAGGTGTAACAACGTTCTCTGGATCCGAGGCGCCGACCAGGGCGAGAGCGGCGATGTGAAAATGGAAGGTTGAAAAGAAACGACTCACGCGAACGAGAAACTAGACCACGCGAGCGAAGGGGCCAAAATCAACGACAGGAGGAGGCGGAAAGCCAGCATGGCATTGGTTCCGGGAGGTCTTTGGAATCATTGGCCTAGAGACTGAGATTGGTTTCGGAGCCGGCGTTTATGGCTGTTTGTTGGGGTTCATCACCGACCGAAAAAGGAGGCTCCATGCCGTGCGCTGGTCTGTCATGGTATCCAACATCACATATACGGAGACAAGACATTCACGAGCACAAACAACTCCCTGTCTCCAAACAAAACTTTTCTCTTCGCCCGGCGGCAGAAAATCAAACAGTTCAGATCCAAACCCCGCGCGCCTTGTATGAATCCATCTCGTCATCCTTTCTCGTCGGTTCAGAAGATCTACATCAGGCACGCCACCTCGCGGCTGCTGCACAACTCCGACGAGCCCACCTTGATGCGCTGGGACTGTCCGACCCACGTCCAGGCCTCGACCAGCCACTCGTACCACACTCGCGTGTCATCCGTCTGCCGCCACATGCTGATCTCTAACTCCGTGTCGGCAGGGAAGTAAAGTGGTTTCTGTGAATGTTGATGTTAGCCATTGCGTGAATCGGTGCCTAGGAAACCCCGTTATCCAGGTACTAGGCTAGACTTGAGCTTACCTTGAGAGGAAAGAAGATTGGGAACCATGAAATCATGTCCTTGCTCTTCTGGTCGATGCGCTCCGGGTGCGTGCTGATCTCCACCTTGTTGCTCTGGTTTCCCTCAAGCTGCGACTGGTAGAGAGTTGACTCAAAATAGCCCGCCAGACCGTGTGTGACGCCTCTTGTCCGGCACACAAAGGTGAGATGGCAGTACCGCGAGTTATGATCATTGGCGCCCGCCGCGCCGGACATGCTTCCACCACCACCACCTACGACACCTCCCGACCGCCGAGCCTCCACGGCAGCAAGCGTTGTGTCGGGGATGGGGTGGGAGAACTCCCAAGCCTCCTGGAAGCGTGGGTGACCTGGCACCTTCTGAGACACAAAGTCGAGGGCGTATAGCCGGACGACCCAGGGCGTCTCGAAGGCATTGGGCTCGGAGGGCACGCGTGTAAGAAGGTCGGCGTGGATCTTGGGGGTGGAGATGGGACTGAAGTGTGCGGTGTAGGAGCTCGGAATGGAGATGCCGTGGGACTTGGCCATGACGTGCTGGATGCCGTCAAGACATTCGGGAGACAGTTCATTGTCGCCAAAGGAACCGAGCAGCTCCGAGATGAGGATGTCGACCTTGCCGTAGACAGGTCCTTCAGGCGATTCGGAGACGACGGGTCCCTTCCAAGCGCGCATATCCGTCTTGACCACCTTGACCTTGCCGTTCCAGACCATCTCGTTTTGACGCAGCAAATACACATATGCGTTGGGGTTCTTCTCCACGGCCCACATGTCAATAGTAACACCAGCGTCCTCGGCGGCCTTGAGCGCGCGGGTGACGAGAGGGCCGCGGCCAGAGCCGGCAACCGCAACGACGACAGCGCCCTCCTTGGAGGTAGGCTTATTGATCTCCTTCCACTCCTTCAGCGCCTCGTAGCAAGCCGCCTCGTATTGGTTGTACTTGACAGGGTCACCCTCAAAGACCTCGTAGGTGGCAGACTCGAGGTTGTCCGAGAGGGGTTGAAGGGGCGACTGAAGCCAGTCTTGGAAGCTGGTCAGGGTAGGGCCCTCAAGGACCGACAAAGGAGGCTGTTGGGACTCGAGCCACCGGAGGTAGGAGATGTAAGCATTCGTGTCGTTCTGGGACCCCTGAGCCTTGGACAATATCTGATTCTGGGCCTCACCGATGGTGGGAAAGTCGGCTTGGGAGTCCAGGTTCTGCAAAGATTGAACATCACCCTTGATGTGGGACACGTCGGGGCCGGCATCACAGAGCATAATCCACGGCAAGTTCTTCAGACGAAGGTAAGAGAAGATGAGGTTCTGGTGATGCTTGGACAGGGAGGGGAAGCCACTCTTGTTGGTCTGGAAGACGGAGGGGCTTAGAGTCAGATAATGCAGAGGCTCTGCGAACCAGCGGTCTTGGAGATCCCTCTCAGGCATGATCCGTGGCAATTGCAGTGCTGAGAAACAACCAGTCAGTAAGCGCAAGATGGTCAAGGGAAGATAGGAACACACCAACAAAGAGGCGCGTGTTGTAATTGCAGACGGTTCGGACATGGTGCCACGAATCCCAGGCGGTGAAAAGATCAATATCCTTTTCATCGACCTTAGGAGGCTGCTCAGACTGGAGGGACGAGAGGGTCTTGACCTTGGACTCCTCGCCAGGCTCACGATACATGGGCGTGTGGATGAGGAAAGTCACACGGCCACCGATAATGAGAGCTTCACCGACGGCACGAGAGTACTGAGCAAGGCCCTGGTTACCGCCGTGCCTGGAGGCATCTCGCTGGGGCCCAGCGAGAATGACACTCCGGACGCCGCAGAAGTTGGCGTAGTTAACCTCGAGGTTGAGCACCTGGCGGGAGATGCTGGAGACGACGGGGTTGGTGGAGCACAGGTCGATCCAGGGGCTGATGTACGCCGTGTACGTGTTGACGGCAGCGCTGGGGAAAAGGCCGGTGTCCTTGGGCGTCAGAGGCGGCAGGATGGGATCCTCCCGCGCGGCTGTGGCTCTGGTGGTGGACGAGTTGCCTTCGCCAGCGAGGGTGGCCAGGTGCTGCTCGACGAGGGCGAAGACGCGGTCGCGGAAATGGTTGTTGGTGATGGGCGTTGTCACAAAAGCCAGCTATCCGCAGTCAATGGCATTGCCCTCGGGCGTCAGCGACGGGCATGTTGACTGACGACTTACACCGTGGTTGAGCAGATGGCCGTACTGTAAGTCAGTGAGGGGCGCCTCTCGGGTCGAGTCGTGCTGGCCAATGTGGAAGGCAGGTTGCTGAGGGCCGAAGCTGTCGGACATGCCGAATCCGGACTCGTCAGATGCCATCGCAGGTACTGCGGTGATGTGAGGCTGTTCGAGTGAGCCTAGTGACGGAGGTTGAGATTTCCGATGGTGGAGTAAATCACCCCGCCAAACAAAACAATTGTGTGACGGACAAGAGAAAGATGTCGCCCTGCGATAGTTCCGAGGACAAATGACAGAGATGTCCCTTGAAGAAATATACTGAATCGCAACCTGGCTAGATGTCCTGGATGTGGACGAGCTCAACCTAAGGCTTGGAGTTGACGTGAGCTCAATTCGCACAAGAGGACGATTTTCGCGGTGAGTTTGAGAGAAGTGGGAAGGACCCTGAAATCCAGGCACAGTGTGCGCCAGGCCTAAACACTTTGTTGGTCCATTCTTTGCTGTGAAGGGTGACCAGATACTTGGGCGAGTGTCCGATTCCGAGACTAAGAGAGACGCAGAGTGCGTCAGGATGCGCAACACCAGAAAATCCTCGTAATGACCTATTCTCTTCTTTCATGAACCAGTTCATACAGTCCAAGACTCCCGAGTTGCTCGATTCCTCGCACTGTGATATAGACAAGGGTCCTTATCGATAAGGCAGTCGCCGTCTCTGCCCGCCAAAATTTTCTGGCAGGCAGACGGGGATGTCAACACAAAACCTCAGCCTCGCCCGCGCATTTCTTCTCTCCCTCTCCGCCAGTGGATGCCTCTACCACCTTATCTCTCCAGCAACAAACAATGTCCGATACCAAAGGCGGGAAGCGCTCTAACGCCGATGCCGACGATTCCTCGCGTAAGAAGTCAAAGAAGGAGGACGGCGCGGACGACAAATACAACCCGTACCTCGCCCACATGCACGGCAATCGCAACGGCGGCTATGGCGAAGAGCTTCCGTCCGACTCGCCTTTCGCCGATATGAGACGTCATAAGACTACGGCCAAACAGGCTGCTTTGGCCGAGGACTTGGATTCGAACCCCTTCACTGGCCGGCCGCACTCCCAGAAGTACTTCCAGATCCTCCAGGGCCGTCGGGATCTCCCCGTCCACAAGGAAAGGTTTGTCTAGCCTCCGGTGTTCGCGCGCGTGTGCGCGTGCGCGAGCGGATCAATTCACTGAAGAAGTTCCTGCTAATCGAAACTCTAGGCAAGAGTTCCTCAACAAATACCACGAGAGCCAGATCCTTGTCTTCGTCGGAGAGACGGGTTCAGGCAAGACGACCCAGATCCCGCAGTACGTCGTCTTCGATGAAATCCCCCAGGTCACCGGAAAGATCATCGCCTGCACCCAACCCCGTCGAGTCGCCGCCATGTCCGTGGCTCAGCGTGTTGCCGACGAGATGGACGTGACGCTCGGCGAGGAGGTCGGCTACAGCATCCGTTTCGAGGACATGACGGGTCCCAAGACCATACTCAAGTACATGACGGATGGTATGCTGCTGCGAGAGGCTATGCACGATCACGAAATGTCGCGCTACAGCTGTATCATTCTCGACGAGGCTCACGAGAGAACTCTCTCCACCGATATCCTCATGGCCCTGCTTAAGCAAATCTCCCAGCGCCGCCCAGACCTCAAGATCATCATCATGTCCGCCACCCTCGATGCTGAAAAGTTTCAAAAGTACTTCAACGACGCGCCGCTACTGGCTGTTCCAGGACGAACGCATCCCGTCGAAATCTTTTACACCCCCGAGCCCGAGCGCGACTACGTCGAGGCCGCCATCCGAACTGTCCTCCAGATTCATGCGTCCGAGCCCGAAGGCGATATCTTGCTCTTCCTAACTGGAGAAGACGAGATTGAGGATGCCTGCAGGAAAATCAGCCTCGAGGGCGACGAGCTGATACGCGAAGTCAATGCCGGCCCTCTCGCTGTTTATCCCTTGTACGGTACTCTGCCCCCTCATCAGCAGCAGCGCATCTTCGACAAGGCTCCTGGGCCGCTTCGCTCAGGAGGTCGTCCCGGAAGAAAGGTCATCGTGTCGACCAACATTGCCGAGACCAGTTTGACCATTGACGGCATCGTCTACGTGGTGGACCCAGGCTTCAGCAAGCAGAAGATTTACAACCCCCGAATTCGTGTCGAGTCTCTTCTCGTCTCTCCCATCTCCAAGGCCTCGGCCCAGCAGCGTGCTGGTCGTGCCGGTCGTACGAAGCCTGGAAAGTGCTTCCGCCTGTACACAGAGAAGGCTTTCAAGAAGGAGCTGATCGAACAGACGTACCCCGAGATTCTCCGTTCAAATCTCTCCAACACGGTACTGGAACTCAAGAAGCTCGGCGTTGAGGACCTTGTCCACTTCGATCTCATGGATCCCCCTGCCCCAGAGACCATGATGCGTGCCCTGGAGGAGCTCAACTATCTCGCCTGTCTTGACGACGATGGTGAGCTCACGACACTGGGAAGCCTCGCCTCCGCGTTTCCCCTGGACCCATCTCTCGCTGTCATGCTCATCTCGTCGCCCGAGTTTTACTGCTCCAACGAGATCCTGTCTATCACGTCACTCCTTTCGGTTCCTCAGATCTTTCTCCGCCCCGCCGCAAACCGGAAGCGTGCCGATGACATGAAGGCGCAGTTCAGCCATCCAGATGGTGACCACTTGACACTCCTCAACGCCTACCACGCCTTCAAGGGCCAAGCTACGAATGACCCCAACTCTGTCAAGAACTGGTGTCATGAGCACTTCCTGTCATTCCGTCACCTGTCGAGTGCCGACAACGTCCGGGCCCAGCTCAGGCGCATCATGGACACAAATGGCCTTGAGCTCATGTCAACGCCTTTCGAGGATAAGAACTACTACAACAACATTCGTCGCGCCCTCCTCTCCGGTTTCTTCATGCAGGTGGCCATGAAGGAGAGCTCTGGCAAGCTTTACCGTACCGTCAAGGATGACCAGGCCGTCCTGATCCACCCTTCGACGGTGCTTCGCACTGAGTTCGATTGGGTCCTCTATAATGAATTCGTCCTGACGTCGAAGCAATATATTCGAACTTGCACGGGCATCCGCCCCGAGTGGTTATTGGTATGTGGCTCTTTGTTCTCCTTCCTCTTTTTTTTTCATGACCCTTGTCTCCATGTAGCCAAAATAATTCAGAAACTCTGAAGCGTGTTTGACTAACAATGTTATGCAGGAAATTGCGCCAACCTACTACGACTTGGACAGCTTTGAGCAGGGCGATATAAAACGTTCTCTGACCCGAGCTGCCGAGAAGAAGCGTCGCAAGGAGGCGATGAAGACGGGACGATGAGAGGCCCCCCACGCCATGCACTTGGCGAGTGAGGCCCCCAAAGAGACCACCTCGATAGAAAGAGACACGTCGCCTCAGTCTCGTTGTACATTGGTTCTTTTTATTTTATTTCTGCGGGAGCCTTGGTTTGCACCCCCATCTTCTGTACAAGACCAACTGGGGTTCTCGAGGGGAAAGAAAAAAAGCATCTCCCAGCCCAACTGCGAATGCACAGCTGCTGACTGGTTGAGTTACGGGGCGTTTCATGCGGCAGCCCCTCTTTGTTGAATCATTTCGTCCCCCCCGCCTTTGCTTCTCAACGGTTGATGTGATGTAAAGCCCGGTTTGTGATTCCCGGGGGCGGTGGTAGTACAACAGGTTACAGGCTGCAGGTCACAGGCTACTGAGCAGGAGGAGGGAGGCGGGAGACGGGAGGCGGAGGTGTAGGTGAAGAGGGTGTGGCCGGTGTTATGCGGCAGAGAGGGAAGGGAGAAGAAGGGAAAAGACACGACAGGACACGACGGGAGACGACAAGACAAGAAGGACAAGACAAGGCAAGGCAGTGGTGGAAGGAGGCTCATATCGTATCGTCGTTACTGGTTAGAGGGAAACACAATGACCGATTAAAGAAAAAGATGCGTACGGCATGCGTGCCCCCCGACCTCGGATAGACCATGACGACAGCCGCGCACACCACCACTTACAAGACCGGTCTCTCTTGTCAGAACTCTTGTTCGTCGACGACGTCACATCGGCGATTGCGTTGCATGGCGAGGCAAGGCTAGACCCCCGGTCGCCCTACCTCCCGCCCTGTCGCCTCGCAGGATAGGGGGGACTCGGGCGGTCGTCGAGGCCCACCACGGTCTGGTAGGGCGACAGGGTGAGTATCCCTTTGACTGTCGTAAGACTACACTTGGGTCACGAGCAGGGGGGTCCAGCCAACCAGAGTAAAGCAAATCAAAGGTACCTCTAACCCCACCTATTTTATATGGTGATAAAAGTCCCAACAATTCCCTGCTCTACAAAGAGCTACATTGCACTGCTGACAGCGATATCGTGACTGCGTTGGTCTCCGGCCTCTGT
>JAZAVK010000257.1:0-25845 GCA_037954305.1 Neonectria magnoliae
TTATTATTATCTTTAGCTATAAGAAGTTAGCTATTATAGTAATAAGACTATAGTAAAGCTATAATATTAATAATACTAAACTAAGTAAATATATATATTAGTAATCCTAGAAAAGAAAAGGATATTAGCTTAGTAACTAAGACTTATAGCTACTATAGGTATAGCTAGGATCTAAAGATAAAAAGACTTATAAAAGTTATTAAAAAAAGAAAAGAGAAAGGAAGGTATTATAAGCTAAGCAAAAGAACTAAATACTAAAATTTAGAGTAATAGCTAGTAGCTATTAATAGCTATAGAGCCCTAGGCTTATACTAACTATTAGCTACTAATAGCTAAGTACTAAATAACTAATTTACTAATAGCTAAATCTATCTACTTAAAACCTAGATCTCTAGCTACTAGCTACTAGTAGCTTAGTATTATATAGCTAACCTATTAATAAACTTACCTACTTAAATCTAGGTCTCTAACTATAATTATAATTATATAAAGATTCTATACCTTAGCTACTAGTATGTTTTTACTATATAATTAATATAAGCCTACTCTAAGTAACTTTTTTCTCCCTTTTTACTCTCTATTAAGGTTTTTTCCCTAACTATAGAGAACTAGGATAATTCTAGTCTAAGTATAAAGGACTATTTACTTATATATAGTAATAGTATAAAGAGCCTAATATAAACCTACTATAGATAGAATATAGGTTTTTATTTACTTAGTTTTTCCTATATCTATATAGAGTAAAAATACTATCTACCTTTTAGGTTTATAGTATATAAATATAATAATAATAATAACAATAATAAATTTATTAGTAATATAATTACTATAATTATTAATAATAAATGGTTTTTTATCTCTTTTTTTTATTAACTTTATTAAAAAAATTAAAATCTTTTTAAGCTATAAAATTATAATATAATTATTAATTTAGCTTTTTGAATTATATATAAAGTTTTAATCCTTTAGAAAGTTAAAAAAAATAAAAGTTTTTAGAAAATTAAAATTATTAAACTATCTATCTTTTATAAATAATTAATAGTATTAATACTTTCCTTATAGCTAAGATATATTTAATAATTATAATTTAATTTATTAAGCTAAAATTTTAAATAATTATATAGTTTCTCTTTACTTTTCTTAGTATAAAATTATTATATTTAAGTCTCTTTATAATACTTATTTTATTTATATTATAATAGTTTTCTAGCTTTATATTCTTAATAATTAATATAATAAAATAAGGAAAGAAATTTTTAATATTTTTAATAATTACTTTATTAAATTATACTAAATTAAGTCTTTAACTTTATAATATCTTTATATTTTTATTATAGTATAGAAAACCCCTTATATAGTATATTCTAATAAGTTTTTTATTACTATTAAGTTTAATAATATAGCTTATAAAATTATTAACTTAAGTATAGCTTAGAGTAAAGTTAAGAGTATCTTAGGCTATAATCTAACTAGTAAAGTACTTTTCCTACTCTATTAAGAGCTTCTAAAGGTATTTATAACTTATAGTATAATTTTAAGAGCTAGAAATATAACTATAAAGGGTTAACTTTAGTATACTATATTACGTAGTAGTAATCTATATAGCTATACTTTTATAGACTTCCTAAAGAGTATTTTAAATATTTTTTTTAGTATATTTTAGTATAAAATTCTAAAAATATAAGAATTATTACGATAGCTTTAATATTACATAAGAAATTACAGTCTAAAGATAATTAAAGATTAATATATTAATAGGGAAAAAGGTATGCGGTTTCTAGAGGCGCGCGGCTTCTAGGGGATAGGGCTTAGCTCTTTATAGAGCTAGGAATTGTTGGGACTTTTATCACTATATAAATTAGGTAGGGAAAGATGTACCTTTCATTTGCGTTACTATTATTGGTCCGGACCCCTGTCACTAGCGTATTTGTTGCCTTACCGCACCCCTCTAAGGGATAGCAGGTCAGATATTTAGGCGCCACATCATTCTGGGTCCGCCACGCGAGAAACCGCCACAGGTCAATCGGTGCTTATTCAGCTTGTCGCAGACCGCGTCGCGCAAGCACCAGGAAGGTTGCACTTTGAAAGGCGTTACACTACTTTAGGACTAGCGGTCTCTGGCAAGCGGTCGCGTTTCGATTACTACTGGCGCTTCAAGGCTTTCGACAAAGGTTTTTGAGGTTTCCCCCGTCAACCAAATTTCATCGACACTGGGCTCGTCACTCTTATCCCGCGCATCCTGAAATCTAGCTTCGTCTCTCCGCCAGAGTCATTGCTGTTCTGCAGAAGCTGTCGCCAGATGCTCACGGGGTGCTCTAGGCGCAAGGTCCCGAACTGACCGCCCTGAATTTGCCGTCGTCGCTGCACCAGCTCCGTTCTTCATTCAACCCCGAGGCAATCGTCGCTCTGACCGAGACTCATCTCGAAACGCAGATACCCCGACGATTTCTTCCAGCGCTATTGTAAAATCATTTAAACATCCACCGCTACCGAGTAGACACCATGGCCGACTACGAGGACGAATCCGACTACGACAACTATGGCGATGAGGAGGAGGGCATCACCCCAGAGGACTGCTGGACTGTCATCTCATCCTTCTTCGAGACCAAGGGCCTTGCATCACAGCAGACCGACTCCTTTGACGAGTTTACGCAAACAACCATACAGGATCTCGTCAACGAGTACTCCGTCATCTCTCTAGATCAGCCCAATCCGCCCTCACCTCCGGGCCAAACGATCGCCTTGCGCCGATATGAGATCAAATTTGGCAGCGTCATGGTCTCGCGGCCGACCATCAGTGAGACGGACGGCACTGTGACCTCGTTGCTTCCCTATGAATGCCGTGATCGCAACTTGACGTACGCCAGCCCTCTCTACATCAAAATCACAAAGAAGGTCTCCGTCGCCGTCGAGAAGGAGGTGCCTCTGCACGAGATGGATGATGCTCAGCGTAATGATTTGGCCAAGACTGGCGAGAACCCTACTAAGCTGGTCTGGGAGCTCGAAGAGTCGGGTGACGACGATTCTGGCAAGACCGGGGACGACTGGAAAGACATGGTCTTCGTTGGCAAGCTGCCTATCATGGTCAAGTCCAAAATTTGTCACTTGAGCCGCGAACATGACGACAACCTTTTCCTCGTCAACGAGTGCCCTTATGATCAGGGCGGTTACTTTGTCATCAACGGCAGTGAGAAGGTCCTCATCGCCCAAGAGCGATCCGCCGCCAACATCGTCCAGGTCTTCAAGAAGGCCCAGCCTAGCCCATACACATACACTGCCGAGATTAGGAGTGCCCTCGAAAAGGGCTCCCGTCTCATCTCTAGTCTCATGTTGAAGCTGTACGGAAAGGGAGACTCTGCCCGAGGTGGTTTCGGCCAGACTATTCACACGTCTCTCCCCTTTGTCAAGTCGGACCTTCCCGTCGCCATCGTCTTCCGTGCATTGGGAGTCGTTTCCGACGAGGATATCCTCAATCACATATGTTATGATCGAAACGACAGCCAGATGCTTGAGATGTTGCGCCCTTGTATCGAGGAAGCTTTCTGTGTGCAAGATCGCGAGGTCGCTCTTGATTTCATTGGCAAGCGAGGAAATCGTGATCAGGCAGGTCTCGGTCGCGAGAAGCGAGTGCGCGTTGCAAAGGACATTCTTCAAAAGGAGACGTTGCCCCATATCTCTCAGACCGAGGGTAGCGAGACCAGGAAGGCATTCTTCCTAGGTTACATGGTCCACAAGCTTCTGCAATGTGCTCTTGGCCGACGCGAACCCGATGATCGTGATCATTTCGGCAAGAAGCGTTTGGATCTTGCTGGTCCCCTTCTAGCCAAGCTCTTCCGTGGCATCATGCGAAGGGTGAACACTGAGCTTTCTAACTACTTAAAGCGATGCGTTGAGGGCAATCGGCACTTCAACCTGGCTGTTGGAATCAAGCCAGGTACCTTATCCAATGGCTTGAAGTACTCGCTGGCGACTGGAAACTGGGGAGACCAGAAGAAGGCCGCGAGCTCGACCGCGGGTGTGTCACAGGTGCTCAACCGTTATACCTTCGCCTCCACCTTGTCCCATCTGCGACGAACCAACACTCCCATCGGACGAGATGGTAAGCTGGCCAAACCACGTCAGCTGCACAACACACATTGGGGCTTGGTTTGTCCCGCAGAGACGCCTGAAGGCCAGGCGTGTGGTCTGGTCAAGAACTTGTCGTTGATGTGCTACGTCAGTGTCGGTTCTCCATCCGAGCCGTTGATCGAGTTCATGATAAACAGAGGCATGGAAGTGGTTGAAGAATATGAGCCCCTGAGATACCCGCACGCTACCAAAATTTTCGTCAATGGAACTTGGGTAGGCGTTCACCAAGACCCGAAGCATCTTGTTGGTCAGGTCTTGGATACCCGCCGAAAGTCTTACCTACAGTACGAGGTGTCGCTGGTACGAGACATTCGAGACCGAGAGTTCAAGGTATTCTCCGATGCCGGGCGAGTAATGAGACCAGTCTTCACGGTGCAGCAAGAAGATGATCACGACAATGGCATTGCCAAGGGACAACTTGTTCTGACCAAAGACCTGGTGAACAAGCTCGCCAAGGAGCAGTCAGAGCCATCTGACGATCCAGCATCGAAGATTGGCTGGGAGGGACTGATTCGAGCTGGTGCTATCGAGTATCTGGATGCCGAAGAAGAGGAGACCGCCATGATCTGCATGACACCTGAAGATCTCGACTTTTATCGTCTACAAAAAGCCGGTATTGCAGTGGAAGAAGATATGGGTGACGATCCGAACAGGAGATTAAAGACAAAGACAAACCCTACAACTCACATGTACACGCATTGTGAGATTCATCCCAGCATGATTCTTGGTATCTGCGCCAGCATCATTCCCTTCCCTGATCACAACCAGGTGCGTTGTTTGTCATGACCATATCATTGGGCGTAAGACTAACAGAAATGCAGTCACCACGTAACACTTACCAATCTGCCATGGGCAAACAAGCCATGGGCTTCTTCCTCACGAACTACTCTCGGCGTATGGATACCATGGCCAATATTCTCTACTACCCCCAGAAGCCCTTGGCTACGACGCGATCCATGGAGTTCTTGAAGTTCCGTGAGCTACCGGCCGGTCAGAATGCTATTGTAGCAATTGCTTGCTATTCAGGCTACAACCAGGAAGATTCCGTCATTATGAACCAGAGCAGTATTGATCGTGGCCTATTCCGAAGTCTGTTCTTTCGATCATACTCGGACCAGGAAAAAAAGGTTGGTTTGAACTACACGGAGGTGTTTGAAAAGCCGTTCCAGCAATCGACGCTTCGAATGAAACACGGAACTTACGACAAGCTCGACGAGGATGGCATCGTGGCGCCAGGTGTCCGAGTGTCTGGCGAGGACATCATCATTGGCAAGACGGCGCCAATTGATCAGGAGAACCAGGATCTGGGCACGCGGACCGGAGTGCATCAACGGCGAGACATCTCGACACCGCTCAGGAGTACTGAAAACGGCATTATCGACCAAGTTATTATGACGGTCAATGCCGACAACGTCAAGTACGTCAAGGTCCGAGTGAGGACAACGAAGATTCCTCAGATTGGTGACAAGTTCGCCTCTCGTCACGGACAGAAGGGTACCATCGGTGTAACATACCGCCAAGAAGACATGCCCTTTTCCCGGGAAGGTGTGACACCTGATATCATTATTAACCCTCACGCCATTCCATCCCGAATGACAATTGCCCATTTGATCGAGTGTTTGTTAAGCAAGGTCTCGACACTGGAGGGTATGGAGGGCGACGCAACTCCATTTACCGACGTCACGGTGGACTCAGTCTCGGAACTACTCCGAAAGCACGGATACCAGTCGCGAGGATTCGAAATCATGTACAACGGACATACCGGCCGCAAACTTCGAGCGCAGTGTTTCTTTGGCCCAACCTATTACCAGCGACTCCGTCACATGGTGGACGACAAGATCCACGCGCGAGCGCGAGGACCCGTGCAGATCATGACTCGACAGCCCGTGGAGGGTCGTGCTCGAGACGGTGGTCTGCGATTTGGAGAGATGGAACGTGATTGCATGATTGCCCACGGAGCCGCGGCCTTCTTGAAGGAGCGTCTGTTTGAAGTGTCTGACGCTTTCAGAGTCCACGTCTGCGAGATTTGTGGACTCATGACACCAATTGCGTAAGTACTCCTCGCGAACCCCTTAAACTCCCTCCCATCTCTAGGGATGGGCATCTTCCCTGACTGAATGCTAATATGAGACCTAGAAACTTGTCGAAGCAATCGTTTGAGTGCCGGCCATGCAAGAACAAGACCAAGATTGCGCAGATCCACATCCCGTACGCCGCCAAGCTTCTGTTTCAGGAATTGCAGGCCATGAATATCGCCGCAAGAATGTTTACAAGCCGATCGGGCGTTTCAATCCGATAGTCGTGATGGGAAGAGGCATATGGATAGTATCGAGAGAAGTGGTAGGACCGGGGTCCAACGTGACCACGGAAGAAAAAGAAGCCACCAGGGGCCAAGCCATCGCGGCTGTAATGCTGAACAGGGAGGAAGGGGAGAAAGAGGCATGTATAAAATCGGCACAGTGGTGGGAGTAGGATAGTAGAACATGGAACGCATTTACGCACTTGGAGTTGCAAGTGATGGAGCGGCATCTTTGTGTTGTGTTTTACAGATTGTACATTTTGCTGGAGCGGTTAATAATTGGCGGTCCGGGGTTTCCGCACCGTATTACCGTCAGCTATTCGGAACCGCCTTGTCCCCTATGACTATGGACGCTGAAACGGACTGCTCCCGCTTGTACTCCTCCTCTAAAGCCTTTTGCATATCGAAATCGAGTTGTCGCTCGCGCTTGACACGTTGTTGCTCCATGTCGCGGACGACGCCTTCGTGCATAGCCTGTGTCGCAAACTTGTGGTCAGCCTCGGAGCCGGCTTCGGAGTTCTGAACATGATTACGACAAGACTAGCGATTCAATTGGGGCTCGCCATGGGGTTAAAAGTACCTCCTTCTCGAACTTCTGCTGGAAGTGGACAATAAAGACGGTGCCGGCGGCGAAAAGGGACGTGGCCGCCAGGGTGAGCTTGGAGGCACGGGACATGATGGCAAGGGTGCTTTTGACGACGGCGCGTGCGTGAAGAAGAATTGGCGCGCGAGAACCGTGTGCTGAGGTGATAGGGAAGCGAGAGACTCCACGACCATGGAAGTTGTCGGGCAATTTTATAGAGAAGATGACCATGACGGATGGCAGGCGCGCAGTCGCAGTGGGCGGCTGAGTGGTCCAATGGGTACCTATGCTGAGACCTGAGAGGCGGGGCCGACATGACGCTCGGAAGAGTGGGGTGCATGTGGCCAGCGGTACTTCGCACATGCACTGGTGGTGCTCTCAGAGACTGGGACCCAAGTACCTCTAGGCTAAGGTACCTAAGTACCTACTTTCCATGACCTACATACTAGTTAGTACGTACTTGGAGTCCCAACGCCCGAGTGGCAGGTACCTACAGCTTGGTGGTCGCCCCAGGCGTAATCACCAATCGGCAGCCAATGGAACCGCCCCAAACGCTCCGGGTACCTGCACCATAGCTACGGCCGTACCCTTACCTCATGCCTCACCTCCGACACAACCTCAACCTCAACCTCCAACTATATCCGCCGACGCACCGAGGAACCACTGCCTTGCCCTACCATCGCAGCTCCCATCGACTCGACAGCCGCTTTC
The DNA here is from genome assembly GCA_037954305.1 of Neonectria magnoliae. Taxonomy (NCBI): domain Eukaryota; kingdom Fungi; phylum Ascomycota; class Sordariomycetes; order Hypocreales; family Nectriaceae; genus Neonectria; species Neonectria magnoliae. The sequence goes on from JAZAVK010000257.1 coordinate 7,722, forward strand.
GCTCCGTCTCCGTCTGCACACCTTTTATTTCGTCCCGATCTCTCTACAGTGCCCTCTCTTCGCCGCGCCGCAGCACCCTCCATCAGTCGCCATGGTTAGCAGCACCGAGCTCCATCTCCTTCGGCCACGAGACAACGTCTCCGACTAACCAGCCTCCCAGTCCGCACAGAACTCGGCCGGTATCCAGACGCTTCTCGACGTACATCTGGCCCTCCCTTTCGACTGGCTGCGACTGCTGGACTAACATACAACCAGGCTGAGCGAGAAGCTTCCAAGATTGTTCAGACGGGTGAGTTCTGGCCTTGAGGTCCCCTTGTCCTGCTGCACCACGCTAACCCAGTCTCCCTTACAGCTCGAGAATGTAAGCTCTATTGACCTGTCTACGTCTTAACGATGAACACGCCCAGTAACCTCCAACGTCGCCAGTCCGCACCAAGCGTGTCAGGGAAGCCCGTGATGAGGCCAAGCAAGAGATAAGCGACTACAAATCCTCAAAGGAGAAAGAGTACAAGGACTTCGAGGCCGAGGTATGCCATCCCCCCGTGTCCCCGACTTTGATGACCCCGGGTCCCCGTGTCGCTGACCCAGTTATACTCCCTATAGCACAGCAAGGGCAACAAGGAAGCCGAGGCCGAGGCCAACAAGGAGGCCGAGCAGCAGATCAAGGAGATCCAGGCGGCTGGCAAGAAGAGCCAGGCCGAGGTCGTCAAGAACCTGCTCACTGCCGTTTTTGATGTCAAGCCTGTTGCCCCCACTGAGGCTTGAAGCCATTCTTCAGCACATAACTCCCCCGGAGTATCGTAGTAAAACGAACTTGCCCAGACATGACCGGATCGCCGCGGCTCGTCAATTCGAGATCCTAGGGAGGGTGCGCTGGGTGGAGGAGAAGGAATAACGTGACAAGAGGGAAGAAGCGCGCGTGCAAACTACGATCGATCCTCTGACGGCTCGTCCAGGGCGCAGCTTCTTAATACAAAGTCTACTGAACGAATTTGACCAGAGTGCCTAGCATATCCCTCGTGTCCTGGTTTTCTTCGGTTGTGTCCAGTCCTTCCATCTGCTCTCTGAGCGTCGTTCCAATGACCCCCAGCTTCTCGTCGCGCTCGCTAAGCAGCTGCTCGATCTTCCGCCTAGCCCCGCTATCCTCGGCCACCAACCAGGCCAGAACCTGATCGATTGTCTGAAGCGTGAAAAGCCCAGCATCGATCCTGCTTGCTAGCCATTCCAGTTCCACATCTTCCCTGTTCTCTGCTGATACGTCCTTCATCTCAGCCTCGTTTTGCTGATCGGCCCTTGCAACTCGACCGCTGTAGTCTCTCCGAAGCTTGATGAGTTTCGAAATCTTCTCATAGTCCTTTTCCACAAATTTGGCCAGTGCTCGTATCCTCTCTGCTGAGTTTGCTGGCAGGAATCGTAGCATCGAGGCAAAGATGCTGACTAGATGCTCTGACAAGCGGTGATCCTGCGTCTTCATGAAAACAGTGAAAATGGTCTTAAGGCCACCCGCTTCGACAACTTTCTCGCACACCTCTGTGGCTGTACTACCCCCAGTGGCATGGTCCAGGAGGCGCAACGCCGGCGGTTTGCTCCTTTTGCCCTCCTTCAACATGATGAGGCATAGCTCTACCCCCTCAGCCTCAAGGAGTTTGGCCTTGCCCGGGGGGTCATCCGCAAGACAGGTCAATGCCTCAAAGAGATTCTCCATGTATTCTTCCTCTTCGCTACCCTTTCCTGGGTCTCGTCTCCTATATGGGTAGACGAGTTGGAGCAGAAGGTCAATCGTGTGTAGACGTGTGAGTTGAGTGCGGTTGGTTGGAGATGCTTGTGACAAGATGGCCAGGATCTCAGCCGCGTACTGCTTGTTTTGTGTGACGGAGTCCTCTTTTTGCTGGATACGTTGCAAAAGCCATTGTAGCAGCTTCTCGTCTTCTCCGACACGCTCGGCGACTGATGGTCGAGAGCACAAGTTCTCTATCACTCCGAGAGCATGGTAGATGCCGCTTCGATCAGACTCCTCCTCTTCGTTTAAGCGGGAGAAATTGGACACCAATAGACTCAGCACGTCCGAATCCATCATGGCATCTACCAGGCTGTTCCATTGTGCTTCATCCGCCGAGACATCCTCGTCTGTTAGTTCGCCCATGATCTCAATGGCATCAATGGCGATGTCCGTATTCTCATGCGCTAGCAAACCAACTAAACTTGTGACACACCCGGTCTTGACAAAGTCGGAGTACAGCTCTGGGTGTTGGGAGAGCAGTGAGAGACCCTTGATGTCGGCATCCAAGTCGCCTTCGCTGCCGATGAATTTCTGGGGGTCGTCTTCGAACTTGGCACGAAGCTCGGCGTTCTTGGTGATGCGCTTCTCAAAGTTCAGGGCGGTTTTGCGAAGCCATGCTGCATCGATCTTTTCGGTCGCGATCCTGGCATCGGCCTCATCAACGTAGTCGAGGATCTCAGATTCTTGTTTGGTGATTCCTCCGCCAAAAAAGCGGTCCTCGTCATCGGCAGGAGGTAAATCGGGACCGAAGTCGTCGTTGTCGCCGTCTTCGGGGGGTGGCGCTGGGCCCGCTTCGTCGTCGTCCTCGCTAGGCTCTGCATCGTCAACTTGGGAGTGACGACTGGAGCCGTTGGCGTTCACCTTGGCCGACTTGTAAATCTCATCTGCAGGAAAAGGGTCGTGGTAAGCAAGCTGCGGACTCAGCTAGAGGGAGAATTGACAAATGACCTACTTGGATCTCGGATGGGATCCAGCTTGCGCTTAGAACAGATGCCTGCGCTCTGGTAGTTGGTTAGCTGTGATGATGCGAAACATCAGACTCAAAGAATGATTGGAAAGCAAACCATGAAAATATCGTCTACACTAGCCATCTCTGCAATCCAAAATGCGAATGGTCAGCACTTTCCAAGTGTTTCGCCGGTGGTGCAAGTATGACAAGACGTGAAAAGGTCGGTGCGCGTGCATGCATCAGATACCTTTCCTCTGCCTCGCAAGGTCCTACGTATCAAGCTCCAGAGGATGTGACCCACCCTGCAAGGCTGCGAGAGTGCACACCCCGATTGACGCATGCTACTCCTCATGAAGGTAGTGAGGCGAGCGAGGGTGCAATGTTGGATGAAACGGCGATTACTTAAGAGGCGCCAGTCCAGAGTCAAGGCGGATACACGGTGCGCTCACTGTACGTATGTGGCGCGTGCACGAACATGGTTGATCCACAGTGAGTACCCCTTTGACAGCATTCTCGGCACAAGCCGCACCACAGGCGACGGGCTGGGGGCCCAACCGTCCTCTAGAGTACACACACATACGCATGGCTCTCAGACTCGCACCAGGGCATGGTGCTTGGTTCCTACCAGTACTAACGCAAGTAGTAACTGGAACAGAGCGCTGGTTCCCCTTCGGGGAAGTGGGAATGGGAGTGGAAAGGAAGAGGACGTTCCTCGGTACTTAGCTACCAACCAAAAGATGCAGGTACGACTCGGTCCATCCCCTGACATGGGCATCCTGCTATCTACCCTGCCAGGCTACGCTCCCACCCGACTCTGGGTCCACCGTCTTTCGGGTCGTCCGTGTCGTCTCGGATTCTCTGTCCATCCGTTTCATTGCTGAATCGTCGACTCGTCATCACCATCAACACCAGAAATCGCGCCCAGTCTTGCATTCCACCTCTTCTGCATTGAGCAACGCAAACGACCCGATCCAGCGGCGCGAACCGTAATGCGCTGCGCTGAGGAGATCGACCTCTGCACATTAGACGCGCCACAGGACGCAAGCGCTTTACTCCGCTTGACTACGGTCCCGGTAGTCTCCAACTTCCTAACAAGTACTACACGAAGTACCGTGGTCTTGAGGAAAGCGGGCCATTAGCCCACACCCAGCACGACCAAACTCCACGAGCGACCACCGCTAGCAGTAACCAGCCAACCCGCCGACACAACCAGACTTGACCCGATTGATAGTGTGTCCTATCGACTGGAAAGGGGGGGGGGGAATTGTCCACTTTAGCTTGGGTCGACTTGCCGTGCTAGCACCGTACTGTACTGGATCCGACTCGACTCAACTCGACCAGACCCGACTTGCGGCGTCAACAGAGAATGCCCGAGGCGGCTCGTCTCTCCTCCTCCCACGACCTGATCGCGTCCTCCTCCTCCACTGTCGCCGTTCCCGTCACGGTTGAGCTCCCTTGGAACCTCTCTGCCTCGGCGCCCACCGACTCGCGACTCCATAATCACCACCACTATCACTATCAACAACCGCATCACCCTCCCCGTCCCGACCTGTCGAGACCGCCACACTCTGCTTCGCTCACCTTCTACCAGCCAACCTCGCCAAGTCCGAACCCCGACTCCTTCGCAGGCCGCGCCGCCTCTCGACCACCACGAACCTCTTCGCTGTTACCACCACCGCATATCGCACCGGGCTCACATCTCAGCCCCTTCGACGCCCCACGCCAACCGCCACCAGCAGCTGGACATCTGAAGCGCCCTCAGACCCCCCCTCGACCATCTCGCAGCGCCGCTGCCGCTCGCTCGCCTAACAACAACCCTGCCGAGGTATCTTGGCTTCTAAATCGCTGGTCTACGTCTACCGCTGGTTCCAACCACAACTCTCAGGTGGCCCCGCGTACGTCTCATTCCCGTTTTGGCTCTCGTGGAAGCGTCGATGCGACCAGTTTGCTCAACAAATCTCCACCAACCGCGAGACCGTCGCCCCGAAAACTGCAGAAGAACAGAAGGCCAAGCGTTTCTTCCATCTCGAGACCGCAGGACCTCCCTACATCTACGCCGCCATCGGAGGATAGTCAGCCAGCGCGGACACTACCCCCAATCGCCGTCTTATCGCCATTGGAGCCCCCTGACCTAAGCGAATATCTCCAAGTCCAAGTAGAAGGGGCTGGCCCTGGTTTAACTGAGCATCGACTACCGAGTGTCGCCCGCCAGGAGAGTCAGTCCCTGATTCCACCAGGTACCGCCGAATCAACAGACCAAATCACCACAACCTCATCCATATACCCAAGCTCTTCCGCTGCCCAACCATCTATAATGCCTTACGATTACGACGGAGAGGCACATGTCTCTCGGGGTCATTCCCGAAATCGGTCTGGAAAAGGTAGTCATGAGAAGGGCCGGGGTACAAAGCCTACTTCCCAGAAGGCGATGCTTTCTAGGGCGCTGCAAAAGGCAAACACAGCAGTCCAGCTTGACAACGCCCAGAATTTTGAAGGTGCGCGAGAGGCCTATGCCGAGGCCTGCGAGCTTCTTCGACAAGTCCTCCAAAAGACAACGGGTGACGACGATAAGCGAAAGCTCGAGGCAATCGTAAGTTGGATACCCTCATCCTGACTACGCTTTAGTTAACCCAGTATTGTACCTTTTAGCGACGCACATACACTAGCCGAATTGAGGAACTAGATCAAATTGCACCTTGGCTGGACGAGGACGCAAAAGCTTTACCTTCGCGCCCCATTAGTGATGTCCATCGCTCAGATTCAGAATCCATGCTTTGCCTTGACGACGAAGAAGCTGAGGAGGTTGCCGTCTTTGAGACAGCAACAATCACGAGAGTAATCAGGGACGACCACCGGAGCCATCGGCCCCCACATGTGGTTCCGTCTCCCTCACGGAGGGCAAATAAACCGAAGCCCATCGTGACCACACTTACCCCCGAAACCGGTCTTCTCCAGTCTTCCTTCTCGCGATCGCCTATTAACCCAAGGTCACCGGATCCTTTCCTTTTGCAAAGACCTCCGGACTACATGCCTGCGCCATTATCACCACGCCGAGCACCGTCTCCAGCGAAGGCCCAAGAGGATACGGATGTCCCAGTTTCATCTGAGTTTGCCATGGCTACAGCCCATCCGTCCGAACCCGTAGGCGTTTCAAACCATGGACGAGAGGACAGCCTGAATTCTTGGTTGGATCCAATCGACGAGTCAGGTGGCTCAACATCATCCTCGGTTCACTCTCGCACATCTTCCTTTGGTTTTAGAAGGAAGCATATCCGGGCTGCGAGCGGTAACACTGAGGCGGAATTCGATACCGCACTTGATGCTGCTATTGAAGCTGCGTATGACGAAGGTTATGAGCCGATGAGTCCTACAAATGATTATCGATCAAACGAGCTGGACGAGTCCAATGAGGAGGCCGTGGTAAACGCCCTTCGTAAGGTCGAGCTTGCCCGGGAGCGAGTGAGACAAACCGAACAAGAAGCCTTTGAGATTGTAACCGAAATGGAGAGGCAACGACTTCCTCAACAAACATCTCACCAAGAACAACACAACATGCCCGAGGATTTCTTCGATGATAACTCATCTGATGAGGAAGAGCGGATCCTGGAAGAGATGGCCCGTGACTACGGAATCGAGCAATTCGCGATGGACCATGGGCAGAGGCCGTCCGTTCCTCGCGAATCGGACTCAAGCGGTCGGACCACACGGACTTGGCACAGCTCATCGGGTTCGAATCCTCCCACGACGGCGACCTCGCTCTCCACCGTCACGGAGATGCCTCCGCCCTTCTCGGGTTTGCCAGCACTTCCGGCAGCGCCACCCCCGACAACTTCTCTTCCGGAGTTACCTGCACAGCGGCCATCCTCCTCGGCCCAATCTGTACGAAACCGCCGGTTGTCGGGACAAAACCCGAAACAACTCAAGATAGAAACAGCAAAGCTTGGCCCCCCCCTAACCCAGCATTCAGAAGACACTACACCAGCGAAGTCTGCCGCCACAGATGCGCAGGATACTACCATCTCCTTAGGACCAGGATCACGGTCGACCGGTGGCTTCCGCAGGCCTTCGTCGCCTCCGCTCTGGGAGGCAAGCCCTAGCGACGATGTCCAGCCTCCGGCTTCGCCATTTCGACATCTAGGGCCCGTTGACGAAGATGAAAATGCTGCGGGGCGGTCTTCGTCGCCAAATGTCACGAGGTTGAGAAAAAACTTTTCGTCGTCAAGTTTGAGAAGCATGAAGAGTCGCAACATGTCGATCTCGAATCTCGATGAAAACTCGGACATGTCACCCGGGACACCATCAAGTAATACCCCCTTTGGTACGTCACGAGCACCTGCTGTCCCAGCACTTCCAACACCGCTGGCGGCTGCTTTTCGGGATAGACTGGACACGGCTGCTGCAGGCGTTTCTCTCTTTGACGACCATTTCCACTCCCCGACCCTTCCCGGATCACCTCACTCGATCATTCCGGACGTTCCCGTGCCCTTGGAGCCTTGTCCGACTGACTTCATGCTGAGGCCGTTCTGGCTGATGCGATGCCTGTACCAGACCCTGGCACACCCCCGTGGAGGCTACTTGAGCAGCAAGCTGTTCGTGCCGAGGGAGGTGTGGCGGGTCAAGGGTGTAAAGCTAAAGAATATCGAGGACAAGGTCGCCAATTGTGACTTTCTCACCGCCGCCCTCCTTAAGATCGCCAAAGTCGATACGTTTGATGCGGACGCTGTTTTGGAAGAGATGCAATCTCTAGAGGGCGTCCTGGAGCAAGTTCAGTCTGCACTTAGTCGCAAGCTCGGGAACGAAGTCGGAGTTCAGGGTTCTTCGACACTCTTCAAGGACGCGTCAAACGGCACAGAGGGTGAGGCCGGAACGGGCATGCCACGCTCCTCGAGTGTCTCGGGCAAGTCGGCCTTTTCATGGCGACGTCTACGTCCCAAGAACTCTGCTGTCGGCCTAGGAGGGGCCTACAACAGCCGGTCCGCTGTAGTAGAGGTGGGTAAGGATGTCCCAGGTATCCCCAGCCTACCCATGACGGGACACCCAACCAGTCGACCCGCGAAGCGAGATCTGGCACAGGCGCAGTTCACGGGCCCTAATGCGATGTACATGAGCTCACTTGCCCGCCTGTTTGATGCTGCCCAAGCCATTGGTGAGTTCTCACGCAACGATGGCACTTGGAAAGCTTCCGGTCATGCTAATGCGAGTCCTCCAGATCAAATCGCAAGGCAGGTAGAAGACCCTGGGCTGCGCCATGCGGACAAGACGCAGGTTGGGCTGGAACTATGCACGCGACACGCGGCAGAGTTCTTTGGTTTTTACGTATGCCGGTTCGTGCTATCTGACCTATCGATGCTCTTGGACAAGTTCATCAAGCGCGGGAGTGAATGGGTCTTAACGTGATGCGAACGAGACGGATGCGTGGATTAACTGACTAACTGAGTGATTGATTGGGCTGATTGATTGATTGATTGATGCGTGGATGTTGTGGCAAGCGATACGATATGATGGGAGAGGTTGCAGTGATTGTTTCTCAAGCCGGGCAGCGCGTGTGTGGGAGAGAGTCGATACCCCTCAGTGACCTTTTATTTTGTTTCTGGTACCTAATGACAGAGGCGAGGCCAGTCTCCCTCTCTCAAGGACTTCAGGTCCGTACATATACCATTGTTTATTACAACTAGACTACCTATCGTCGTATATAGCACTGATACGGAATGAGACGAGAGATAGTTAAGATCTGTGTACTTCGGAGCACACCATTGATCGTTGTGTCTAGTACAGATTTGGATAAGTGCCAGGCACCGTGGAGCCTCATTGTCCGGGGGGTGCGGGACGTACTTCTTAGGCTGTCGATCGGATGGATCCAATCCCAAAATTCTTCGGATTCGAGACTCCAAAGCCAGATTTTCCAACGCGTCCGTCCTCCGTCCACCGTCACCCCGCGAATCCGACTACCCGTGCCTAGAATCGACCTTGGATGCGCCTCCAGATGTACCTCCCCAACAACGAAGTCTAGGTCATGAGCCTGGCTTGGAACGCTGGGCGAGCCTGGACGCGGCAATGCCTCGTGCAACCTCGACAACGACCGAGCTGTTGGCCCGGCGCCGCCCCGTTTGCCCACTCCCCTCTCTATCCTCCCCCTCGTCCTTCTTCCTGGCAATTCCCGCCGCGCCGCCAACACGCCACCAAGGCTCCTCCACCGAAGGCGACGCCATCTCATCTCGAGGTCCGCATCGCCGCCATCCCGATTGAGCGGTATCGGAACTTCTGCATCGTTGCACACATTGACCATGGCAAGAGCACGTTGAGCGATCGCCTGCTAGAACACACGGGTACTATCTCGGCCAGCGATGGCAACAAGCAGATTCTCGTGCGTATACCAAGCGGACTGGGCTCTTTTCCACACGGGCACACAACAAGAAGGACTAACGTAGATGCTGGCAGGACAAACTCGATGTCGAGCGGGAGCGTGGCATCACTGTCAAGGCCCAAACATGCACCATGATATACAACTACCGCGGCCAGGACTACCTCCTCCACCTTGTAGACACACCGGGTCACGTCGACTTTCGCGCCGAGGTCACTCGATCCTACGCCAGCTGCGGCGGCGCCCTTCTGCTGGTAGATGCAACTCAGGGCATCCAGGCGCAGACCGTGTCCAACTTCCATCTCGCTTTCGCCCAGGACCTCGACTTGATCCCCGTCGTCAACAAGATCGACATGCCCGCGGCCGATGTGCCCCGGGTCCTGGAGCAGATGGAAAACACCTTCGAGCTGGATTCCAAGGACGCTATTCTGCTGAGTGCCAAGACGGGCAAGGGCGTACCCGCCGTTCTGCCTGCTGTCATTGAACGCATCCCCCATCCCAAGGGCGATGAACAGAAGCCCTTGAAAATGCTTCTAGTCGACTCATGGTACGACACCTTCCGCGGCGTAGTTCTCCTCGTCAGCGTCTTTGACGGCATGATCCGGGCCGGCGACAACGTCGTCTCGCTAGGTACCGGCATGAAGTACACGGTCGGCCAGGTTGGCATCCAGTATCCGCACGCGACACCGATGCGAGTGCTCCGTGCCGGCCAGGTGGGCTATGTCTACTTCAACCCAGGCATGAAGAGGATCCAGGATGCTAAGCTCGGCGACACATTCACCACCATCAACGATGAGAATCTTGTCGAGCCTCTTCCGGGCTTCGAGGAGCCCAAGCCCATGGTATTTGTCGCCGCCTTTCCCACCGACCAAAGCGACTATGGCCGACTGGCCGACAGTATGAACCAGCTAGTGCTAAACGACCGCAGCGTCACGCTTCAGAAAGATCATTCTGAGGCCCTGGGCGCGGGGTGGCGGCTCGGTTTTCTCGGAAGCTTGCACTGCTCCGTCTTCCAGGATCGTCTGAGACAAGAACATGGACGGGACGTCATTCTCACGGAGCCGACTGTGCCAACCAAGATTGTTTGGGCTGACGGCACTGAGGAGGTGGTGCAAAACCCAGCTCTATTTCCAGATCAGAGCCATCCACGCATCCGGGGTGCCCAGCTCTTTGAACCGTTAGTCTTATGTACTTCATCACTTTGACGCAGAGTCGACTAACCCCAATTCTAGGTTTGTCAAGTGTACAATTACGCTTCCAGAAGAGTATCTTGGGCGAGTCATCGAGCTGTGCGAGGCCAATCGAGGAGAGCAGAAAAGCATCGAGTTCTTCCACTCGACACAAGTCATTCTGATTTACGACATCCCGTCTGCTCAACTGGTTGACGATCTCTTTGGGAAACTGAAAAGTGCTACGTACGTGCCATAGCCCAAGAGCCCCATATCCCCTATTCACCGTCGTCGCTCATACGTAATTTTAACAGCAAGGGGTATGCAACATTGGACTACGAAGACTCGGGATGGCGCCATAGCCACTTGGTGAAGCTTCAGCTGATGGTCAACCGACAACCCGTCGATGCGATTTGCCGTGTTGTGCACAGCACACAGGTCGATCGTCTTGGGCGTCAGTGGGTGACCAAGTTTAAACAACACGTCGACCGGCAGATGTTTGGTAAGTTACGGCCGTTGACGAGATAGTCCATGTCACTGACGTCGATGGCAGAGATCGTGATTCAGGCTACCGTCGGAACTCGGATCGTGGCGCGCGAAACCATCAAGCCGTTTCGTAAGGATGTGCTCGCGAAGCTTCACGCGGCGGATATTTCGAGAAGACGGAAGCTTCTCGAGAAACAGAAGGAAGGGAGGAAGAGGTTGAGGGCTGTTGGAAATGTCATCATTGACCAGTCAGCCTTCCAGAGCTTTCTGTCCAGGTGATTGCGGACGAGGACATACGACTGACTGCGTATTGCTCGTCGTGGGCCTTCGCCTCGGAATACCTAAGCTCCTCATGTGAATAAGATGAAATGCAATAACAGGCATGACAAGACCAGTGTTTGAAAACAAGAGATGCCCAGCTCCGTGTCATTTCTTCCCCATACGTGCACGCCGCTAGCCTAGTCTAATGTCATTATCTATGTCCAACGGCTCTATGCCCTAAATCGCCAACACACCGCGATGTCTGGAGCTCGTGACATGTCCCATGACGTCCTCTACTCGACTCCATCCGGGAGATCCGATCCCATCTTGACAGCCTCGGGCCAGGACAAGCCCATGCCTCCAGAGAGTGTGCTCTCGTCCTGTTTCAGGTTGAGTCCTCCGGCCTCCTGGTCAAAGGTGAAGATGCGGTAATCGCTGTTGAAAAACCAGTACCCAACGACGCCCTCCCGAAGGAAACCCGAGTGAGAAACGACAAAGATGAGCTTCTCAGGCCGCTGGTGAAGGGCACTGAGGCTGAATTGCCCGCGGGCGAGGATGTCACGCCGAGTGTGCGCGTAGCGGTGTGCGCTGGGAGACGTCTTGTCCGGCCACACGGGATCGACATGGGCAAAGTTGACGCGGGGAAAGTCGCGCGTCAGCGACAAGACCGGACTTCCCGTGTCGCAGGGCTTGTCGGAGTTTTCTGTAGGCGTCTTTGTTGAGCTATCTGCTCAACACATAGATAAACTGGCGGCCCCAGCCACTCACCTTGCCAGTCGGCGTTGGCCTCCAGCTTGACGCCTCGGTCGATCAGCCAGTTCAGCGACAACATGGCCGTCTGCAGGGTACGCCGCATCGGGCTCACAACGACGGCGACATCGTCCACGTCGGTAGTTGCGTCGGCAAACGTCGACTGGAGCTGCTTGTTCAGCGCCGCACACTGCTCGACTCCGAGGTCTGATAATGGGGGGTCGTGGATTGTGTGGTCCTGTGAAGAGACCTGGGATGTTAGCTGCTACCGTTAGAGCAATCCAAACATCTGGAGGCACTTATTGTTAACGTTGTGAAGAGCCTGTGCATGGCGGATAAGAACGATTATTGGAGCCATCTTTGAGCAATGAGAAGATAAGGTAGGAGGGAAGTAAATATTATATAGTAAGGAAAGTAAAATTATACTACTAAAGTCTTAATTTATAGGTTTGTTTTTAGATTTGAGTAATATTAATAAATAGATAAATAGATAACTAACCTTTTTACGAATTCCTAGTTTTTGCTTACCGTGCTACTAACCTACCTCTAAAATATATTCTAAGACTAGATTCGAAATCCTCATACGCGCATTACTTGAGATTCAATAGCGCATCGGGGCTATAGTAATAGCGCTAATGCGCTGCTAATAACTATCGACTTAGGGGTGCATAGCCTTAACTAAAGCTAATATAACCCCTTAGCAGGAATCAGCCAATACACGCTAAGCAAAAGCAATGAACCTAATGCAGAAACTAGCAGAATACTAGTTAATAACCTAGAAAGCAAAGCATATAATACTATTGCTAGAATTATCCCTCTTAACCTCTTTAAATAAGTCTAGAATATTATCTAATCCTATGGCGCTATGTGCGAGATATAGGCGCGTGCCTCCTGCGAAAAGAATACCTTATATAACCCGGAAGTAAGCCTTAAAGAGTGAATTACCTTAAATATTATTAATACCCTTACTTTAGTTATTAAGATAGCCCTTACTAAAACTAATAACTATAAAAGAAATTAACTATTATATATATTGATTATAGCGCGAAACCTTATAACCCTAAACTATAAAGGCCCTAAATGAATAACCTAAAGCTATGTTAAATGTAAAGTTACTATCTAAACTAGAAACGCTCTTCTTAATATTAGTAACTAAACCCTAAAAGATACTATAGTAGTAGCGAACTAAGCCTATAGTGACTCTAGTATTATTATAGTATAAAAGCTCCTTAGTAGTAATATAATCCTTACTTTCCTTACTATTAATAAGGTATAAGCCCTCTATACTAAGGATTAGGTTACTAAAGCCTTTAGTAATAATATAGCCTTATCCCTCCTAACCTTTATAATAATAATAAAGGGAATCTAACTTATATCTATCCTAAATAATATTAATAAGCTTATTAAAGAAATCGCTAAATCTAACTAACTAAGGATCCTTTAAGTAAAAAAACAAAAGACTAGCTATCTTAGCCCTAGGGTAAAGATAAACCTAATCCTATATATTAGCTCTATTAAGGAGGTAAACTATCTTTATAATAATAGTTTATTACTTAATATATAGCTATATAATTATAAACCCTTTAATAAGGAACTTTATCCTACTTAATACTATAATTACTTTAAATTTAGATATTTAGCTTAGAACTATAAGTTAGCTCCTACTTATAGGTAATATAGAGGTATTATATACCCTAATAGAGAAGGATACCTAACTAAGTAAGAAGAGATCCTATTAAACTATATTCTATATAAAGGTAAATATATAGCTTAGAGCTATAACTACCTTATTATAGCCTTACACTAGGTATATAATAAGGAAGGCTACTTAAATAAACTACTTTACTTCTAAGACTATATAATAACTAAAGTACTTATATCCTAGAGCTTCCTACCCCCCTCTCTATTAGCTTAATTACTTAGAAGCCTCTTATTAAGAAAGCCTAGAAAGTCCCTAAGCTTAGTAAATAAACTATAAAGTATCCCTAGTTAGTCCTTAACCTAGGCTTATACCTTCTATATACTATTCCTACTTATAATATTTACTTTTACTTTCTTACTATTACTATTACCCCCCTAAGTAACTAACTAATACTAATACTCTTCTAGAATATTAACCGCTAGCTTACCCTTATATAGATTACCCTATAAGCTTATAGTAAATATAATATAATTATACTTCTTAAACCTAATAGAAACTCTAAGACTAGAACCCTAGCCTACCTAGGTAGATATAATTATTATATAGTTTACTAAAGTAAATAAGTAGTAATATATATTAATAAGTAATATAAACCTAAGTTATAATTATCTAAAGTAAGAAAGGACTAGGTAAGTATTACCTTCTTAAAGACCTAATACTAAATTATAGCTCTTTATAATCCTCTAAATAGTAAAGGTAACTTACCTATACTATAGGCCCTAGCTAAAACTACCCTAAGTAATTATATACTACTTATTAGTAACTTTAACCTTTACTACCCTCTCTAGGATTATTATAGCTAAATAGATTAAGGTAGTAATATCCTTATCTAGAAGGTAGTATAGTACTATATTAGCTTCTTTATACTCTATAGTATTATTACTAAGCTAGTTTAAGGCTACTAAAATAATACTCTTAATCTAGCTTAAGCCTTAAAGATTATTTATATAATATATAAAGGAACTAATTATAAACTAGAAGAATCTAACTATCTCTTATAATAAATCTATATTACTACTACCTTAGATAAACTAGCCTTTAAACTAAACCTTAGTTATAATTAGAAGAAAACTAACTCTTATAAAGTTACTAGTAAAGTAATAGTCTATCTTTAATAGACCTAGAGTATAATAACTACTATAGAAGCCCTTAATAAGATAGTAGATTAGCTCTCTAAATAGCTAGAAGTAATTACTTAATTTATAACCCTAAAGCAGAAGAAACCTATACCCTACTAAAATCTATAGTAGAATAGTAAAATATCTATAGTAACTAGCAAGCTTAAATAAGCTTACTATATAGCTTAGTATATTAGTTAAATCTTAGACTAGTAAGCCCTAGCTAAAGTATAAGTATAATAAGACTATAGTATAAAAGATACTTAATATACTCTCTAGAGAGAACTCCTTATAGAGCTTATAAGGTATAATAGTATATAGTTCTAAGTAATAGAAAGATAGATAAGACTATATAGTAGAACTATAGTAGTCCTATTATAGCTACTACCTCTTACCTAACCTAATTATATAGAGCTAGTAATACTTTATATAGATAAGGCTAAAACCCTTATATAGAGATTCTTCTCTAAACCCTAGGCTAATAACTCTAACCTCCCTCCCCTCCCCCCCCCTTAGAACTCCTAAACCTAAATTAGGCCCGATATACCCCTATATTAAACCTATTAAGATCTATAAAGCTCTTTAAAAAATTAGGTTATAAAAAGCCTTAGGTAAGGATAATATCCCTACTAGGTTCCTAAAGGTATATAGTAAGCTACTTATATTTATAATTACTAAGATAGTAAATACTAGTATTATAATAGGCTACTTCTTACTCTACTTCTATACTATAATTATCTTAGTTATCCTAAAGGTAAATAAAACCCTAGCTAAATAATAAACTATATTAAGATAGTAACTAATATCCTTACTTAATATTATTAGTAAAATTATTAAGATAGTTATTAATTAATATATTATAATTATAGTAGAATTAAAAGAGCTTCTACCTATAGGATAGATAGGTAATTAGCTAAAAAGGTCTACTAAGCTTATTCTTACTATTATTATTAAAGCTATATATATAGCTTAAGCCTAGTATAGCCTTAGCTCTCTCCTCTAACTTAACTTTATAAGGGCCTTCAATATAATTAACTACTAATAACTTATTATAGCCTTATAATAACTAGGCTTTCCTAGATAGCTTCTTATATAGCTTATTAGCTACCTTATAGTATAAATAGTATACTTTTACTTTAATAGCTAACTTTCTAACTCTATTAAGGTCTAAGCTAGTATCCCTTAAGGATCCCCCTTATTACCTATACTATTTATCCTTTTTATTTCTAGCCTTTATAAAGCTCTTAAGAATATACTTAGGATAATAGTTATTAGATTTACTAATAATACTAACTTACTAATATTTAAACATAATATAGAAGAGACCTAAGCCTAACTTAAAACTACTTAGAATATCTATAATAATTAAGCCTAAATAAATAGAATAACCTAGGAACTAGATAAAGTAAAGCTTTTATACTTTACTTAAAAATATACTATAGACTAAACTTAGGCCTAACTTAGAGATCTAATAATAGTACCTATTAAGTTATATAGATTCCTTAGACTCTTCCTTTATTATAAACTCCTCTAGGGACTATATATAGATACCCTTAAGGGGAAGCTAGAATATTAATAGTAAGCCCTTACTATAATTACTATAAGTATATAGGAGGTTAACCTTAAAGTAGTAAGACTAATCTATATATAAGTTATCTATTTAACTATTATCTATAGTATAAGAGTATACTATACCCTAACTACCTCTAGAGGAAAGCCCTAAGGTATTATATAAGCGCTTATACTAGAATAGACCTAAAGCCTATATATAGTTATAAGAGTATATAAAGCTATACTAGCCTACCTTCTAAAAATAGAACTAGCTATCCCTCCCCTTAATATTTATCTTAATAAACTAGTTACTTAATTCTATAGCTATATAGAAAGGTAGAATATAACCCTACTTATAAGGTCTACTATTATAGTAGCTATAAAATAGATCTACTATAAATAATATTAGGGACCTTAGTAATAACTATTATAAGAAGTTAAGGATTAGCTAAGAAGCTAGCTTTTATATATAAGGTAAGAGCTAACCCTTACTAAAATTAAGGCCTATACTTAATCTAAGTAGACTATATATTAAACCTAACTCTAAGATAAGGTAAGAGAGTATTATAGTATGAATTATCTTAAACTAGTAAAAGCTTACTCTCCTTCTAATAATAAAAAGGTATTATATTTATACTAAGACCTTAATAAGTATTAAAGCTTAATGCTTATATAGCTAAGAACTAAAAAAATTAGTTTAAGAAGCTTTCTTTTCTTCTAGTATATACCTAATATACCCTTGCTACTTTACCTATATAGAAATAGTAAAGAAACACCTAAATATATTATTATCTTCTACTAAAAATTCGCTAAAAAACATAGCCTCCTTACGAACTTACTATAGGACCTATATAAACTTAGATAGTAACTATTAAACTATAAAATAGCCTAATTAGTTACCTACTAGTTCCTCTACTTATACCTTATCCTATACTATAAGCTTACTCTTTAAATTTATAATAACTATAATTATAAAGTAAAAGTAAAGTATAAGCTTAAGGAGTATATAGCTTAAGTTTATAGATACTAGCTAAACCTATAGTATACCTATACTAAGTACCTCTTACCCCCCCTTAGGGAAAGATAAAATATACTTAGAAAAAAGCTACAAAGGGTAAAAAAACCAGCCTATACTAAACTATAGATATACCCCGATTCTATACCTTACTCTCTAACCCTACTCCTAACCCTATTCCTCCTAATTATCCTCCCCGCTAGATTCCCTAAGTTCTAAGGATTTAGTTAACTTAGGGATATTACTTAGGTAGGTAAGAGCTAGACCTAATATACCTTTAAGGCACTTAAGTACCTTAGTAATATAGTTAACCCTACTAACTAACTTATTAAGCTAGTTAGTTAATAGGCCTATAGTTACTACTATAGGTATAATATATAGTTACTTAGGGGCCTAGCTTTTAGCCCTTAGGGTAGTATTCTTAAGCTTCCTAAGCTTCTCCTATACCCTAGTTAGTATTATATAATATTATATAATAAAACTAACTTATACTTATAGTATTAATACCTCTCTTATATAGGAAAGCTACTACTAGAGCTTAGGTAGCTATAATAGCAGTAAATAATAAAGGCTTATAGGTCTTATATATATATATATAAGCTATATAGCTACCTACTATTATATTAGCCTAGTCTTAGTAGAGACCTATAGTACTATCTTTACCTATCTATATAATATATATAGAATAGGGGATATCCTATACTACCCTTATAGCTATAGTTATAGGGATAGTAATAGGAGCCTTACTAAGAGACTTATCCCCTAAAGTAATTATACCCTTCGCCCTAGCCTTTCTCTTTACCTACTAGGGATTAGTATAGTTATATATTAGGACTATATTAAGGGAAACTTATAGGTATTGCTAGTATTATTATTATTAGTATCTACTTATAAAGATATTAGTAGTAATTACTATACCTCTCTCGCCTAGGATCTATACTAGGTTTATTATTATTATTATTATTATTATTATTATTATTAT
>JAZAVK010000258.1:0-24045 GCA_037954305.1 Neonectria magnoliae
AAAAAGACAAAAAAAAAACGCGGCAACCCGCAGCCGGACGCACCACGACGCATCCCCGCAAGGGGAAAATCAGGGTCCGTCTGCAGACGAAACAGAGCAACGACAGCCAGTAAAGCGCAACAAACACGGGACCAGTTGGTGAGTCGCACAACCAAAACAAAACAAAAAACCCCCCCAAAAAAAACCAGCACGCCCCATTTACAGTGCGTGCAGCCGAAGGGTGTCGCTCTGGAGGCGCACCCACCGGGATGGGGGACCTGAAACACGGCGGGCGGCGGGGCCGGCGGCGGGCGTGGTTCCGGGGATATGGCGTCATAGAGGCCGGAGGGGAGGTTGCTTGTTTGCATCCGGGCATTGTCTCTCGTCTATTTATCGGTTGGTGAGTGGGTCATGCAAACAAACAAACAACAAAGACACACACATCACTGGAACTGGAACTTGAGCGTTGTTTGTCACTCGTTGGATTCTTGTCTTCCTCGGCTGGCTGCCCTGGCTGAGCAAACACAGCAAACCCCTCCCCTCCCTTGTCCGCACCTAGTCTACAGACGGCCAGTAGAATCCTCCGGGATACACATCATGGTACAACATCTGGCCTTCCTTTTGTTCTGTTTGTCCAACCTGTCAGTCCCGTTCCAAACCAATCACTGGCCCCTTCGCCTGTGTCCCCCGTCCGGGAGGGGTGTCGTACGCAGTCTCGGGCGTAGGACGAACCACCTCCAGATTAGAAAAAAATTCAGATAAAAACTCCAGGAGCTCAAGCCGTGTTGCTCCTCGTCCTTTTTTTGTTTTGCCGCCTTCCAGGTCTAAAACTTTTTGGATTTTCAACGCTTCAAAATCCTTCTGTCCAACGCCCGTTTCCTCCTAAATTATCTACACTTCTAAAACAGTGGAGGCTGGTAATGTGCAACGTCTGGTCCAGACGCATTTGGGTTCTTCGTATTCGTGCTTGGTGCCGTCGCGGCCGTGGTGGGAGCATGTCCCAAAAGGAGTGACAAGAGTCGGGGTATCTCTTCATAAAACAAAAACAAGCAGAATATAGCAACCAAGCAAAACCCAAGTGGATGGTGGTGTGTTTGTGGGCGCAAGTCGTAAGCGAGTCTGGCTTCTTCGTCAAACTCATCGAGTCTAGGTCGTAATAGATATTATCGTGGTGTCGGTTTCAGCTCCCACTCCGGCGAGCTTCATTACTTTCGGAGGCCGACCTTGCCGGCCAGGCTTCTCCAGAATCGCGCCCCCTTGCGCTCTTCGCTGTGTGTCCGTTGCATCACCTCGTCCCGTTGCATGGGTCCCACAATGTCTTCGTCGCCCCGCGCCGGGAATTTGCCCTCGGCGTCGAGCAATCGGGGGACCGCGCTCGGCAGTCCGTCCTCCAGCCGCCGCCACTGCATGCCTGCAAAGATGTCGTCCACGGGTGGTCGCCCCAGGAGTGCAGCGCCGCCACTGCTAGCGCGCGCGCGGCCGCGTCCTCGGCTGCGGCTTCGAGAGCCATTTGTCGAAGGAGGAGCAGAGTTGGTCACCGCCACGATCTGCTCCATGAGGGTGTCGTGCGCCGCTCTCCAACGACGCTCCGTCTCGACCCACTTCTCTTCCGTCAGGGCGTAGATCTTGCTTGTCTCGCCGTAGTTCTCGCCGGTTCGCACCAGATGCTTGGTGTAGTTGCATCTGGCTGCGTCCCAATCGTTGCGCAGTTGCCGGAGCGACTCCAGGTTGACGACCTCGGGCTGGTAGGGCGCGGGGGTGATGGTGAAGTTGGCGTGTCCAAGACGGTCCGACCACTCATCGTGCTCCTGCAACATGGCAGGGAGAGGGAGAGGCAATTCGGGGCTGTTGGGGCCGTGACGGAAAGACGAGACGGACGGCTTGGTGCTGAGAGAGGGTCTCGAGAAAGGCGACTGGAACTCGGCGGTAGCTGGGGAGGGCGCCACGGTAGGCGACTGCAGAGGCGACTCGGGGGGAGGCTTGCTCAGAGCACTAATCATGAGCGGCGGCAGAAGGGGGGTGGTGGCCATGCCGCGCTCGCGTTCCAGGCTGGATCGCTCCTTGTGCGTCATGGGCTGGTCGATGTCCGTGGGCGAAGGCAGGTTGACGCTCTCGGTGCTCTCGTAAAAGGACAAGGCGGGCGTGGGTAGGACGGATTGTTCGTTGCCTCGCTCAGGACCGGGCCGGCTGGGGGCAGACATGGACGACGAGCGACTCGAGGGAGCACCGGAGAGCACGACGCTCTCGAGGCTGAGCTCGGTGCCGGGGGAGAGAATTGGGTTGCCTCTTCGGCTGCTGCTTCGACTGCTGGCCTTCCAGCGAGTCATGCTGGGGAGACGGGAGCCAATGCGCGAGGTGAGGCCGGAGAAGGGTGACTCGGTGCCGGACTTCTTCCTGCGAGAGGAGTTGGCGTCGACGGAAACATCGCCATCACTAAGGAATCCCATGTCGTAGTCGAGGTCGTAGTCACTAACTAGGTTGCCGTGGAACATGATATCCTCGGAGCTATTTCGGTGCTCACAGGGTTCGTCACCTACAAAAAGCAGTCGTGTTAGTGAACCGTGCCTAGACGAGTTGAGGACAGGGAAAGACGGAAGAAAAACATACAGAGACAGCTGTAGAGACCAAAATGGTCAGGCTCAGATTCATAGTCGTCGTCCTCGTCGTGCTCGGGCTCCAAAGGCTCCTCCTGGACATCGGGCAACAAGCGCATCGCAGCCTTGGAGTGGATGGTCTGGGTGGGCGAGACGGGGCTCTCCTGTAGCTGGGGCGGGAGGTCGAGAGACGAGGCAGAGCTGGAGATGCGGAAGTGGCCCTTTGCGGAGAAGGTCGGGGTGACGGGCGAAGCGACATCGGACGAGGACGAGTTGGTGGTGTAGTAGACGTAGGATAGATCGCAGTCGGGGCTGACCTGCTGGACCTCCCACTTGCGGCGCTCCTCGATGAGCTGGGGGAGAAGCAGCGGCTTGAGCTTGGGAGACATGATGCCGGCCGTCGGTCGAGACCGTGGGAAGAGGGGCGGGGGAGAGGAAGCCGTGACGTTTGGGAGCGGCGACGATGTTGTTGGAGGTTTTGTTCTGGGGGAAAGATGGAGAGGAGAGAGGGTGGAAGAGGACGCCGGCCGGTCTAAGAGGAAGTGGTGGTGATGGCTGAGAGCGGGTGTGGCACAGCCCAAGAATTGAACTTGGAGGTACTGGAGGTACTTGGGTACCGGGGTACCTGGGTACTTGGAGGCGGTTCCGAATGTGGATTGACCCGTCAGAAAATGTGGAATGCGCGATGGGCTGGGCTGGCGGCGGCGGTTGGGCCTTGAGGAAGGTGGGGTAAGTAGTCGAGCCAGGTGGATACCTGCGAAGTGGGAAGGAACCAGGGAAAGGGTCGTCGCCGTTTCCAGTTTTTTTTCTTTCTTTTCCTTGTTCCTCCCCTGCTATGAATGGTCCGTCAGTGGCGGCCGGGGCGCTGGGGTCCGGGTCCCGGAGCTGTCGCCTGTCGCAGTGTTTTCGCTGGCGTTGGCGTTGGCGTTGGCGTTGGCGCTGGTGTTTAGGCAAGGGCAGTTGGAGTGATGTGGTGGTGGTGGTGGTGGTGGGTGAGTGAGAGTGAGTGACTGAGTGAGTGACTGCGAGTGAGCGCAGTGGCGGCAGTCTTCTCTTTCTTTGCTAGCACGCACACGGTGTTTTGGTTGAGGTGGGTACGGAACAACTGAGAACGAGCCCGGTTGCGAAAACAAACAACAAAACAAAACAACAAAACAATCGGCTGTGCTTTGGTTTTCCGCCGCTGTTGGTGGCTGTTAGGGCGGCTGATTGATGTGACTGGTAATAATCCCAGATGACGACAGTGGCGATGGTTTGTCCTCTTATTCACTCTGAAGGAATCAATAGCGAGAACGGCCGTTGGGGAAGAGAAAAGGCCAAGTCATGTTTAAACTACTGGTAGCCGGGCATGATGGTTATAATCGATGCGGAGAGCGACAGACAATGAGAGAGCTAGGGCATGGGATGATGCGATGGGCTGGGGCGTCGGCGCGCGGGGAGGGGTTGCAGGCAAGGCAACGCAAGGCAACGCGACTTGGAGGAGGTTGACTCGGTTGAACGAGGGGACGAGACAATGATTGACTGAGGGCAGCGACGAGAGCTTCCAGTCGTCCACGTGTTGAGCTGTCGGTTGGGCGCAAGTACATGGACCTGGAGGTGGTGATGCTACCCGCGGCTGTGGCCCGGCAGGGGAGGTACGTAGTACTGTGGACGGCCTTGCAGGTGTACCTCCATTGGCAGGTCCCTGGCCTGGGGGACCAGTTCCCTCACTTCTGCTGTGCTGTGCTGTGCTGTGCGGTGTTGTGCTGGCTGTACTTTTCTTTTGCACTGTTGTCGCGCGAGGTGCAGAATGGCGGCCCCCCCCCCTCTGTGTGGTGGGTGGCCTGTCGTGCACGCTTCTCAGAGAGGGAGGTACTATGTCGGAAAGCTATAGCGGCGCCCGGCTATAGCGCCTGACAGGGCTAGGATCGGAGGGAATGGTGGGTGGTGAGTGGTCGGGGATGGGGGACGGATGGCACAGCTGCTGGGCGAGCGAGGCTGTCTGTCTGCCCGTCCATCTGTCTCGCCTGAGACGCTCTCTGGTGTCTCCTCGGCCTCTTCTCCTCTGCCTCTCCGCGCCGTCGATTCGTCTCTGCAGGCAGGGTCTAACGTTACGTGACGTGGTGAGGAGGGAAAAGGTGGAACAGAGCTGGGGAGAGATTGCAGTCAATGGATTGGCTTCCATCCTACGACATCCATACAACCGGCAGCACAAAGCTGGCTGGGTACTGAGCCCGACTGGGGGGGTTCATCACCTCAGGCCCAGGGCATTTTTACAGCGGGGTTCCATGGGTTTCTCTCTTCTCAGGATGGACGATGGACGGTGGACACGTTCAGTGGGGGAAACCCCCGGATCCCGGTCTAGTTGTTCTCTCCCTCGGGCACGCTCCACTTCCCATCCTCTCCCCATCGCAGCGTCGGGATCAGGCCTAGAAACCCGAACGCCAGAAGCCCTAGAAACCCCCCTCCCCCCTCCCACACCAACGGCGCTGTGTTCCCTGTCAGGTCGAACGGCACGGCGACACACGCAGCGCCCTCATCGGTGCGGGCTCGTGCAGCGCAGCAGCAGTGCTGCTGGGCTGATTGACTGACGACTCATCCCCCTCGCGCTGGACACGCGCCTGCGAGCGGGACGGCACGCGGGCTGCGTGTCTGACAGACGGGATGGGATGGGATGGGACAGTCGCTGGCAATGTGCAACGGACAGAAATGGAATGACTTCTCGTGGCAACCCCACGCTTCCAAACCCCTCACCTGAGACGAGACATAACCGAGCTCGACGGACGGCTCCTCAGCTTTGAGCTTGCAATTGGCGATTGCCACTGGACGAGCCCTCGCCTAGAAACCAGAGGACGGCGGCCGCGGTTCGGATGGTACGGAAGTACTTGCGCCGCCCCGTCTCCTCTGAGGGTGGCAGCCCGGTGTGCCATCCTTACCAATGGTATGGTAACAAGGCAGAAGAGAGACACTAAACGTTGAGCGCTATTGATTCATCTACTCGGCCCATTGGATCGAATTCAACATCGCCGCTGGGTGACCATTTGTTGACTTCAGATATTGGGAGTTTGTGTCATGTTTCTGGTTGCTGTCTATGTCCGTCCTGACTCTGACTGACTCTGCTCTCGTCTTTCTCCGAGTCACCTAAACTCTCGGTCCCCATCCATTCATTCAGCCCCGTCTTTCATGTCTCCTCCTCCTCCTCGTGTGCTGGTTCTCCGATACTTCCCCGACCTCACTACTGTAGTCATCCTCCGTTTCCATACCCTCTGCTTACCTATGCCGTCTTCTGCCCCCTAAGTAAGGATCCATCTTCCCACTTGTCGTCCCACCCGGATCCTGCCCCAGCCCTCTCCCACGGCCTGGATCGACCACAGGGCAGGGCATGACAGGGGCGAGTCCCCATCGTCTGGCACCGCCAGGGCTCGTTCCCCCTCCCCCGGGCGCTGGCCAGGCTCTCCCCCAAAGACCTCGATTTCTTTGCGTCCCGCCGCTCCGCTAGGGGATTCGGGAAGCTCACCCCTGTCTCCGAATCCCGTCAACGTCGCTCGCCGCTTCCCGCCTCTCCGGTTCCCAATGGC
Organism: Neonectria magnoliae; assembly: GCA_037954305.1. Classification (NCBI taxonomy): domain Eukaryota; kingdom Fungi; phylum Ascomycota; class Sordariomycetes; order Hypocreales; family Nectriaceae; genus Neonectria; species Neonectria magnoliae. The sequence continues at coordinate 6,131 of JAZAVK010000258.1, forward strand.
AGAGCACTTGCTCCTTGCTGGGGCTGTCCATCTGTGGCTTTTGTAAATGCTCTCCTCTGCCTGTGTGTGTGTCGGTTGCGGTCGGATAGACTCAAGGCCGCTCCCGGAGCCAACGAAACTCAATGACAAGAATGGCAACCCAACTCCGAAGCCGCTGACGGCAACTCGTTCCAAGACACATGGCAACGCCAACGCAATGTCATTGCCCGTCATGGACACTTTTATCCAACTGCCCGAAACCGCAGCATTACGTCGACGATATCCCAAGCTGGACAGTCGATCCCTTCCTCAACCAGTCTCCCTAGAGTCCAACCTAAGGTAGCGACGTCAATGCCAGCGCAGGCGTTCGTTTCGGCCACGGAGTCTCGGTTACCAGCCGTTGATGTTTTTCCGGCCGCCTCTCCGACGTCCATCCACATCGTCATCACGGGATGCCTGGCCTCTGTGACTAGGGCCGCCCCGATTCATGCCAGGCTCTGAATTTTCCGTTTCTGCTGGCTGGTGAACAGCCACTTTGCCGTCCCTCCGCCACCTCCGACGTCGACCCGTGCTTCAAAGCTAAGCGATCAAATCCAAGTATGTAAGCTCGTCACCGACTCCAGGTCCGGTCCAGAGGCTGGAAAATTTCCGTCGCTCGTACGTACTACGATTCGTACATACTTCGTAGTAGAAACCCCCAGGAAGATCGCCAGGGGATATCGCCGGATATCATCCCCTTCCAAGGGCCCGCGGCTCGTAGGACCCTAACTTCTGGCCCGCCCATGTCAGTTTCTTGTCAGGACCGCGACGGAGTCGAGGACTCGTAGCCAGCGGCGCACAATTGCCCGTCGAGGTATAGCGGCCGCTCTTGGACAATTCCCAAGGGATGGGAAGGCGATCCAAGCGACCGCCGCTGGCGGGGCCATGGAAGGGTATGGAAGGCATCCTAGAGGTAGGCGACGCTGGTGGCTGGGCACCAAAAGAGACGCCAGCCGGCATCAGAAGCCCTAGAGACCCCCCAGAGGGCACCAAACCGCGCCGGCGCCGTGGGTGCGACCGCCGCGGCCCAGCGCTTCGGGACCCCAAATGCTTGCCAGGTTTGATGGAAAGATGTGCCGCTGCTCATTTCCCTTGCTAGGTGTTTAGCGGTTTGGGTCAAACACTCGAACTGCCTTCGAACTACTCAACTGCCGTTGCTGGGTCGCTTGTCACCGATATGCTACTAGTAGGGACATGAAGTCGTTGTCAGATGCAAATTTGCGTGTCGCGCAGTCACGGGATAGGAGGTCGGGTAAACCCCCGGCCTCAGGAATGGGTTCGTTAACACCGCCCCAAGCATCATCACCGCCCAGCATCACCGCCTTCCAGATATCACCGCCCTCGGTATCACAGCAGACCGACCTTTCACTGTTCCTCCAACAAGCAAATCCACCCGCAACTCGCCAGGTCCCGAGCCGCCCGACCGCTGGGCACAGACAGACGAGACCCAGCTTAAGCCATCCCACAGCGGCCACGATGCCCTGGTGCCGGAGGTTATAGCCCTGCCGCATTAGCTCCCAAGTAGGGTACCTCTGTTCACACCGGTTCGCACGCGGTGGAGCATGTCCCTCTGACTCGGGGCTCGCGGAAGCTTGCACAGAGTCCCGCTCACACGTGTGTTGTTCCCGTTGTGTCGTCCTCTAGGTCACACAACGGTGCGCCCACTGGCCACAACCAACTGACAATTGGCAGTGTTGTTCACATGGGCTTTGTGCATGGGCTTTGGCCGCAACGGTGCATTGGATGCTGCTCTATCGCTCATTCTTGATACCGACAATTCGACAGGCCTGCTCAGTTCGACACGCGCATCTGGGACCGCCTGATACGGACAGACAATCGACGCAGTGCAGATAGCCGCCTCTCTCACCTTACTCATGCGGAATGGCGTTTGGACAAGCTAATCAACGCTCTAACTGCTACACAGAGCGGACTCGCGAAGTGTGAGGAGACAATGGATTGAGTTCACACTACGTACCGACTCGTGGGGCTAGTCCCAGGATCACAAGTGTTGAAGTGACAGGCAATTAGCCCGAACAATGGATAACGGCAAAGTGTCGTGTGCCTTTGTCCGGTCTCGGGAGATGTTGTCATGACTCTTCGAAGCTACTGACTCTGTTCCCGCTTTCCACGAGGGACTGGGCACTGCCGGTCCGTAAACCACGTGCGGAACCACTCCAAGAAGAGACACCTCGGCATTGGATACTCTGAACGGACTTTGTTGGGTTCACCAAGCCGCTGTTCCCCATCAGTACCGTCAGCCATCATCGGCAAGCAGCCTCTTTTGGCGAACGGGTTACATTTCGCGACTGGACCACTCACCTCGCCTCACAGTGTTCTCGCTGAACCACACCTTGCTCCAGTGTACTTCGTACATACCGCACTTCACATCAATTCACTCCCACCATTGTTAAAATGGTGAAGCTGCTGGGTCGCCTTCTTTAGGCCAGGACCACGGCGCAAGCTTCTTCTCCCGCCTTCTGTTCCGTCATCCGCCCCGTCTGTTACATCGCTTCCATTGGCTGGGCCTCATCTTTAAGCTTTGCCGATCTTTTCCACGTTGAACCGTCTTCACAAGTCCGACGCCGCCTCGTTCCTGACCCGCTCCGTTGATGCCTGGGCGACGAGGCATTCATGACCCTTGTCGTCTGCGGAGGGGCTCTGTCACCACCACTAGCAAACAAGGAACGAGACGCAACGCCAAAGACAACTTCCAGGAACCACTTTCCGACGATGGTTAGGTAACTGATGGCGACGAGGTCCCTGAACCCAGAGTCTGGAAAGCACCCAGAAAGTGTCGCCTCCATCCGAGTGGCTGAGTTCATCTTCATCTATTCTATGGGTTCGCCCTGCACCTCTCGGCTGACATTCGAGGACGAGGACTCGTGGCTTGCATAGCCATGATCTCCCGGAGCCGCGAAAGCCGTTGTCAGTTGGGTCCGAGCAGCTGAGTCCGAGCAGTCGAGCACGCACCGTCCGGCGTTCCATCCAGCGATTACGCGGGTTTACGCCGTTCCTACCTGAAAGGAGCACGCCGTCTATACGATAATCCCAATGTTTCGTGAGCCTCGTTTCCGCGCAAGCACGAAGCATTGAACCGGACTCTAGTGATATTTCACATAATCTGGTTGTTAACCAGGTGCGTCATGTCAGCCGAGTTCAATAGTCCGACCCGACTCAATGCACAGCCGGGACAAGACTTAGCCAACGTGCGTCAGGTTAATAAACTACAAACAATTAATCGATTATCTTCAAGTGGTCTCCCATGTCGATGCAAGACCCACTAAACAGATGTTGCACACACGACCGTATGTTATGCGGCCAAAATCACGTACATGTCAGCAATATTAGACTTCTCAGATCATCAACCCGGCAGTTTGATACGAGACGGCAGTTGCAGAAACCGAGATCTATGAGAGAAGACATAATCAGAGTTGATGGGGAATCGCTCCCAACAACTCCATGATTCTGGTTTAGTGTGCGCCTTATTGGGGACTGGGCGAAGTGGGAATGCAACTCTCTAATTGAGTCGCATCTTATCTACAACACAACCGCTCTAGGTTACCGAGAAGGCTACCTCGGAACTACTAGGCTTGGTTTCTCGTCACATTTTCAGCAGATCGGCAATCGAATGACGTTGCATCGAATCGAATTTTTGCAAAAGAACAAACATTCGCTTTACCTAGCGTGGATAAGACGATTTCTTAATCGCACAAGTGAAAGGCTTACTGTTGCATTCGCCATTGCCACGGTATCACCGGCTGCGGTAGGGTATTCAGCCGCATCAACTATGCATGTGTTCCTTGGATAAGTCGCCTGTACCTCTTTACTGCTCGACGCGACCTTGACGGCAGCCAATGGCAACACCAAGAGTTGCCATACTACAGCGCGTCATACGCACGTCACGTTATGGGGGCTCGAGCAACGGTTTGTAATGGATTTCATGGTCTCTCGCGCCACAGCCGTTGCAACGGTCCGTAAAAGGAGCGTCATTAACGAGCTCTGGGCAGGTTCCTGAGTTCCCTCGCTCCGAGCCTTTGAAGAGCTTTTAATCTGAGACACGCCGATTGGATGTGGAAATACAACGGCCGGGGGCTGGCTGGGGATCCTTTGCGGGCCGAACACGTACCTGCAGCCGCAGCGGGTGGTGCTGACGACGACATCGACTGGCCTTGTTTTCTCTCATCGAATCCCCGCTCGTGCTGACGGAGGGATCCCTGATTCTTGACCAGGGATCCAGGTCGTGAGTGTTCGTGGCTTCAGCGTTGGGTTCTCCGAGCTGGCTCCGACTCTCTCCGTGCGCCGGCAGGACGCCTCGAGGCCAGGATGATGCCGGGGATCGGGTCGATCGACAACTGGTCAGACAGGTCATCGTGGGGAATCGCCGAGGAATCGACGGATCTGAGCGCGCGGAGGACTCGTCACTCGTGAGACAATCCAGTGGAAGGCATCTGTCAGCCCTCTTTTCGTCCACTAATACTCGCCAGGCTTTTGTGCGAGACAGGCGCAGGACTGAGTAATCACGTCTCGTCCGAAGTTCATTAAGTTCGCAGTCCAAATTGCCGTTCCTGTTCTCGTTGGTTCATCCCCAAGGGGGCGAGAGTCTTACGGGTGGGATACCCGTCCAGCATGTGCAACCCTCCTTCAATTGAGTTTACCAGGTGCTATTTCAAGCTGACAAGCTCGTGCCTGGCGAGGCATTTTCCGTCTTACAGCGACAGCTTCGCAGCTTCCTGGGGGTGGAGGGTTGGCAAACGATACTATTCGCCGCGGGTTGCTTCAACAGAGGGACCGTCACGCAGACAAGAAAGCTTGGTGCGTTATGTTCCTGACGATCGCGGCCCGGGGTTGGACGGAAGCGACACACGGACGCAGACAGACACACCACACGAAGACGGACATGCGAATACACCTACGGCCACTGGCTGGTGAGGCCTGCTGCAGCAAGTACATGGAACGCTGTATGTACTGTACCTCGGCAGGAAAGATTCGGCAAAGACTCTGCAGGAGGGAGCTCACCGTTCAGTTTTCCCAGAATGGCTATTTGCTTTTTTTGTCTTACCTTTCCAAGTGAGAGAAGGATTTTCGTTCCTCCCAGGAACATGCTGGCGTAACTGTTGGCATGTCATCTCGACGGAATATGACAGAGGCTAGATGGCTAGCACCCACACCTTCGCCTCTTAGTCGGCACCACTTCAGCCGCCACCATCCCTACTGGCTCGATTGCATCGGTCAGTTCAGGCACCGTTTGTGTCCGCCCTGCTCAGGCACCGTTTGTGTCCGCCCTGCTCAGGCACCGTACGCGGTTAAGTGGTTGAGTGGTTGCATTAGAGGCCGGAACCATGGCTGAACCGGGCTGGCTCGTGGGGAATGGGCGATGAAGTTTTTTTCTTTCTTTTCTTTTCTTTTCTTTTCTTCTCCTCTTCTCATACAATGCTAGGGAACTCCACCATGCCCCAGATGATGACAATTTGGCCGTTGAAAAGTCAATATCGCCGTTGAGGATTTGCAGTGGTCCTTGAAGACCCTGCAGCTGCCGTGGCCCCCGAGCGCCGTTTTGACCTTGTCGTTCGGGTGAAACAGCTAGATGCAGCCCTCTCAGCCTTGTATACCTAATAATTTACAGTGCAGTCTTCGTACATTCGCAGCTCGGCTGCCTCCCCCAGATGGCCGGATGCCGGAGTCTGGGGCCGCGTCCTGCACCCGACCAGACGACACCAGACGAGCACGCCTGAGCAGCATGTTCCCTGTAGGCCTCTATGACTGCGCCATAGATACTTTGCGGTACTCTCTCTACCTGGAACAGAGACTCGGCCAGCCAAGATGCGGACGGAAGCAAGCGCGCGCCCTGCGGGTTCATCCTGTTCACCGCTGCCCTGTACTGTACTTTGTAGAAGAGTTTTCTCCCCCGCCCAAATGCCAATCTCCTCGTCCTCGTCGTCGACGATTGCTGGCCGAGTTTCTTCTTCCCCGGTGGCTCCTTGCAGAAGCAATCCACGCTGGGCGCGTGGCTGGCGCCGTGTGGCGACACCTCATTCGCCAGACGCAGGCAACCCTGAGGAAACAATGCCCAGGAGCTATTTGCACCTGGGGGAATCGCAATGTCTGCTCTCCGAGATGCAGATATACCGGGGGAGGGAGAAAGAAACGTTCTGGCAGCACCAAGGAAGCCGTGGGGGCGGGATGCCGAGCGTCGGCCACGCGTGCCTGCTGAGGAAACCCATGCTGAGGCCATCCCGGTGTCCGGGGGCGTCGTGGACATGTGATGAGTGAAGCCGGGGGCAGGATCACAGCACATGCCGCCGGGTTGGAAACGTGATGTGATTCCCGTCCGTGGTTCGAAGCGCCGCGACAAAGCCGTGGACGTGGACGCGTCTGGTTTGAAGAGCTGCGACAAACCGGTTGCTGGACCCTTTCTTCCCCAGGCTGACGTGCCATGCTTAACCGCGACTCCGGGCTCCGTACCCTTCGACTGGCGACGGAGTCGTGCCACGGCCGCATCGGGACATGGTTTCCACGTGGGCGTTTTGATATCGACGTGGTTGTGCGCTGCTTTCCCAGCGGAAGGTATTGGGCCGTGTCGTGGTTCTGGCGGTGAGGCGACTATCGCGAGGACGCGGCAGAGTTCGGTTGGGCGAAGCGCGACGGCTAGGTCATCAGGTGTTGCTCTTCTTGCAGTGCGGGATAATTGGCCCTTGTGGACAGGTCATGTCCTGTTGCTTGGATGTGTTGATGTGGTGTTGTGAGGCAGAGCTAAGTTGTAGACTGATTTCGAGCTGGCTGGGTCGAGGCACTAATGTCTGGACTCTAGTCGCCTTATTCCAAGTCAATCGGAACCGAACCTGCTTTGAGTGCATCGATTGGGCCCTAGACATTGTTTTAGCTCTTTGTTGACGGCCTGCTGATCTGGATTCACGCCGGCGGTTAGATGGTAGATATCGATTGCCGGTGGTGTAGGGTAGGTGGCTTGGTGTGTTGATCGTACTTGGCGCCTGTAATGGCGATAAACGTAGGGATCGAAAAAGTTCTAAGAAACAATTTGTAGATTGACTTGGTTCTAGGGGTAACTATCCTTTGCGTATTGTAAGAATTATATCTGAGGAAAGGCGATTCGACGACTTGGAAACAGCCAGGTGCCTACCCAGGGCTATCTACCGAGACACTTACTTTACCTTACCCAAGCCATATATATCATAAAGATTCGCACTGCGTCCATATTCTATTTTACACGCTCAATCCCTACTCTTAAAGTCAAACTTAGAAATACCTTCCATGCTGCCCTCAAAGTGATTGATAGGTCCGACGAGAAGAACCCAGTTCTAACCATCGCTCTGCGTCAGGCCTAGTGACTCGACGCGGCACAGCTTGTCGTCATTCTTGTTCTTTCGATGGCGCTCAGGGATGGAGCTTTCGTCAAACTATGACTTGATGCATCTCTCAAGCGAACCCTCGTCTTCGAGCTGGCATGCAGGCTTAGTACCCGGCAAGACGGCTGAAGAACAGACGGAACGCAGCAAGGATATTGAAGCAAACGAGTGCAATGCTGCGAGCCTCATCCTGGCGGAAGCATTCAATAAGATTGGAAATGAGGAGGATAAGCGTGATGATAGTTGGTCCCGTCGTGAGGATTCTCGGACCAAGGGTTTGAGATGCGCGCCCCGGGTGTTGTGGCTTGGTGGTCTCCATTGGTACTGATTGAAGGGAGTCGTTTTGATGGGAACCAAAAAGTGTCGGATGTGTGTTATGGAGGAGAACTGTGAGAGTGCTGGAGGCAAGAGAGCGGGAATTTTCAAGTATGGGCCGTGGCTGAGTCTTTGGCATGGCATGATGATGTTGGCTGGTATGGTCCGAGGTGAAATCCAGACCGTAGAATGCCTTGTGTCAGGTGAACCAGCAGACATCCCGCGGAACTAACATATGCACTAGGAAATGAGAGTCTTCGGCCCTGAGGCACATAGTGTTGAAACCAATCTGTTTGTATGTACTGATGGAGATGAACGGGGTCATGGTTGGGCTGTTGGCCAGATACGCCACTGTCCGTCTGTAGAGCCAATACATACTACCTCTTCATTGAGCGTCTGTTTCCCTCTCCAGACATGTGGAGACTCAGAGATCAGAATTAGTTCATATTTAGAAGACAGACCTTGGCTTCGTCTACTGAAGGTGAGTCTCGATCCTGCGTTGCCCAAGGATCTAAGTCAGTTCTATGAGCCTGATCGCCCCGTCTAACTTCTGGGCATGATAATTTATGCAATTTCGCAAATATGATGTACGTGAAGTATAAATGAGAAAGGGTTTGATGTTTACGTCTGAAGAATTATAGTTGGGCTGATGCCTGGCGTTGTTCATCAACTTGAACTGATCAGTCGTATATCGACTAGCTTAGCACGAACACAGACAGTTCTCCTACGACCAGTTATTCGACACTTCCTTAATACTATGCCGAGGAGGGATAGTACCATTTATCTCTATCAAGCTGTAAGTTGTCCGGGTTATTGGTTTGTAGCCCAGCTTGTATCTGCGAGGCCAGTGTGTTCCTTCGATCTGGCTCTTCCAACATCAGTCATTGCTCCAGACTAGTTCCTGACCATAGCCTTCGGATTTCTCGTTTCGATCAACTACGACAACTCTCCATTGGGGAACCACATTGGCGCATAATGACTCGTCAGCTTGCACACAGTCCCTGCAAGTGGGTGTGAAGCCAAGCAACGGTGACGTCAGGAAGATGTTGACGATGGCTGATACCCCCACTTTCGACGGGTAGTCAGCCCGACCCCATCTTTGTGACTCTGCCGTAGATTCACGAATACTCCTTGCACGTACTCAACAAAGAGGAGCTCGGTCGGCCGAAACTACTGCCGGTGCTGCGTGAGTGGGGGAGTTGTCGCGCCAGACTTTGGAGACAACAATAAATACCAGCACTGGGTCTGCAGTTTCCGCCTCACTTCTGAGCGCTGGGGCGAGGCTTGGGACATCGATGCCACAGGGATATTTACTGCCTTGGTCTTTATGACTGGGCTATACTACGACTACGGAACTATACTGACTCAAGATCGACGACAACCGCAACCAGGCGTGGATACCCCAGCTTTGTCGGCGGGGCCAGCATACAATACAGCCTCAACATCACCACCACCATGGCATTCACCGCCGAGCCCTACGATGCCGTCACGGCGGCGACGTGGCTGCTCTGCGTGACCTGCGGCACGCAGTTCCCCACGGCCGACCGCGCCGCCGTCAAGACCTGCCACGTCTGCGACGACCCGCGCCAGTTCGTGCCGGCGTCGGGCCAGTCGTTCACCACGCTCCAGGACGTGGCCAAGACGCACCGCAACGAGTTCACGCCGTGCGCGTCCGACCCGCGCATCACCTTCATCGCGACCACGCCCAAGCTGGCCATCGGACAGCGCGCCGTGCTGGTCCGGACGCCCGCGGGCAACGTGCTGTGGGACTGCATCTCGCTGCTGGACGCCGACACCGTCGCGGCGATCCAGCGGCGCGGCGGGCTCGAGGCCATCGTCGTCAGCCACCCGCACTTCTACAGCACGCACGTGCAGTGGGCGCGGGCCTTTGCGTGCCCCGTGTACCTGGCGGCCGAGGACCGGGCGTGGACGACGACGGCGTCGGCGCACCAGGTGTTCCTCGCGGACGCGGAGACGCGCATCGGCGACACGGGCGCGACGGCCATCAAGCTGGGCGGCCACTTCCCCGGCTCCATGGTGCTGCTGTTCGACGGCCACCTGCTGGTCGCCGACACGCTGATGACGACGGCGTCGGGCGTGGGCGGGTGGGACGCGGACGCGGCGGGCGGCGGGCGGACGAGGCCGCCGGGGCTCAACTCGTTTGCCTTCCTCTACAGCATCCCCAACTTCATCCCGCTGAGCGCGGCCGAGATGGCGCGCATGTGGCGGACGCTGCGGGGGTACGACTTCGGCGAGACGCACGGCGGGTTCGCGGGCATGGACATTGTGGACGCGCGGGTCAAGCAGCGCGTGCTGGAGAGCATGCAGATCCAGGCGAGGCACATGGGACGCGAGGACGAGTTTATGAAGGCAATTACGTAGTGAGAGTAAATTGACTATGATTCCATTCTTGATATGGTTCGGGTATCCAGTGTGAAAAAAAAAAAGAGGCTTGGTAGATGAACTCCTGCTCCCGATGCCCCCCGATGCCTCGATGCCCCCGATCTAATGCCCATGCAACCAACGCCGAAACACGCTCCCAATGTCCCCATCATGAAAAGGAGTAGCTTTTTCGAAAGTACCGTTCAAAGACACGCTTCATTCCTTCTTCCAGAACTTCCACTTCTGCTTCTCCGCGCTCGAGGGCGGGCATAGATATCGGTTCAGAAGCTCGCGGCCCTCGTCGGGGAGATGCACGACGGACTCGTTGAGGGTGTCGATGATGAAGCGGTTCGCTGGGGGGGGGGAGGAGGGGAGTTAGCAATTCATTTGTACCATTCCACACAGGCATAGAATAGACATACGCATCAAGTCGACGCCGTGCTCGCCGGCGTCGAGCGCCACGTCGATGCGGGTCGAGTTGTAGCAGCCGTACCGCAGCTGCAGCTCCAGCATGCACTTCCACAGGTCGCGCGTCTCGTCGGCCGTCATGGCCTCGCAGCTCTGGTCGGAGCAGGTGCTCGCCTGGCGGCCGCGGTGCATGGAGGGCACGTGGTGCTTGGTGACGAGGACGCCGCCGTCGTCGCTGGGGGAGCTCCAGGCGGAGACGACGGAGGCGATGGAGAGGCGGCCGGGGCGGTTTTCTCGATACATGGTGGGTATTGGACGATGTGGAGGTGTATTTGTTTCGGTGTAAGCGTTACAGTGTAAGTGTTGCAGTGTAAGTGTTGCAGTGCAAGTGTGCAGTGTAAGTGTTGCAGTGTGATCGTCTTCAGTGTAAGTGGTGTGGTGAGTGTTGTGTTGGGGACAGGCGGTGGGAGTGCAGGTCGACGGGTTTATGGCCTCAATTGCCCCCAAGCAAGCTATCGTGCTGATCGGGTTTCTCCTTCCTTGGTTTTTCTGGCTCTCGGGTCTCAATCGCGTCGTCGTCCCTCGTTGCAAAATTGATGCGTTGATGCGTTGGCTGGGTCGAGGTGGGTCGTCATCGCCAGGCAGGACCCTGCTTATATCGAATGCCAGGGGTAGACTGGTTGGTTGGGCTCTGCGTTTTGGCTTGTTTTGCTTTTGTTTGTTTTAGACTCGATCCCAAGTGCGAAAGGGTCAAAGCGAGGCGGGCCATTATATACTTGTTTATTCCTCGGGGTGTGCTGGCAAACCCTCGTCCGCGGAGGCGGTGCCCAACGGCCGCAGTGCGAACGCCGGACGGGTGATGGAGGGTGGTGGGCGTCGTCACATGCCGCAGCCCGCAGGAGGAGGTGGCAGGCTTAGTGGCGGAGGGTACAGGATAAAAAAAGAGGGCTGATATGGGAAGATTTCGGGTTGGTTTGGTAGAGACTACGGGACGGCAGAGTAGACTTCAGCGAGGGGCGGCGGCTGTGCTGGGCCGGAGAGCAAGGTTTGCGGACGAGGGCGAATGGGAATGCGAGGAGATGAAGGGAGAGAGAGGGCATCACGGGTAGCGGCATTACGAATGGTTGTGGATAAGAGTCATGGCGGCATGGAATAGCGGCATCATGGAATAGACTCGCAAAGCAGACCTCGAATGGGATCAACAGGATCAAAAAAGCTGACAAGGGGTCGAAAAGAGTGGCAGCTGTAGCCTGCTGATCATCATCATCAGCCAGAAAACCAAGCCAGGCTGGGCACGCACGCAACCACGCAATCATCCCAACAAACCTCATCACCGTTTCCCCCTCCCCGTGTTTTTTTTCTCTTTTCGGGTTCTTGTTAGTCGCGTGCAGCCACTTTTTGTTGTGTTTTGGTTCTTGGCTTGCGCACCAAGAAGCGTAGATAAGGGGAAGCCATGGTCACACGGGGGGTTCTTGGCTGGTGACGAGAACGCCCCTAGTTCCGAGGCTGCTCGACGACAAGGTTCGAAGCCAGGAAATGCGAGATGAATGAGAAAAAGAAGGCCGGCGGTTGCGCCGGCGACATGCGATGGTACGCACGCAGCGCGCACGGCGAGTGGCTCGACCCGGGCGGTGTAATAAGGCCATGTCGTCTCCGAGAGATCCGATACCATCCTTGCGACGCCAAAAAAGAAAAAAGAAAAAAAAGAAAAAGAAGAGGGCTGAGATGCCGACCGTAAGAATGACGGGCATCCCGTTGTCTGCGGGTGAAAGATGCGAATAAACACGGGAGATGACTGTCTTGTGTGCCAAGTCGCAAATGCGGAGGATCGACGAGGCGGCTTGCATCACAGAGTCGCAGCCAAGGGATGCACTTGTTCAGCCGGGCAATCCAACGCAGATCGAGAGGGTTAACTTAGGTTAACATAGTTGAAGGGGGGTTACTGCATTGGGTATTCCGCAGGCTGCATAAGTTACACCAAACTGTCAGACGCGTTGATTCAGCCTTGAGGGATTCATTCATTCAGCTTGGACGCGCAAACCAACCAGATACGACGCCACGATTTGATTTATTCCGCCACAGCCTTTGTCGCTGGCAAACACACACACACACACACACAAAAAAAAAAAGAGGAAAAAAAAAACCACAATCGCCTTCGTCCTGCGGCAAGGCGCAACGCCATGTCCGCGGACTGGGGATCCAGGCTTTCGGTACGACCTGCAAAGCTTGTTAGTCTACGTACGGAGCGTTCCAGGTCACAACGCCTCGACCTAGGCATTTTCCGCGACCCCCCCCCCCCGAGGCTGGAATGAATAGGGCACCGATCCCTCTGAAGGGGATGAGACGAGACGAGACTTGCCGGGGCTAACGGCACGGACGATTGGGCCGGAATGGACAGAAATAGACTGAAGCAACGGTAAACAATGCAGCAGGAATCATGCGCCAGCCCCGTCCGTGCATCGTGATCCTGGTCCTGAAACTCGCCCTGTCTGCTGTGCATCGGTGACACTCAGCCCTACGGCCCGTCGCGGCTCAGTTCGCTTGATCTGATCTGAGTGAAGAGAAGATACAGAGCAGTATCAAGGAAATCATTGGCCTCTGTTAGTGTGCTTCTCAACTAACCGCCAGATTGACCGCATCCCCTCATGTCCCAGCTCCCGCGAAACATCGCCCCGGTTCGCTTGAGGCGTAGTGCCGCATGACGATTCTCCGGGCTACTCCACATGCATTGTAGTCGATAATCGTAGTAGACGTCCTTCAATGCGTTCCCACGGCTCACTGGTGGCGCACCCTTGGCTCCATCTCCGGAAAGGATCGTGTATCGACACGGCTTTAATCCAAGAGCTTGGACTGCTAACCCGCTTGGTCCATCCGTCTGTCTACTCCTGACCTTCCCTGCTGCGTCTGGGTTTACACACGGACAGTCAGTGGCAGTCCAGAACAGGGGCTGGGCAGGTCTACCCCCTCGGCCGCCGAGTTGCGTGTCGTCATGTCTTTTGTTCTCAATAGCTGGCTTCTTCTCATCGCACCTACGAACAGCTTGTCGTTCATTCACACTCTCTTCTTTACTGGTTCACCATCCAACCGACTTCCACGAAGCCTTCTGTTTGACAGCACGGAGAGCGGATGGGAAGCAAACGGCATGAACTCGTGAAAAGAAGATCCCAATGCTGCTAGATCTGTCGCTGACCTGTTCCCTTGTTCAACGACAAAGGCGACTAGCTTGCTGTCTTCTCGAACGCCCAAAGCTTCATATAATGATCACCAAAATTGCCGACAATAAATGCGACCAATTCTCAAAGCTATTGAGGCGTCGTCTGGGTAATATTCATCATAGTGCTGGCCGTTTGCCTCCTCGTTGTAGAAGGACCAACAGGTGAGTAAGAGCATACATAAAAAAAAAACATCTCCCGAGAGGACAAAGGTGGAAGTCTCGTTCTACATCTCCTCGAGCCAACACGGGCGTCACCAGCAGGCAAGGAACTTCCCCCGGCGCACCGGACTCTGACTCTTCCACAGATTCCGGAAGACGCCCAAGAACCCGATGAGAAACACGACATCGCGAGTGCGCGCCTTTGCTGGCTAGCTTCAACTCCCCGTGGTCTCCTACACTAGAATGCCGTTCGTGCGTCACGACTGGATGACCGACCGAGCAGATGCGCGTCGTCGAGAACAAGGCACAGGGAGCCAACCCGGACGGCAAGTTGGTGCACCAGAGCCCACGAAACTCGGCATCAAGACCTATTCGGACTTTTATCTGGTGAACTTTGCGCAAATGGGGAACTCCTACGTCCATCCCTTCTACGAACAAAGTTGGCCTCACGCTTCGGCGCATATGCCCCTTGCGCCTTTGTAGGGAGTGCCCTTTGTGGGTTACCGACCCGAAGTACAAGAAGGTCTGCGAGTGCCTCGCAACGCTGAACCATTCGCTTCATCCAGATCCGCAGTGAGCGAGCCACGTCCCTGCCTCCGATCAACTGGCATTGGTGAGTCACAGGGGCACGAGGATGTCGCCATATGGAACACGTCTAATCCGCATACTCAGACGAACAACGATACATACTCGCGGCGAAACAGGACGAGTAGACGTAACAAGACCCCACGCCGGTATTGTCACTAATGCGAGCATGTAAGACAGTCCCGGAGCGCTACAGACTACATCCCACGTCCCGCGATTCAGCGATCCGAACCCGCCCTTGCCGCCGCCTAAGATAAGGCCAAGAAGAGACGAGCCGCACGCACTGGCATGATGCTGCCGGCCGGATTACGACTACAACCACGGCGATCGGGGGTGCACCACGTGGCTGGTAGCTCGGGCAGAAGGGCGGTTGGGGCGAGCCGTTTCGCCGGTCCGGCCGGCATCGCGTGAGCACGCGACGGGGCGCGAGATCTCCCGGAAGAACTGGGGACGGCCGGTTGCAGATCGGGCGGGTGAAACAGGAGGGTTTAGTTTGAGGGTCGGGTGTCATGAAGAGGTTCGAGGTTCCTTTTCTTTGCTAAAGATGGCACAAGCTAAATGAGAGAGACAAGAGTCATGTCGAGCCGAGGCATTTGCAGATCAATCGCTGCCATGTTGGATTTCCATACCGTCGACCAACAGCAGTATACAATGGGCCGAATACTGGAGCATGGGAATTGCAGATCAAACGATACAGTGCAAACTACACTCGCAACCGACCAACAGCAACGTCGCAGTGTCAACGAATGCTGCCCGAATGCGACATCTCCAATACCACAAAGACAGCACATGACCGGGACATCTCCAGGTCTGGGCCGTCGAAAAACCGCACCGCGAGGCATCGGACGACACCATCCCGACAAGTGAGGCTGAACACCGGGCAACACGTTGCGGGCTCACGTTGTCCTTTTAAGGCTCCTCTGGGAGTGACCTGATGCGAAACCCCCACCACGCGATGGCCTCACGCCCGGATGCAACGTGGTGGTCGTTTGGCGCCCAGGACCAAAAGGCTCAGATCTCGAGTGACCCCTCATGTCACCCTGCAACGCGCATGTGGTCTGCCAGATGAGACAACGCGCGAGAGAGGAGGGGGGAAGAAAAGAAACGGCACCCAAGGGAAATGGGTTTTGCAGATATCCGGAAAAACCGCATTGTGGCAAGATTCCGGTTTTGCAGCCCGTTGGATAAATACGCATCATCGATTTTTACCTCGTCCATCTCCCGTTTCGAAACAGGAAAAAAACGACGATACCCCCAACAGTTAACGTTGAGCCCTGCGACAGGGTTCCGAAAAGATGCCAAAACTGCATGCAAGGGGAATCCGGGTGCTGTGCAGTTGCAACTACGTCATCGACGCCGCGCATCGCATCGCATCGCATCGCATCGCATCGCAAAGCCATCCGCCAAGATCCAAGTGTAAAAAACCACAGCCAAGAAGAAAACGGTTCCGTGTTTTCCGCATGCGGGGGAGGGGGGTGTACAGTAAACCAGAAAAACACCGGTCCTTCCACAGAGGCGAAAACTGCCAGTTTCTCGTTTGCTCGGGCTCTCTCTCGGGTTTTGTCCTCCCATGGCGACTGTAGTAACGGACCTCTTTTCTTCCCCTTCGTGGGGGTCGGGGAGGATGACCTCATGGGTGGATCATC
Organism: Neonectria magnoliae; assembly: GCA_037954305.1. Classification (NCBI taxonomy): domain Eukaryota; kingdom Fungi; phylum Ascomycota; class Sordariomycetes; order Hypocreales; family Nectriaceae; genus Neonectria; species Neonectria magnoliae. The sequence continues at coordinate 22,222 of JAZAVK010000258.1, forward strand.
TGCGCCGACGGCGTGATGCGGTCAAGTCGAGCGGGTTTCGGTGGTTGTAGTGGTTTTTCCGGGTGTGACTGCGATAGCGGCGTCAGACAACAAGCTTATTCGCAATAGCGGGAACGGTTATCGTCGCCTTGGGGCCTTTGTTGACGCTTTGTTGACGCTTGATGGACTCACCAGGCACTTGACTGACACGCGCTTGACAAACACCCCCTTTTGCCGTGGATGGCGGGTGGAAAGGCATACCGCCACAGACCGCCGCTTAGACACGACATCAAAGATATCACGTAGCGACGAGAACAAGACATGGAGCGGTTGAGGTGAAGGTTAAAGTTATGGTATTCCTGCCATTCAGTTTGTTGTGAGCTACCCAAGCGCTCCAAAATCCCCCGTATCCCATCCCGATCTCGCACCGCCTTCTTGCCACCAAACGGACAAGGCAAAGAATAATCGCTGGCACCAAGGCCTGAAGGCCCAAAAAAAGACATGAAAACGGAGAAATCAGCCACATGGGGTATCCCAAATGCAAGAGAAAAAAAGCAACGCCCGATGAATGTGTGACCGTGATGTGAGTTCCGTTTGTGCGTGCGCGCGGCGAATGAGCTGTAAGAGAGAAGGCAAAAGTCTAAATGCGCTTGTTGTGATGACGGATGCAGAGCGAGTTGGGCGGCGCAGAAGTCGACGTCGGGATGTGAGTGTGAGGTTGCTTCGGGTTGAGCGAGAGCAGGGGGAGATGGCGACGGAACAGGTTTGTGTGTACAAGGTTTGTTTGTTGTGGTGGTGAGTTTAGGGTCAATCCCGAGTGTATGGTGTGTGTCCAACGGGGATTTAAATGTAAGGTGCGGAATCTATCGTCCTTCCGAGAGGAGATGCTGGTGGTGCGGGTATGAGATGCAAGGATGTATGCTGCAGGTGGAGATGCTGAAGTGTCCAGAGTTCCGGGTATCATGGTTGAGAGCTGGGACTCAATTCCGTGCAGTACAGACGCAACGGTCGAAGTTCCCATGAGCCGCTCCAACCTCGTATCCTTCTAGGCCGGGTCGTGGATAGTCGTGGCGCGTTTAGTTCTTGTGTGACTTGCCAGATCTTGAGTGGTGCTTCCGGACGCGTTCGCGACCTCGACGCTCCTCGCCGTCATCGCTGCCGCTCCCGCTGCTCAAGCGGCGACGCTCCTCCTCGTACCAGGCGCTCAGGGACTTGCCGCCAAAGGTTAGGTCATCGTCCTCGATGACTGTGGGCTGGACCCAGGTGTAGGCGCTGGCGTCCATGGAGGCGTAGTAGTAGTTTGACTCTGATGAAGACATGATGTGATGGTTGAATGTGATGGAGCTCGTCCGAAGGGTTCGAAGAGAGTTGGTTGAAGAGTGGCAGAAATAGGTGAGGATGTTGGCAGTTTATGAAGCTCGAATGCGGCCTGCGCTGCTCTTGAGTGGCGGGCGGGTGAGGTGAGGTGAGGTGGATGTTTGTTTTCTTTGTTGTCTGGAGAAAGGGATGGACAGACAGAGGCCAGATAAACAACGGAGCTGGCGTTTGTTTGTTTGTGTGTTGGATGCCGGCGGTGGGGTGATGGATTGCGTCAAGCAAGAAATCGGCAGACGGAGCAGGATGGAAGATGGAAGAGGCGAAGTGAGGTCCAGACCGGTGGAATCAGTTGATGAGAAAGGTGGAAAAGGTGGAAAGGTGATATTGAAGCAGAGCTGGGAGTAGAAATGGGATGCGAAATGGGAGCGGAGCCGCGGAATATGAATGCCCTGAGGATGACAGGACGTGCCCGGGGGACGAGGCAGCCTGGGCTGGGTGGCGGGTTCCGGGGGGGGGGGGGGGGGGGGG
>JAZAVK010000259.1:0-22831 GCA_037954305.1 Neonectria magnoliae
TAATAATAATAATAATAATAATAATAATAATAATAATAATAATAATAATAATAATAATAATAATAATAATAATAATAATAATAATAATAATAATAATAATAATAATAAACTTAGTATAGATCCTAGGCAAAAGAGGTATAGTAATTATTACTAATATCTTTATAAGTAAATACTAATAATAATAATACTAGTAATACTAGTAAGCTTCTCTTAATATAGTCTTAATATATAATTATACTAATCTCTAGTAGGTAAAGAGAAAGGCTAGGGTAGAGGGTATAGCTACTTTAGGGGATAAGTTTCTTAGTAAGGCTCCTATTGCTACCCCTATAATTATAGCTACGGGGGTAGTATAGGATATTCTCTATTCTATATATATTATACGGATAGGTAAAGATAGTACTATAGGTCTCTACTAAGACTAGGCTAATATAGTAGTAGGTAGCTATATAGCTTATATATATATATATAAGACTTATAAGCCTTTACTATTTATTACTATTATAGCTACCTAAGCCCTAGTAGTAGCTTTCTTATATAAGAGAGGTATTAATACTATAAGTATAAGTTAGTTCTATTATATAATATTATATAATACTAACTAAGGTATAGGAAGAGCTTAAGAAGCTTAAGAATACTACCCTAAGGGCTAAGAGCTAAGCCCCTAAGTAATTCTATATTATACTTATAGCTATAATTATAAGCCTATTAACTAACTAGCTTAATAAGTTAGTTAGTAGGGTTAACTATATTACTAAGGTACTTAAGTACTTTAAAGGTATATTAAGTCTAGCTCTTACTTACCTAGGTAGTATCCCTAAATTAATTAGGTCCTTAGAACTTAGGGAATCTAGTAGGGAGGATAATTAGGAGGAATAGGGTTAGGAGTAGGGTTAGAAGGTAGGAGGGGAAGGTATAGGATTAGGGTATATCTATAGTTTAGTATAGACTAGTTTTTTTACCCTTTATAGCTTTTTTCTAAGTATATTTTATCTTTCCCTAAGGGGGGGTAAGAGGTACTTAGTATAGGTATATTATAGGTTTAGCTAGTACTTATAAACTTAAGCTATATACTCCTTAAGTTTATGCTTTACTTTTACTTTATAATTATAATTATTATAGATTTAGAGGGTAAGCTTATAGTATAGGATAAAGTATAAGTAAAAGAACTAGTAAGTAATTAATTAAGCTATTTTATAGTTTAATAGTTATTATCTAAGTTTATATAGGTCTTATAGTAGGTTTATAAGGAAGCTATATTTTTTAGTAAATCTTTAGTAGAAGATAATAATATATTTAGGTATTTCTTTACTATTTCTATATAGGTAAAGTAATAAGGGTATATTAAGTATATATTAAGAAAAAAGAAAGCTTCTTAAACTAATTTTTCTAGTCCTTAGCTATATAAGTATTAAGCTTTAGTACTTATTAAGGTCTTAGTATAAATATAATATTTTTTTATTATTAGAAAGAAGGTAAGCTTCTATTAGCTTAAGATAATTTATTCTATAGTACTTTTTTACTATATTTTAGAGTTAGGTCTAATATATAGTCTATTTAGATTAAGTATAGGCCTTAATTTTAGTAAGAGTTAGTACCTACCTTATATATAGAAGCTAGCTTCTTAGCTAATCCTTAACTTCTTATAGTAATTATTACTAGAGTCTTTATTATTATTTATAGTAAATCTACCTTATAGTTATTATAATAATAGACCTTATAAGTAAGGTTATATTCTACCTTTCTATATAGCTATAGAATTAAATAGCTAGTTCATTAAGATAAATATTAAGAAAGGGAATAGCTAGTTCTATCTTTAGAAGGTAAGCTAATATAGCTTTATATACTCTTATAACTATATATAGGCTTTAGGTCTATTCTAATATAAGTACTTATATAATACCTTTAGGCTTTCCTTTAGAGATAGTTAGAGTATAGTATACTTTTATACTATAGATAATAGTTAAATAGATAACTTATATATAGATTAGTCTTACTACTTTAAGGTTAACCCTCTATATACTTATAGTAATTATAGTAAGAGCTTACTACTAATATTTAAGCTTCCCCTTAAGAGTATCTATATATAGTCCCTAGAGGAGTTTATAATAAAGGAAAAGTCTAAGGAATCTATATAACTTAATAAGTATTATTATTAGATCTCTAAGTTAGGCTTAAGTCTAGTCTATAGTATATTTTTAATTAAAATATAGAAGCTTTACTTTATCTAGTTCTTAGGTTATTCTATTTATTTAGGCCTAATTATTATAGATATCCTAAGTAGTTTTAAGTTAGGCTTAAGTCTTTTCTATATTATATCTAAATACTAGTAAGTTAGTATTATTAGTAAATCTAATAACTATTATTTTAAGTATATTCTTAAGGGCTTTATAGAGGCTAGGGATAAAGAGAATAAATAGTATAGGTAATAGGGAGGATCCTTAAGGGATACTAGCTTAGACCTTAATAGAGTTAGAAAGTTAACTATTAAAGTAAAGGTATACTATTTATACTATAAGGTAATTAGTAAGCTATATAAGAAGCTATCTAAGAAAGCCTAGTTATTATAGGGCTATAATAAGTTATTAGTAGTTAATAGTATTAAAAGCCTTTATAAAGTTAAGTTAGAGGAGAAAGCTAAGGCTATACTAAGTCTAGGCTATATATATAGCTTTAATAATAATAGTAAGGGTAAGCTTAGTAGACTTCTTTAGCTAGTTATCTATCTATTCTATAGGTAGGAGCCTTTTTAATTTTACTATAATTATAATATATTAACTAATAACTATCTTAATAATTTTTCTAATAATATTAAGTAAGGATATTAATTACTATCCTAATATAGTTTATTATTTAGCTAGGGTCTTATTTACCTTTAGGATAATTATAATAATTATAATATAGAAGTAGAATAGGAAGTAACCTATTATAATACTAGTATTTACTATCTTAATAATTATAAGTATAAGTAGCTTACTATATACCTTTAGGAACCTAGTAGGGATACTATCCTTACTTAGGGCTTTTTATAACTTAATCTTTTAAAAGGTTTTATAGATCTTAATAGGTTTAATATAGGGGTATATTAAGCTTAATTTAGGTTTAGGGGTTCTAGGAAGGGGGAGGGGAGGGAGGTTAGAGTTATTAGCTTAGGGTTTAGGGAAGAATCTTTATATAAAAGTTTTAGCTTTCTTTATATAGAGTATTACTAACTTTATATAGTTAGGTTAGGTAAGGGGTAGTAGCTATAGTAAGACTATTATAGTTCTACTATATAGTTTTACTTATCTTTCTATTACTTAGAACTATATATTATTATATCTTAGAAGCTCTATAAAAAGTTCTCTTTAGAGAGTATATTAAGTACCTTTTATACTATAGTCCTATTATACTTATACTTTAGCTAAAGCTTATTAATCTAAGATTTAATTAGTACACTAAGCTATATAGTAAGCTTATTTAAGCTTACTAATTACTATAGATATTTTACTATTTTACTATAGATTTTAGTAAGGTATAGATTTCTTTTACTTTAAGGTTATAAATTAAGTAATTACTTTTAGCTATTTAGAAAGCTAATTTACTACCTTATTAAGAGCTTCTATAGTAGTTATTATACCTTAGGTCTATTAAAGATAGACTATTACTTTACTAGTAGCTTTATAGGGATTAGTTTTCTTCTAATTATAACTAAGGTTTAGTTTAGGGGCTAGTTTATCTAGAGTAATAGTAATATAGATTTATTAAAAGAGATAGTTAGATCCTTTTAGTTTATAGTTAGTTCCTATATATATTATATAAATAGTCTTTAAGGCTTAAGCTAGATTAAGAGTATTATTTTAATAGCCTTAGGCTAGCCTAGTAATAGTACTATAAAGCATAAGAAGGCTAATATAGTACTATATTACTTCCTAGATAAAGATATTATTACCTTAATCTATTTAGCTATAATAATTCTAGAGAGGGTAGTAAAGGTTAAAGTTACTAATAAGTAGTATATAATTACTTAGGGTAGTTTTAATTAAGGCCTATAGTATAAATAAATTACCTTTACTATTTAGGGAGTTATAAAAAGCTATAATTTAATAATAGGTCTTTAAAAAGGTAATACTTACCTAGTCCTTTCTTATTTTAAATAACTATAACTTAGGTCTATATTACTTATTAATATATATTACTACTTATTTACTTTAGTAAACTATATAGTAATTATATCTACTTAGGTAGGCTAGGGCTTTAGTCTTAGAGTTTCTATTAGGTTTAAGAAGTATAATTATATTATATTTACTATAGGCCTATAGGGTAATCTATATAAGGGTAAGCTAGTAGTTAGTATTTTAGAAGAGTATTAATATTAGTTAGTTACTTAGGGGGGTAATAGTAATAGTAAGAAAGTAAAAGTAAATATTATAAGTAGGGATAGTATATAGGAAGCATAAGCTTAGGTTAAGGACTAACTAAGAATACTTTATAGTCTATTTACTAAGCTTAGGGGCTTTCTAGGCCTTTTTAATAAGAAGCTTCTAAGTAATTAAGCTAATAGAGGGGAGGGAGGAAGCTCTAGGATATAGGTACTTTAGTTACTATATAGTCTTAGAAGTAAAGCAGTCTATCTAAGTAGCCTTCCTTAGTATATACCTAGTATAAGGCTATAATAGGGTAGTTATAGCTCTAAGCTATATATTTACCTTTATATAAAATATAGTTTAGTAGGATCTTTCCTTACTTAGTTAAGTATTCTTTCCTATTAGGGTATATAGTATTCTTATATTACCTATAGGTAGAAGCTAACTTATAGTTCTAAGCTAAGTATCTAAATTTAAAGTAATTATAGTATTAAGTAGGATAAAGTCCTTTATTAAAGGGTTTATAGTTATATAGCTATATATTAAGTAATAAGCTATTATTATAAAGATAGTTTACTTCCTTAATAGAGTTAGTATATAGGATTAGGTTTATCTTTACCCTAAGGCTAGGGTAGCTAGTCTTTTGTTTTTTTACTTAAAGGATCCTTAGTTAGTTAGATTTAGTAATTTCTTTAATAAGCTTATTAGTATTATTTAGGATAGATATAAGTTAGATTCCCTTTACTATTACTATAAAGGTTAAGGGGAATAAGGCTATATTATTACTAAAGGCTTTAGTAACCTAATCTTTAGTATAGTAGGCTTATGCTTTATTAGTAGTAAGGAAAGTAAGGACTATATTATTACTAGGGAGCTTTTATACTATAATAATACTAAAGTTACTATAGGCTTAGTTTACTACTATTATAGTATTTTTTAGGGTTTAATTACTAATATTAAGAAGAGTATTTCTAGTTTAGATAGTAACTTTACATTTAATATAGCTTTAAGTTATTTATTTAGGGCTTTTATAGTTTAGGGCTATAAGGTTTTATATTATAATTAATATATATAATAATTAATTTCTTTTATAGTTATTAGTTCTAGTAAGAGCTATCTTAATAACTAAAGTAAGAGTATTAGTAATATTTAAGGTAATTCATTCTTTAAGGCTTACTTCTAGGTTATATAAAGTATTCTTTTTATAGAAGGTATATACCTATATCTTATATATAATACCGTAGGATTAGATAATATTCTAGATTTATTTAAGGAAGTTAGGGGGGATAATTCTAATAATAGTATTATATACTTTACTTTCTAGGTTATTAACTAGTATTTTACTAATTTCTATATTAGGTTTATTACTTTTACTTAGTATATATTAGCTAATTCTTACTAAGGGATTATATTAGCTTTAGTTAAGACTATACACCCTTAAGTTAATAGTTATTAGTAGTATATTAGCGCTATTACTATAGCCTTAATACACTATTAAATCTTAAGTAATATATATATAAGAATTTTAAATCTAGTATTAGAATATATTTTAAAGGTAGGTTAGTAGTATAGTAAGTAGAAACTAAGAATTCGCAAAAAGGTTAAATAAATTATATTCTTTATATATTAAGCTTTCTTATAATAATTATACTTAGCTTACTCTTAGTAGTATTATATAATATATCTAATATAAAAGTACTTAAAATATTACTTAGGTTAAATACTTTCTAAATAGGGTTTAGTTTAATAAACCTTTATAATTATAATTATATCTTAATTATAAAGCTTATTTATATTAATTAGTTTAATTAATAATATAACTAGTAATTAGTAAAGCCTAGCTATATAATAGCTTTATAATAGTTTAATAATATATATTTTAATACTATTTACTTATTAAATATTTATAATAATATCCTTAAGTAAGCTAATTAGTTAAGATTCCTTTAGTAATTACTATAAACTACCTTAGGACTTAATATATACTTAAACTAAAGATAGTAAGAATCTAAGTATTATTCTTTAGGAAATTTATAATAAATTTATAAAAAAGAATTATAATATTTTTACTAAAGAGATAGTATAAAGCTATTATAAGTAAGGAAAGCTTTTTAAGAGAATATAATTAATAGCTAATACTATCTTAAAAGGTATATAATTTCTAATATTAAAAGCTATACTTAATAATTTAATAATAATTTCTTTATTAAGGTAAAGAAAGATTAGCTTTAAATATAATACTATAAAAAGCTAAAGTATTCCCTTATTATAAATAACTTAAGTTTATATTAAGATTTTATTAAATAAGTTCTTTAAAGTAATTAATATTAATTTTTTAATAATAATAATATAATTATTTCTATAAAGAATAATAAGATTAGAATCTTACTATTTATACTTTAGGTATAGTTTATAATAATATTAGCTAGAATTAGTATTACTTTTTAAACTAAGAGAAAAGTAACTTTTAAAATAATTACTTTAAATTTAAGTTTAATCTTAATAATAAAGTCTTTAAATTAATTATAAGTTATTTCTATATTAAGCTTAACTTACTATAGTAAGTATAGGTTTTATAGTAAAAAATTTTCCTTAAAAAGAAGATTTATAATCTTAATACTTTTTATTTTACTTAGTATATTTATTATATATAATATAGTAATAATATAAAAGTAAAAAAGAAATAAAGAAAGTTTATAAAGAAAGTTATTTATATTAGAATTAATTTTAAATATATAATTAAAATATAATAAAAATAACTATAAAATATCTATAGTATATTAATCTTATAATTATATTATTATTATTATTATTATATTTATATACTATAGACCTAGAAGGTAAATAGTACTTCTACTTTATATAAATATAGGAAAAACTAGGTAGATAAAAACCTATATCCTATCTATAGTAAGCCTAGGTCAGGCCCCTTATACTATCGCTATGCATAAGTAAATAATCCTTTATACTAAGACTAGAATTATCTTAGTTCCCTATAGTTAGGGAAAAAACCCTAATAGGAAGTAAAAGAAAAGGAAAAAGTTACCTAGAGCAGGCTTATATTAGTTATATAGTAGAAGTATACTAGCAGCTAAGGTATAAGACCTCTATATAGTTATAATTATAGTTAGAGACCTAGATTTAAGTAAGTAGGTTTAGTTAATAGTAGGTTAGCTATATAGTGCTAAGCTATTAATAGCTAGTAGCTAGAGGTCTAGGTTTTAAGTAGGTAGATTTAGCTATTAGTAGGTTAATTATCTAGTACTTAGCTATTAGTAGCTAGTAGTTAGTATAGGCCTAGGGCTTTATAGCTATTAATAGCTACTAGCTATTATTCTAGATTCTAGTATTTAATCCTTTTACTTAGCCTATAATACTTTCCTTTCTCTTTTCTTTCTTTAATAACTTCTATAAGTCTCTTTATTTTTAGATCCTAGCTATACCTATAGTAGCTATAAGTCTTAGTTACTAAGCTAATATCCTTTCCTCTTCTAGGATTATTAATATATATATCTACTTAGTTAAGTATTATTAGTATTATAGCTTTATTACAATCTTATTACTATAGTAGCTAACTTCTTATAGCTAAAGATAATAATAATAATAATAATAATAATAATAATAATAATAAATCTAGTATAGATCTTAGGTAAAAGAGATATAATAATTATTATTAATATCTTTATAAGTAGATACTAATAATAATAATACTAGTAATACTAGTAAGCTTCTCTTAATATAGTCCTAATATATAACTATACTAATCCTTAGTAAGTAAAGAGAAAGGCTAGGGTAGAGAGTATAGCTACTTTAGGGGATAAATCTCCTAGTAAGGCTCTTATTACTACCCTTACAATTATAGCTATAAGAATAGTATAGGATATCCCCTATTCTATATATATTATATAGATAGGTAAAGATAGTACTATAAGTCTTTACTAAGACTAAGCTAATATAATAGTAAGTAGCTATATAGCTTATATATATATATATAAGACCTATAAGCCTTTACTATTTACTATTATTATAGCTATCTAAGCCTTAGTAGTAACTCTCCTATATAAGAGAGGTATTAATACTATAAGTATAAGTTAATTCTAATATATAATATTATATAATACTAACTAGAGTATAGAAAGAGCTTAGGAAGCTTAAGGATACTACCCTAAGGGCTAAAAGCTAAGCCCTTAAGTAATTCTATATTATACCTATAGTAGTAACTATAAGCTTATTAACTAACTAGCTTAATAAGTTAGTTAATAGGGTTAATTATATTACTAAGGTACTTAAGTACCTTAAAGGTATATTAGGACTAGCTCTTACCTACCTAGGTAGTATCCTTAAGTTAACTAAATCCTTAGAACTTAGGGAATCTAGCGGAGAGGATAATTAGGAAGAATAAGGTTAGAAGTAGGGTTAGAGGGTAGGAGGAGAAGGTATAGGATTAAGGTATATGTATAGTTTAATATAGGCTAGTTTTTTTACTCTTTATAGCTTTTTTCTAGGTATATTTTATCTTTCCCTAAGGGGAGGGTAAGAGATATTTAGTATAAGTATACTATAAATTTAGCTAGTACCTATAAGCTTAAGCTATATACTCCTTAAGCTTATACTCTACTTCTACTTTATAATTATAATTACTATAGATTTAAAGGGTAAGCTTATAATATAGGATAAGGTATAAGTAGAGGAATTAGTAAGTAATTAATTAGGCTATTTTATAGTTTAATAATTACTACTTAAGTTTATATAGATCCTATAGTAGGTTTATAAAGAGACTATATTTTTTAGTAAATCTTTAGTAGAAAATAATAATATATTTAGGTATTTCTTTATTATTTCTATATAGGTAAAGTAGTAAGGGTATATTAGGTATATATTAGGAGAAAAGAAAGCTTCTTAAACTAATTTTCCTAATCCTTAGCTATATAAGTATTAAGCTTTAGTACTTATTAAGGTCTTAGTATAAATATAATATCTTTTTATTATTAGAAGGAAAGTAAGCTTCTATTAGTTTAAGATAATTTATTCTATAGTATTCTCTTACCTTATCTTAAAGTTAGGTTTAATATATAGTTTACTTAGATTAAGTATAGACCTTAATTTTAGTAAGGGTTAGTACTTACCTTATATATAGAAGCTAGCTTCTTAGCTAATCCTTAACTTCTTATAGTAATTATTACTAGGGTCCTTATTATTATTTATAATAAATTTACCTTATAGCTATTATAATAATAAACCTTATAAATAAAATTATACTCTACCTTTCTATATAGCTATAGAATTAAATAGCTAGTTTATTAAGATAGATATTAAGAGGGGGGATAGCTAGTTCTATCTCTAGAAGGTAGGCTAGTATAGCTTTATATACTCTTATAACTATATATAGGCTTTAGGTCTATTCTAGTATAAGTACTTATATAATACCTTAGGGCTTTCTTCTAAGGGTAGTTAGGATATAGTATACTCCTATACTATAGATAATAGTTAAATAGATAACTTATATATAGATTAGTCTTACTACTTTAAGGTTAACCCCCTATATACTTATAGTAATTATAATAAGGGCTTACTACTAGTATTTAAGCTTCCCCTTAAGGGTATCTATATATAGTCCCTAGAGGAGTTTATAGTAAAGAAAGAATCTAAGGAATCTATATAACTTAATAGGTACTATTATTAAATCTCTAAATTAGGCCTAAGTCTAGTCTATAGTATATTTTTAAGTAAAGTATAGAAGCTTTACTTTATTTAGTTCTTAGGTTATTCTATTTATTTAGGCCTAGTTATTATAGATATCCTAGGTAGTGTTAAGTTAGGCTTAAGTCTTTTCTATATTATATCTAAATACTAGTAGATTAGTATTATTAGTAAATCTAATAACTATTATCCTAGGTATATTCTTAAGGGCTTTATAGAGGCTAAAGATAAAAAGGATAAATAATATAAGTAATAGGGGGGATTCTTAAGGGATACTAACTTAAACCTTAATAGAATTAGAAAGTTAGCTATTAAAGTAAAGGTATACTATTTATACTATAAGGTAGCTAGTAAGCTATATAAGAAGCTATTTAGGAAAGCCTAGTTATTATAAGGCTATAATAAGTTATTAGTAGTTAATAGTATTAAAAGCCTTTATAAAGTTAAGTTAGAGGAGAGAGCTAAGGCTATACTAAGCCTAGGCTATATATATAGCTTTAATAATAATAGTAAGAGTAAGCTTAGTAAACCTCTTTAGCTAATTACCTATTTATCCTATAGGTAGAAGCCCTTTTAATTTTACTATAATTATAATATATTAGCTAATAATAATCTTAATAATTTTTCTAATAATATTAAGTAAGGATATTAATTACTATCCTAATATAGTTTATTATTTAGCTAGAGTCTTATTTACCTTTAGGATAACTATAATAATTATAATATAGAAATAGAGTAGAAAGTAACTTATTATAATACTAGCATTTACTATCTTAATAATCATAAGTATAAGTAGCTTACTATATACCTTTAGGAACCTAGTAGGGATACTATCCTTACTTAGGGCTTTTTATAACCTAATCTTTTAAAGGGTTTTATAGATCTTAATAGGTTTAATATAGGGGTATATTAAGCCTAATTTAGGTTTAGGGGTTCTAGGGGGGGGGAGGGGAAGGAGGTTAGAGTTATTAGCCTAGGGTTTAGGAAAGAATCTCTATATAAGAATTTTAGCCTTCTCTATATAGAGTATTATTAGCTCTATATAGTTAGGTTAGGTAAGGGGTAATAGCTATAGTAGGATTACTATAGTTTTACTATATAGTCTTACCTATCTTTCTATTACTTAGAACTATATACTATTATACTTTAGAAGCTTTATAAAGAATTCTCTCTAGAGGGTATATTAAGTACTTTTTATACTATAGTCTTATTATACTTATACTTTAGCTAGAGCTTATTAATCTAAGATTTAACTAGTATACTAAGCTATATAGTAGGCTTATTTAAGCTTATTAATTACTATAGATATTTTACTATTTTACTATAGATTTTAGTAGGGTATAGGTTTCTTCTACTTTAGGGTTATAAATTAGGTAATTACTTCTAGCTATTTAGAGAGCTAATCTACTACCTTATTAAGAGCTTTAATAATAGTTATTATACCTTAGGTTTATTAAAGATAGACTATTACTTTATTAGTAGCTTTATAAGGATTAGTTTTCTTTTAATTATAACTAAGGTTTAGTTTAAAAGTTAATTTATCTAGGGTAGTAATAATATAAATTTATTATAGAAGATAGTTAGATCCTTCTAGTTTATAGTTAATTCCTTTATATATTATATAAATAGTCTCTAAGGCCTAAGCTAGATTAAGAGTACTATTTTAATAGCCTTAAGCTAGCCTAGTAATAATACTATAAAGTATAAGGAGGTTAATATAATACTATACTACCTTCTAAATAAGGATATTATTACCTTAATCTATTTAGCTATAATAATCCTAAAGAGGATAGTAAAGATTAAAGTTACTAATAAGTAGTATATAATTACTTAGAGTAGTTTTAGCTAGGGCCTATAGTATAGGTAAGTTACCTTTACTATTTAGAGGGTTATAAAGAACTATATTTTAGTATTAAGTCTTTAAGAAGGTAATACTTACCTAGTCTTTTCTTACTTTAGATAACTATAACTTAGGTTTATATTACTTATTAATATATATTACTACTTATCTACTTTAGTAAACTATATAGTAATTATATTTACCTAGGTAGGCTAGGGCTTTAGTCTTAGAGTTTCTATTAGGTTTAAGAAGTATAATTATATTATATTTACTATAGGCCTATAAGGCAATCTATATAAAGGTAGGCTAGCGGTTAGTATTCTAGAAGAGTATTAATATTAGTTAGTTACTTAGGAGAGCAATAGTAATAGTAAGGAAGTAGAAGTAAATATTATAAGTAAGGATAGTATATAGGAGGTATAGGCCTAGGTTAAGGACTAACTAGGGATACTTTATAATCTATTTACTAAGCCTAGGGGCCTTTTAAGCTTCCTTAGTAAGAGGCTTTTAAGTAGTTAAGCTAATAGAGGGGGGGGTAGGAAGCTCTAGAATATAGGTACTTTAATTACTATATAGTCTTAGAAGTAGAGCAGTCTATTTAAGTAGCCTTTCTTAGTATACACTTAGTATAAGGCTATAATAAGGTAGTTATAGCTCTAAGTTATATATTTACCTTTATATAGGATATAGTTTAGTAAGATCTCTTCTTACTTAGTTAGGTATCCTTCCCTATTAGGGTATATAGTACTACTATATTACCTATAGGTAGGAGCTAACTTATAGTTTTAAGCTAAGTATCTAAATTTAAAGTAATTATAGTATTAGGTAGGATAAAGTCCCTTATTAAAGGGTTTATAGTTATATAGCTATATATTAAGTAATAAGCTATTATTATAAAGATAGTTTACCTTCTTAATAAAGCTAATATATAGGATTAGGTTTATCTTTACCCTAGGGCTAGGGTAGCTAGTCTTTTATTTTTTTACTTAAAGGATCCTTAGTTAATTAGATTTAGCAATTTCTTTAATAAGTTTATTAGTATTATTTAGGATAGATATAAGTTAGATTCTCTTTACTAATACTATAAAGGTTAGGGGGGATAAGGCTATATTATTACTAAAGGCTTTAGTAACCTAATCCTTAGTATAATAGGCTTATACTTTATTAATAGTAAGGAAAGTAAGGATTATATTATTACTAAAGACCTTTTATACTATAATAATACTAGAGTTACTATAGGCCTAGTTTACTATTACTATAATATTTTTTAGGGTTTAGTTATTAATATTAGGAGGAGTATTTTTAGTTTAGATAGTAACTTTATATTTAATATAGCTTTAGGTTATTTATTTAGGGTCTTTATAGTTTAGGGTTATAAGGTTTTATACTATAACTAATATATATAATAGTTAATTTCTTTTACGGTTATTAGTTCTAGTAAGGGCTATCTTAATAATTAAAGTAAGGGTATTAGTAATATTTAAGGTAATTTATTCTTTAAGGCTTATTTTTAGGTTATATAAGGTATCCTTTTTATAGGAGGTATATATCTATATTTTATATATAATACTATAGGATTAGATAATATTCTAGACTTATTTAAGAAGGTTAAAAGGGATAATTCTAGTAATAGTATTATATACTTTACTTTTTAGGTTATTAACTAGTATTCTACTAGTTTCTATATTAGGTTTATTACTTTTACTTAGTATATATTAGTTAATTCCTACTAAGAGGTTATATTAGCTTTAGTTAAGGCTATACGCCCCTAAGTTAATAGTTATTAGTAGTATATTAGTACTATTACTATAGCCCTAATATACTATTAAATCTTAAGTAATATATATATAAGGATTTTGAATTTAGTATTAGAATATATTTTAAAGGTAGGTTAGTAGTATAGTAAGTAGAAACTAGGAATTTATAAAAAGGTATAAGATAGTTAGGTTAATTAAATAAATAATTAACTTAATAAAGTAAAGATAGCTAATTAAATTAAATAGTAAAAGACTAAAAAACCCTTATTCCTCTTCTAATTCCTCCTTAGCTTCCTCTTTAATTTCCTCCTTATTTCCTTCTTCTTAATCCTCCTTTAAGTTATTTAAAGACCTATTCTAGCTTTTAAGAAAAATAAACTACCTAACTATATTAGGTAATAGCCTATTCCTTAATTTAATAATAATATAATTACTAATTAAAAAGGTGCTTTTAATAGCTGTAGAAGTAGCTAGAATAGCTAAATAGTATCTAGCTAATATAGCTAAATTAGGAAATTAAATTATAGTATTTCTCTAATATTCTAGAATATTAATCTATTAAATTAAGGTTAGTATTTTAATTAAGCTTAAAGAAAACTAGGATAGTACTAGCCCTTTTACATAAGACTACCTTATTTATATAAGTAATATATTCCTCTTCCCTTAAGAATATTACTTATAAAAAATTATCTGTAGACCCTAAATTAGAAGATAGCTTATCTTATAGGCTAATTAAAACTATTAATATTTCTATACTATACTAATTCTATACTAATATACTAAAAAATTAGTATTTAGTTAGTATAGGCCTATACTAATACTAATACTAATTTTTATACTAAATACTAACTAAATACTAATTTTAAATTAGTTAGTACAGGCCTATACTAATAATAATTTTTTATACTAAATACTAACTAAATACTAACTAATTCTAATTAGTATTTAGTTAGTATATTTTAAACTAACTAATTTCATAACCCTAACCCTAGTAATAATTATTATATAAGAAGTTAAAAATTAATTAAATAGCTAGCTTCTATATATTAAGTAAAAGCTAACCCTTACTAAAATTAAGGCTTATACTTAATCTAAGTAGATTATATATTAAACCTAACTTTAAGATAAGGTAAGAAAGTATTATAAAATAAATTATCTTAAATTAATAGAAGCTTACTCTCTTTCTAATAATAAAAAGGTATTATATTTATACTAAAATCTTAATAAATACTAAAGCTTAATACTTATATAGCTAAGAACTAGGAAAATTAGTTTAAGAAGCTTTCTTTTCTCTTAGTATATACTTAATATACCCTTACTTCTATATCTATATTAAAATAGTAAAGAAATACTTAAATATATTATTATCTTTTATTAAAGATTTACTAAAAAATATAGCTTCCTTATAAACTTACTATAAGATCTATATAAACTTAGGTAGTAATTATTAAACTATAAAATAGCTTAATTAATTACCTATTAGTTCTTTTACTTATACTCTATTCTACACTATAAGCTTACCCTTTAAATCTATAGTAATTATAATTATAAAGTAAAAGTAAAGTATAAGCTTAAGGAGTATATAGCTTAAGTTTATAAATACTAACTAAACCTATAGTATACTTATACTAAGTACTTCTTACTTTTTCTTAGGGAAAGATAAAATATACCTAGAAAAAAGCTATAAAGGGTAAAAAAACTAGTCTATACTAAACTATAAATATACCTTAATTCTATACCTTCCCTTCTTACCTTCCTACCTTACTCTTAATCCTATTCCTCCTAATTATCCTTCTTATTAAATTCTTTAAGTTCTAAGGACTTAATTAACTTAAGGATACTACTTAAGTAGGTAAGAGCTAGACTTAATATACTTTTAAAATACTTAAGTACCTTAATAATATAGTTAACCCTACTAACTAATTTATTAAGCTAGTTAGTTCGAACCTTTTTGCGAATTCCTAGTTTCTACTTGCCATACTACTAACCTACCTTTAAAATACATTCCGACACTAGATTCGAAATCCTTGTATATGTATTACTCGAGATTTAATAGTGCATCGGGGCTATAGTGATGGCGCTAATACGCTACTAATAACCATCGACTTAGGGGCGCGTAGCCTTGACTAAAGCTAATATAACCCCTTAGCAAGAATTAGCTAATACATACCGAGCAAAAGCAATAAACCTAATGTAGAAACTAATAGAATATTAATCAATAACCTAGAAAGTAAAGCATATAATACTATTACTAGAATTATCCCCCCTAACCTCCTCGAATAAGTCTAGAACATTATCTAATCCTATAGCATTATATGCAAGACATAGGCGCGTGCCTCCCGCGAAAAGGATACCTTATGCAACCCAGAAGTAAGCCTTAAAGAACGAATTACCTTAAACATTACCAATACCCTTACTTTAGTTATTAAGATAGCCCTTACTAGAACTAATAACTATAAAAGAAATCAACTATTGTATATATTAATTATAGCGCGAAACCTTATAACCCTAAACTATAGAAGCCCTAAATAAATAACCTAAAGCTATATTAAACGTAAAGTTACTATCCGAACTAGAAATACTCCTCCTAATATTAATAACTAAACCCCAAAAGATACTATAGCGGTAGCGAACCAGGCCCGCGGTAACTCTAGTGTTATTATAGCATAAAAGCTCCCTAGTGGTAATATAGTCCTTACTTTCCTCACCGCTAATAAGGCGTAAGCCTACTATGCTAAGGATTAGGTTACTAAAGCCTTTAGCGATAATATAGCCTTATCCCCCCTAACCTTTATAGTAATAGCAAAGGGAATCTAACTTATATCTATCCTAAACGATACTAATAAGCTTATTAAAGAAATCGCTAAATCTAACTAACTAAGGATCCTTTAAGTAAAAAAATAAAAGACTAGCTACCCTAGCCCTAGGGCGAAGATAAACCTAATCCTATATATTAGCTCTATTAAGAAGGTAAACTATCTTTATAATAATAGCCTATTGCTTAATATATAGCTATATAACTATAAACCCTTTAATAAGGGACTTTATCCTACCTAATACTATAACTACTTTAAATTTAGATACCTAGCTTAGAACTATAAGTTAGCTCCTACCTATAGGTAATATAGGGGTACTATATACCCTAATAGGGAAGGATACCTAACTAAGTAAGGAGAGATCCTACTAAAATATATTCTATATAAAGGTAAATATATAGCTTAGAGCTATAACTACCCTATTATAGCCTCGCATTAGGCATATACTAAGGAAGGCTACTTAGATAGATTGCTCTGCTTCTAAGACTATATAGTAACTAAAGTACCTATATCCTAGAGCCTCCTACCCCCCCCTCTATTAGTTTAACTACTTAGAAGCCTCTTACTAAGAAGGCCCAGAAAGCCCCTAGGCTTAGTAAATAGATTATAAAGCATCCCTAGTTAGTCCTTAACCTAGGCCTATACCTCCTATATACTATCCCTACTTATAATATTTACTTCTACTTCCTTATTATTACTATTACCCCCCTAAGTAATTAACTAATACTAGTACTCTTCTAGAATACTAACTACTAGCCTACCCTTATATAGATTGCTCTATAGGCCTATAGTAAATATAATATAATTATACTTCTTAAACCTAATAGAAACTCTAAGACTAGAGCCCTAGCCTACCTAGGTAGATATAATTACTATATAGTTTACTAAAGTAGATAAGTAGTAATATATATTAATAAGTAATATAGACCTAAGTTATAGTTATCTAAAGTAAAAGAGGACTAGGTAAGTATTACCTTCTTAAAGATCTAATACTAAATTATAGCTCTTTATAACCCCCTAAATAGTAAAGGTAACTTACCTATACTATAGGCCCTAGCTAAAACTACCCTAAGTAACTATATATTATTTATTAGTAACTTTAACCTCTACTACCCTCTCTAGGATTATTATAGCTAAATAGATTAAGGTAATAATATCCTTATCTAAGAGGTAATATAGTACTATATTAGCCTCCTTATGCCCTATAGTACTATTACTAGGCTAGCCTAAGGCTACTAAAATAGTACCTTTAATCTAGCTTAGGCCTTAGAGACTATTTATATAATATATAAAGGAACTAACTATAAACTAGAAGGATCTAACTATCTCCTATAATAAATCTATATTACTATTGCTCTAGATAAACTAACCCCTAAACTAAACCTTAGTTATAATTAGAAGAAAACTAACCCCTATAAAGCTACTAGTAAAGTAATAGTCTATCTTTAATAGACTTAGGGTATAATAACTACTACTAAAGCCCTTAATAAGGTAGTGGATTAGCTCTCTAAATAGCTAGAAGCAATTGCCTAATTTATAACCCTAAAGCAGAAGAAACCTATACTCTACTAAAATCTATAGTAAAATAGCAAAATATCCGTAGTAACTAGTAAGCTTAAATAAGCCTACTATATAGCTTAGCGTACTAGTTAAATCTTAGACTAGCAAGCCTTAGCTAAAGCATAAGCATAATAAAACTATAGTATAAAAGGTACTTAATATACTCTCTAGAGAGAACTCCTTATAAAGCTTCTAAAGTATAATAATATATAGTTCTAGGTAATAGAAAGATAGGTAAGACTATATAGTAGAACTATAGTAGCCCTATTATAGCTACCGCCCCTTACTTAACCTAACTATATAGAGCTAGTAACACTCTATATAGAGAAGGCCGAAACTCTTATATAGAGATTCTTCCCTAAACCCTAGGCTAATAACTCTAACCTCCCTCCCCTCCCCCCCCCTAGAACCCCTAAACCTAAATTAGGCCTAATATACCCTTATATCGAACCTATTAAGATCTATAAAGCCCTTTAAAAGATTAGGTTATAAAAAGCCCTAGGTAAGGATAATATCCCTACTAGGTTCCTAAAGGTATATAGTAAGCCACTTATACTTACGATTATTAAGATAGTAAATACTAGTATTATAATAGGCTACTTCCCGCTCTACTTCTATACTATAATTATTATAATTATCCTAAAGGTAAATAAGACCCTAGCTAAATAATAAACTATATTAGGATAGTAATTAATATCCTTACTTAATATTATTAGAAAAATTATTAAGATTATTATTAGCTAATATATTATAATTATAGTAGAATTAAAAGGGCTTCTACCTATAGGATAGATAAGTAATTAGCTAAAAAGATCTACTAAGCTTACCCTTACTATTATTATTAAAGCTATATATATAGCCTAGGCCTAGCATAGCCTTAGCTCTCTCCTCTAACTTAACTTTATAAGGGCCTTTAATACTATTAACTACTAATAACTTATTATAACCCTATAATAACTAGGCTTTCCTAGATAGCTTCTTATATAGCTTACTAGCTACTTTATAGTATAAATAGTATACCTCCGCTTTAATAGCTAACTTTCTAACTTTATTAAGGTTTAAGCTAGTATTCCTTAAGGATCCCCCCTATTATCTATACTATTTATCCTCTTTATCTCTAGCCTTTATAAAGCCCTTAAGAATATACCTAGGATAATAATTATTAGATTTACTAATAATACTAATCTACTAGTATTTAGATATAATATAGAAGAGACCTAAGCCTAACTTAAAACCGCCTAGGATATCTATAATAACTAAGCCCAAACGAATAGAATAACCTAGGAACTAAATAAAGCAAAGCTTCTATACTTTACTTAAAAACATACTATAGACTAGACTTAGGCCTAACTTAAAGATCTAACGATAGTGCCTATTAAGTTATATAGATTCCTTAGACTCTTCCTTTACTATAAACTCCTCTAGAGATTATATATAGATACTCTTAAGGGGAAGCTTAAATACTAATAGTAGGCCCTTACTATAATTACTATAAGTATATAGAGGATTAACCTTAAAGTAATAAAACTAATCTATATATAAGTTATCTATTTAACTATTATCTATAGCATAGGAGTATACTATACTCTAACTACCCCTAGAGGAAAGCCCTAAAGTATTATATAAGTACTTATACTAAAATAGACCTAAAGCCTATATATAGTTATAGGAGTATATAAAGCTATACTAGCCTACCTTCTAGAGATAGAACTAGCTATCCCCCCCCTTAATATCTATCTTAATAAATTAGCCGCTTAATTCTATAGCTATATAGAAAGGTAGAATATAACCTTACTTATAAGGTTTACTATTATAGTAGCTATAAGGTAGATCCGCTATAAATAATAATAAGAACCCTAGTAATAACTACTATAAGAAGTTAAGGATTAGCTAAGAAGCTAGCTTCTATATATAAGGTAGGTACTAACCCTTACTAAAATTAAGACCTATACTTAATCTAAGTAGACTATATATTAAACCTAACTTTAAGATATAGTAAGAGAGCGCTATAGGATAAATTATCTCAAGCTAGCAGAAGCCTACTCTCCTTCTAATAATAAAAAGGCATTATATTTATACTAAGACCTTAATAAGTATTAAAGCTTAATACTTATATAGCTAAGGATTAGGAAAATTAGTTTAAGAAGCTTTCTTTTCTTCTAATATATACCTAACGTACTCTTACTACTTTACCTATATAGAAATAATAAAGAAATACCTAAATATATTATTATCTTCTACTAAAGATTTACTAAAAAATATAGCCTCCTTATAAACCTACTATAGGACCTATATAAACTTAGGTAGTAACTATTAAACCGCAAAATAGCCTAATTAATTACCTACTAGTTCCTTTACTTATACCTTATCCCGCACTATAAGCTCGCCCTCTAAATCTATAGTAACTATAATTATAAAGCAAAAGTAAAGCATAAGCTTAAGGAGTATATAGCTTAAGCTCGCAAGTACTAGCCGAACCTATAGCATACCCGCACTAAGTACCTCTTACCCCCCCTTAGGGAAAGATAAAATATACCTAGAAAAAAGCTATAAAGAGTAAAAAAACCAGCCTATACTAAACTATAGACATACCCCAATCCTATACCTTCCCCTCCTACCCTCCGACCCTACTCCTAACCCTATTCCTCCTAATCATCCTCCCCGCCAGATTCCCTAAGTTCTAAGGACCCAGTCGACTTAGGGATACTGCCTAGGCAGGCAAGAGCCAGTCCTAACATACCTTCAAGGCGCTTAAGTACCTTAGCGATGTAGTTAACCCTACTAACTAACTTATTAAGCTAGTTAGTTAATAGGCCCGCGGTTACTACCGCAGGCATAATACAAAGTTACTTAGGGGCCTAGCTCTTAGCCCTTAGGGCAGTATCCTTAAGCTTCCCGAGCTCCTCCTATACCCTAGTTAGCATTACGTAATATTATGCATTAGAATTAACTTATACTTATAGCATCAATACCTCTCTCACGCAGGAGAGCCACCACTAGGGCTCGGGTAGCCATAATAGTAGCAAACAGCAGAGGCTCGTAGGTCTTATGCATATATACATAAGCCGCGTAGCCGCCTACCGCCGCATTAGCCTAGTCTCAGCAGAGACCTATAGCACTATCTTTACCTATCCGCGTAATACACACAGAACAGGGGATATCCCGCACTACCCCCACGGCCGCGGTCGCAGGGGTAGCGACGGGAGCCTTACCGGGAGACTCATCCCCCGAAGCAACCATGCCCTCCGCCCCAGCCTTTCTCTTTACCTACTAAAGATCAGTATAATTATACATTAGGACCGCGTTAAGAGAAGCTTACTAACATTACCAGTATTATTATCATCGGTATCTACTCATAGAGATATTAGCAATAATCACTATACCTCTCTCGCTAAGGATCTATACTAGGTTCGTTATTATTATTATTATTATTATTATTATTGTTATTATTATTATTATTATCTTTGGCTATAAGAAGTTAGCTACTATAGTAATAAGACCGCAGTGAAGCCGTAATACTAGTAACGCTAGACTAAGCAGACGTATATATTAGCAATCCTAGAAGAGGAAAGGATATTAGCTTAGTAATTAAGACTCGTAGCTACTACGGGCATAGCTAGGATCTAAGATAGAGAGACTTATAGAAGTTATTAAAGAAAGAAGAGAGAAAGGAAGGCATCGCAGGCTAAGCAAAAGGACTAAATACTAAAATCCAGAGTAGCAGCCGGTAGCTATTAATAGCTATAGAGCCCCGGGCCTATGCTAACCGCTAGCCACTAACAGCCAAGCGCCAGATAACTAACCCACTAACGGCTGAATCTACCCACTTAAAACCCAAACCTCTAGCTACTAGCTACTAGTAGCTTAGCGCTATATAGCTAACCTACTATCAACTAAACCTACCTAACCATAACCATAACTACATAGAGGTCCTACACCTTAGCCGCTAGCGCGCTTCCGCTATATAACTAATACAAGCCCGCTCCGGGCGACTTTTTCCTCCCCTTTTACTCCCTATTGGGGTTTTTTTTCCCTAACTATAGGGAACTAGGATAATTCTAGTCCTAGCATAAAGGACTATTTACTTACGCATAGCGATAGCATAAGGGGCCCGACCCAGGCCTACTATAGATAGGATATAGGTTTTCATCTACCTGGTTTTTCCTATATCTATATAGAGTAGAAGCACTATCTACCTTCTAGGTCTATAGCGTATGAATATAATAATAATAATAAGCTAGTTAGTTAATAGGCTTATAGTTATTATTATAAGTATAATATATAGTTACTTAGGGGCCTAGCTTTTAGCCTTTAGGGTAGTATCCTTAAGCTTCTTAAGCTTCTTTTATACTTTAGTTAGTATTTTATAATATTATATAATAGAACTAACTTATACTTATAATATTAATACCTTTCTTATATAAAAGAGTTATTACTAAAGCTTAAGTAGCTATAATAATAATAAATAGTAAAGACTTATAGATTATATATATATATATATAAGCTATATAGCTATTTATTATTATATTAGCTTAGTCTTAGTAAAGATTTATAGTATTATCTTTATCTATTTATATAATATATATAGAATAAAGAATATTCTATACTATCTTTATAGTTATAATTATAAAGATAGCTATAGGAATCTTACTAAGAAACCTATCCCCTAAAGTAACTATACCTTCTACCCTAGTATTTCTCTTTACTTACTAAGGATTAATATAGTTATATATTAAGATTATATTAAGAGAAACTTATAAGTATTATTATTATTATTATTATTATTATTATTATTATTATTATTATTATTAT
>JAZAVK010000026.1:0-344184 GCA_037954305.1 Neonectria magnoliae
ACGCCCGGGGGGAGCGCAAGGCATTGGCTTACCGGCCTCGCGCTCCCAGCCAGTCTGACTCCCAGAGCCGAGGAGGCTATGCGCCGAGCTATGCTCCCTACGATCCTGCTTTTGCCGATGACTATTGCCGAGATTCCAGGATCATGGTAAAGCACTTATCCCAGGCGACCTATTAGTGGTCCCCAGGCCGTCGTTCGAGGTCATCACGAGGCCAACCTCAAAACCATAGCATACAATGAGGAGGTTCAGCCCGTTTTGCAATGGGCCGTCAGTCGAGTTTGCACTACGGTTCGACTACAAAGCACACACAGAGACGCACTTTCACGGCCTTCTCTCCGAACCTTGTTCCCCCACCATGCCTCGACGGCTCCAATCCCTGTTTCCTGTTTCTCTTTAATGAATCTTCCCCGGATGAACACGTGGGTCAAGGTTAGAATACAATGGGGCTTCTCGGCAACCGTCGGACGAATGGGTGTAAGAGCTTTGGTGTTCGGCCCCAGATAATTGACAGACGACGGAGGGATCCAAGTCGATACAGCACAGCAAGGACAACGCCAACCAGTTGTCATACGTATAATACATAACATACAATGTTCGTATATACATACCTACCCAGCAAACATTCGAGTCTGTGACATAGATATGAACGGGACTGACTAATATAACACCACAGCACCCACTCCTCCTCGGCTCATCTCTTCTTCCACACATCTCTCCACCACTCCTTCAGCCCATACGCCTTCTCCTCGGCCTCCACATGGACCCGAACCGGCTTCCCCCCAGACAACGTCTCGAGAATCCCTTCGCCTCCAGCCCGTCCCCCATCCCCCCGCAGCCCAAGGCTCCGCGCCGTGCCCCCTAGCGCCCGCACCTGAATCTCCCTTGCCACCTCGGGCGCCACGTCCGCGAAGCACGCCCGCAGCTCCCTCTCCAGCGTGTAGTACCCTTTCTTGGCCAGGTCCGGCGCCATCAGGTTGTAGCTCCGAGTCAGCCGGTTGAGCTCCTCGACCGCCAGGTTCAGGTACGGCTTCTCTGTCTGCTCCCACGTCGCGTCCCGGAAAGGTGGCGGGAGATGTTCCGAGCCCACCCCCGGTTTCGGTGTCGGTGCGGGCGTTGTTGATGCCTCCACCGACGCCTGGGCCTCGTTCTCGCTCGTAGTTGACTTGCTCGTTTGCCGCTCTCTAATCTCAGTGGAATCTTTCCCTTTCTCCGTCTTGTTGGGCAGTACCACTGCTGGCGTCGTTGTCGTCGTCTTCCCCTCCTCCTCGCCCCGCACCCGCCCTCTCGGGTTATGCACCTCCTCTGCCACAGCATATTGCTCCGCTCTACGCATCTGCTCCTCCAACGAACCCCCCTTCAATGCAATCATCCTCGCCGCATGTCTCTTCCAGTCGTTGCGCAACCTCGCCCGAAACACCCTCACTGCCTTGACTACCTCCTGTTGCTTCTCGATCCACGGTGGTACTAGGTCTTGTTGCTGAATCATCTTGTTTAAGATGTACTCCGTCGTGTCAATGAACGGGTTGTCCGCACGAGTGTCTCGCGCTACCCCAGTTCCCCGCGGGATATTCTTGAATTGGCCTCGGGCGATGGCGTCCTCGATACGTTCGTTGGCCATCCCCGCGAGCCCACTAAGCGTGCTGGGCATGGGCCGCGATCCAGGCTCGAACCGCTCCCTGAGCTCCCGTCTGTACGCTTCCCTCTCTGCCTCGCTCATTCCATTCTTGCTCTTCATGTCCATCCCCGTGTACATCATTGCCTTGTCCCTCGCCGTCGCCACCTTTTGCCCAGCCGTCTTTGCAAGTCCCTTTTGTAGTCGCATATCCACAGCCGGTGTCTGGAACTTACCTCGCTGGCTTGGACTCAGTGGTTTCTTCGCATCGTCTAACATCCGTAAGACTCCATCTGCCATAGACTCCTCGCCAGTCCATGGCTGTGCCGTTGCCATGTGTCGTGTGCCTTCCCCGGCGGTCGCCGGGATATCCGCCTGACCAACAGCCCCGGAGTACTGCGTTCGAAACTTGGCGTCCGCAATCTTGTTAAGTAGCTTTTCCTTCAGCTCTTCTGAAAACCCCGCGTCTTCGACGGCGCGCCTCCCAGCTGTCCCACCGGTGAAGAGGGCCTCTTCCGTAGCTTCCTCCAACCGACGAGCCAATGGTCCCGGCTCCTTCTCAGGAGTAGAATTGTCATCTTTGAATGATTTCTTTTCGGTTTTATGGCTTCCGCTTTGTGACTTGTCTGCCTGTGAGGGCTGTGACGAGTAATGCTGGGCTAGTGGGAACACCCTGGCCAGACGAGCGGCTTGCAAGCAACGCCGGCACGCAAACGACATTTGAACTGGAGGTAGTGTCATGATATGACGCTGTATTATGAGTCCGCGTAAGAAATTGACGCAACGGGGGAAAATGGAAGTTGGACTCGCTGGGCCAAAGGCTTGTAGCGTGGATTCAGGTGGCGAACTGACAGCCTGAAGTTGATGGTTGTTGGGCTTAGTCAGCCAATTTGACCTGTGTATTTCCGACAGTAACTACACTTGCTCACTCTACAAAGAACCCATGCTTCCAAGGCAGAACCCCTACTTTGCAAACACAAGTCCCAAAATTTGTGGGCTATTGCCCAGGCCTTCCCTTTACCCTATAACCCATGACAAATGATGATGGTCACCAACGCTACAACTAAAGCAAGGGGTACACTGGAATGAGTTGCTGCATCTTCCTCTCCTTCATTGCCATCGCCGCCCAGACCACTACCGTTATACTCATTCTTCATATCAGAGTCCAGTTGCCAGAGACTACTGCTGTTCCCATGTGTCTTGCTACTCACAATGTCGACGGAGGCGGTGAAGCCTAGTACTTCTCCATACTTGTCGAGCGCGGCTGCTTTGACGTACCGGGGAATATCTTCTCCATTGAGCGTGATTGGAGTCTCGAATCCCATGCGAGTCGAGTTTCCAACCCGTCTATGGTAGACTGTAATGTTCTTGGGGTCGTCGCCAGCATGCTATGGTAGAGCTTTAGTATTTCAGCCGGCACACACGGATGGTTCAGAGTCTCACCAGTTCCCATCTATCAATCTCCGTATTTCCGTTCCAAGAGACGTAGATGGTGGCATTGGATGTCGTGTTGAGCTGCGACACCTGCGAGACTGACGCGATGTCGGGTCCCCATGGAGGTCGGCCAACCCAGTCCATCTTCCAAGCCCGATACACCGTCATGCCCATGTTTGGCTTAACTCCGGCGATATCGGGAAGGGCACCTCGCTGGACATCCAGGACTACTGTTCCGTTGGGGAGATGTTCTGTGAACCCGGGATTCACACCCCAGCCTACAAGGAAGTTCCCATTATTCAACGATTGGACACTGCCCTCAGTCGCTGACGAAACCTTTTGCGGATGAAAGAACTCCTCTTGAAGTCGAACAGTCATGTCGGCATAGTCAAGCTCCACCACCATTCCCCGCGAACAATTCCCAGGGCTGCATGGCCCAGTTTCTAGGACGTGGTTGTCGAATAAGCTGATCCGGCTCTCGTTTTGTTGGACAAACCGCGCGTTGTGCTGGTTTGCAAAGTTGGTTGCGTTACCCCCGCTAAGATCCTTGAACTGGTTGTGCTTCCCCCCAAGAACCCATTTCGGATCCCCGGTCTCGCCGTCAATTAGACTGATCATCGACAAAGCTCGCGATGAAATTAGGTAGTCACCATCTTTGGACTGCGAGAACGTGTAAGCAGATAACTCAATCGGGCTAAGGAAAATGAGCCTATACCTTATAAATGCTGTCGATGTGAAACCAGTCGAAGCCATCCGAGCCCATGAAACCCTTGTCAGGCCCATACTCGACGTACGTGTCGCTTAGATTGAAGTGGTTCGAAGCTCTCCATAAGTTGAGGACCTGATTGGTTTCGAGCTCGACCTCTTCGAAAATGGCATCGTTCAAAAGGCCACTGTCCTCCCCGCCGAGCACAGTCAAGTTGTACTTGATGTCCTGGTACACTGACATGATGGCGTTTCCCTGGGTGGTGAACTGAAACTCGTGAAGATCGGCCTTGGTGGATCGGCCAAGATCCTTGGCCGTGACGGTCCATCTCTTCTGGTACGAGCTATCCAGGACATGGCAGTCGCCGTCTTCAATGAATGTGAGATAGTTGGTGCCGTCCAACTCCTGGGCGCGGGCGTCGAAACTCCGGGAGTAGTTGAGATCGGCGTATATGAGGCTAAGGTCCTTAGCAGAGAAGATGACAGGCCCTCCTTTACCGTCAAGCTCGAAAGTCAGGAAGATGTAGCCGGCGTCGTCAACGAGATCGTGGTCGAACGTATTGACCTGAAACAGCGGCGCAATAATGTCGGTGGAGTGGAATGTTTGATTGGGGAAGCGACCCATTTGTCCTTCGTTGAAGGCGTTGACATCGCTGAAGAAGGGTCGGTCGGCGGAGACAAGATCAGCAGCAGCCAGTAGTGAGGCCGCGGCCAGTGAAAGAAAGGGAGTGTGCATGGTGAAGACGTTCCAGACGTTTCGAACAAAAAGCACCGCAGGAGGCGACCAAAGAGCGAAGCAAATGAGCGTGTTCCAAAGTTGGTCCAAGATTGACACCGTCGCTTTTGGGATGTCTGGCGAGAGTTGCAATTCTTCTTGGAGGTTGAGGGTGTCGTTCACATAGCCTCTCTCGGACCTTCCCCATCTGGGTGTTTCCAGGAAGCGCAGGTTATACTTGCCTCCTGAACTATTGATGCAGGTACGAAAGACCGACCTCGCCATTTGCTCCTGCATTTCCCTAATACTGTACAAGGTTGGATCCCAAAGGGATATCACATTTGGGCAAAGTAATGGTGAGTTAGTTAGGGGTAGGGATTGGGACAAGGCGCGGTTAGAGTTAGCGGTCATGCAATCATCTATCTAACTAGCTCTTAGGTATACTTCGAGCGTAGCGAAGAGGACTCGAAAGAAGGAAGATATAGCTTTGCATACAGTTGACAAGTTGCCTAGTTGGCGGCTGCGGGGCCTCGTATCAATGGTCCTCGGTTTCAACACCGTAAAAACATTCACAGTTCCTGAGCTCTACCTACAGGCTGAAAGAACATCTCCCTCTCTTTCCATTTCGCGCTTTCTTCATCCAATAATTCCTGGGCATGTTCCCCAACACCGAACGAAACTTTTCTGGCCTCCCCGACGGCCGCCACGGTAGAAAGGCGCAACAGATGGCTGACGACTTATGTCCCGGAATATATAAACAATGTCCTGTTCCAGTCGCAAACTCCTCCACACCGTGTATGGTATATCCATTCATGATTCATCCAATGACGATAGGAAAGACTAAATCCGTCCGCCTTCGACAATTTCTCGCTCGAGGATCTCTTGTCCCAGCTCGCCAGTCCGACGTCGCTCCAGAACCCATCGAGTAGCTCCGCTATCCTCCTCTTCTTTTGTGTACGATATACTATCGGCTGATCCTTTGTGCCGGTGGCCCATCCCCGGGCGTCGAGCAGGTGCATTGGAACCCGAGCTGTCAGAACTCTTACCCTCAAGCGGGCTCATCCCGGACGCAGAGAATGGGGTATCGATCGAGTCTGTGAGTGGCGAGACGACAGTATCAAGCTGATAGGGATTTGATGCAACATTCCAAGCGGATGCGCCAATATCCACTGGCGAGTCACTAGCATGCCCCAGTAACGGTGGAACAGGTGGCGGGGGCGACATGAAGCCGGAGATGCCGCCTGTCAATGTGGGACTCCCCGATGCACTGCCGTTGTCTTCTGAGTCCTGACTGACAGTGGAGAGGACCGAGTTCTTCCGAGCGTGGTAACCGGTTGGGCTCGAAAACGTGCCTGCCCATGGCGAGTTAGGAGCATCTCCCCTCTCCGACCGAGGAGAGCCTTGGCTAGAGACCAAGCTGGCTTGAGAACCACCCCAGGCCTTGGATCGCAACCGAAGCAGAGCTGATAGACTCATCTCATCGCCACGATCGCCCAAGAGGGCAAGCTGGGCAAGGCCGGGACTCTGGATTGGCGTTCCCGAGCTGAAGCCTGGCATGTTAAGACTCATCATCGAGTTACGGTTCGAGTATTCGGACCGTTCCGTGATGGGCGTAAGGTTTGGTTCCCGCGACACCATGCGTCCGCTGGTCGAGCGGTCAATGCCTCCCTTGGGTCCAAAAAACCCACCGTTGGCAAATTCAAACTCGGTCGACGTTGGATTATGAGATCCGTAGTTTTGGTTAATTGGCGCGGAATAAAAGCCAAATTCTTGACCATACCATTCGTCTGAGTCGTTGGCCAAGGCATCGGCGTTTGCCTCAGCAATGATGGCATCGTCGTCAAGTTCGAAGTCGGCCATGTCTTCGTAAGAGTATCCGTAGTCATCGTAGTCATCCTCTCCCAATGGCCCTCCGCGGGCTGGCGTGTTTGGCGAATGACCTATTTCAGACGAGGGGGTATCATCTAGGCGAGGCGATGAAGTACGCTGAAATTTGCCCGAGAGAGCAGCCTCATTGGCCGCGGCAGCGAGGGCGGCTTGGTAGGCAGCCATTGTGTCACCCCGAGGGCTTTCTGCCTTGGATTCCACAGAGCTTTCGTCCACCGAGTGCAACGGAGTGCTTTCCTGGGGTGGCTCTTCGTCATCAGGTTTCTGGCCCGTGACGCTTACTGAGGTATGGGCGGTTGATTGAGATACGCCAGAATGGGCAGAGAACCGTGACGTTATGTCTGATTCCCGCTTGAGAGCTTCCCCCAAGGCCGTGCGCCGATTCTCCTGCGCCTGCGCGAATGCTCCCGCAATTGGCCGACCGAACTGATCGGTGTCATTATTGTCAAAGATGGACTCATCGAAAGGGGTCTCATCCCATTCCGGAGGGGCAGCGAGATCCTCAGCGAACTCGGCTTCAGTGCCAATTAAGCCATCGTCGTAATAGAGGTCGTCCCCTCTCCCGGGTCTCGGTAAATCGGCAGGTGGATGTTGATGTTGCTGGAATGTAGCCTCGTTCTCAAATTTGGTGGGCCCAGGAAGGTCGAGGCCTTGAATACCCAAACCGGAAGCTTGCAGGTCGGCACTCGGTGGTAATTGAGGTGGAACGAAACTTGGGGAGAGCGAATTGGGAAGCCTGGGACTGTCCCTGCTCATGGCATACCCTATCGCATTCCCTTCTGCATCTCGTGGCGTAACCACGAATCCTGTGCTATGTGGGCTGGTCAATGACGACGTTGGGTTGGATCGTTGAAAGGTAAATCCTGAGAAGTTTTCCTGATCATCGTCGGGGTCTAGGTTGTCGCCAACATTGCCGTCAATATCGCCGATTTCGTCGCCAATGTCATCCCCCACCATGTTGATTTCCTCCTCGGGGTACTCGTCGTAGTCGTCGTAGTCTGCATTGACTCCAGGGATCCTCTCCTCTAAGCCATCGTCATCCATCATGGCATCGTAATCAAAAGAGTCGTCATCGAAGTCGTCGAATCGCGAGTCTCGGTGAGACGGGGTGTCGCTCGTCTTCTTCTCCAACTCTCGCTGTCGGTGCCTGTCCTCGAGGAGCTTTTCTTGCTTTGCAGCGCCAATCATGTCGAAGCTGAACCTTGACGACGTGCTCTTCATGTGCCGGGGTAGTGCAGACGGTACATCCTTTCCAGAAACGCCAGATAGAGAAGGTCCCCTGGAACGAGTTTGGTGTGTAGATGATCTAGAGTAAACCGAGCTGGCATCATCTATAAGACGAGATGCTTGAGATGACATGGGCTGAACTGAGATGGGCCCTTCGTTCTTTGGTGGGACCGGAGGGGCATGCTGCGGAGGGGATAGGATCGCATTTGCAAATCCATTCCTTGGCTCCGATCCGGAACTTGGAGTGGCTCTCAGTGTCTGAGAATCTTGCGAATACACAGACTGTGAGGCAACACTAGGGTTACGTTGGCTCGGGGTTGACACAGCATCCTGGCTCGGGGATGCTACTGCATTCTGAGATTTGTCTTGCTCGGAGAGAATGCTAGGTTGGGACGAAGACAGAACGTAGGCTGGATCTTTGTTGGGGACAACCTTCTTCGGCCTCGGCGCACTGAAGTCGTGAACACGCGTGCCCTTGATACGGGGGTCGTACATGGGCTCCTCTGGACGGTTTTTGAGAGGGAGGGGCACCAGGTCCGGCACCTGTTGGCTGTTCTTCCTTCTCATTAACAAGGTCGACATGGGGTTCTTGAGGAATGGTAGGCCCTTTTTGGGCTTTGGGTTCTCATTATTGCTGGTCGTAAGGGAAAGCGTGGGAAGGTCGGTATGGAGGCGGGTGCCAGCTGGGCGGCGGCCCGTCGGGGCAGTTGCTGAGTTATGGAGATCTGTCGGAGTACTGAAAGAAGCTGGCAGCTTGCTGTTCCTCAGGACCTGCGGGGGTGGCCTCGAGGGGGCAGGCGGGTTGACGAGGGCGGATTGGGATTGCGAAGCCCCTCCTCTGATGGTGTCCATGGCGTCGGCGGTTTGGGATTCCATGTCGCGGCGGTATTTCCTGAGGGCAAGCCCTCCTATGAAGCCAGTATCGCCGCCGTTATATGGCGATCGGGGCGGTCTCGAGTCCGGTTGGGGGGCCATATTGGCATCTCGTCGAGGCTCCGACGGCGTCCCAGTTTCGGCTGACGTAACTCGGGTGATGGGGGGTAGCGTGGGCGGCTGGGCAGGCGAGTTTGACGACGCCGGGTGTAGCTCCGGGGAGAAGGCGTCTGGGGAATTCGGCGAGAGAAGGGTGGAGGGAGAAGAAGTTGGATGCTGGTCGGGTACAGGCGAGGCAGGATTCGAGGGTCCTCGTCGGTGGAACCGCAGATGGGACAGCATACCGGGCTAGGTCGGCCCAAGATGGGTCCACGGCTCAACGTCGACGGCGACGACCGGGCGGCGGAGCAGAGGCAAACGGCCGCGGTGCGTGGGGCGGATCCGGTAGTGGATGGCGATGTGGTGGGCGAAGCGATGTAGACGCGATCATGACTCGAAGAGTAGGCGCACGCGCATCATTGTTGGCGGCTCGGGTGAAAGTGGCACTGAAGAACGGATTCCGGGGGGAGGTGCTGATGGAGGGATTGGGGTCTACCTGAGGGCTGAGGCACCCGAATTGCTGACGGGAAAGATGCGGTGCGACGGGCGAATCTCTAGCTTGCGGGATCGGGACATGTGCCTGGGAGCGCGTGTGGTTTGCGGAAGGATGAATGGAGGTGGATGCAATGGTGAGGCTGGTTCTCGTGAGCGTTTCAAGACGTCCTAGAAACGGCCGGGGTTGTCAGCACGTGCGCTACCTGGGCTGTTGGTGATGACGGCGGTTGCAGGCGGCTAGGAACTTGCACGACGGAGATGGCAATACGTATATACTTGTATGTGTCCTGTCACATGCGCCCTTGCGCTTCTCCTAATGTACACGTATGGTAATGCCAAGGTTGAGCGAAGTCAATTGTGAGTCCTGCCGGCGGACGGATGCGATTGATGAGACTCGGCGACCGGAAGCACTTCGTGCGACGTCGGTACCAAGCTCACGGCACCAGCCCTGTCTGTGATGGTGGGGGCGTGACGCTGAGTCTCACTAGGACTGCGGGGGGGCTGTCTGCACTCCGTGTATTCCTACGGGCTAGGACTGCGACGAGCCACGATAAACAAGCCAGGGACGCTCAAAAAAAAAGCAGCACAATCCACCGCAGTTGATGACCTTGATCCATGATTACACGCGTTTGGCCTGTTCGCCCAACCCGTGCTCTTTTTGCAGGGTTCTGTAGGACCACTCAGAGAACTATCGGATTTCCAGTCTCCTCTCGTCGCCCTTTGCAAATGCCGTCCCTTGCCGTTTTCCCCCTCCCTTCGCGTTGATTTTCTTCGTGCCAGGTACCAAGCCATGAACTTTGACCCCTCGTTGTACAGCATCCAAGACAAAATCTACACAGCAAGCCCGAAGCGGTAACGAGGGAGCTGCCTGACTTGC
Organism: Neonectria magnoliae; assembly: GCA_037954305.1. Lineage (NCBI taxonomy): Eukaryota > Fungi > Ascomycota > Sordariomycetes > Hypocreales > Nectriaceae > Neonectria > Neonectria magnoliae. Next base: position 9,925 of record JAZAVK010000026.1, read on the forward strand.
CGTTGCGAGGGTCATGCCGTGTTTTGTCTGAGTTTCTCGCTCGCCATTGGTCCACACACATACCAAACCATCGCCCAGGCATTCCGTTCCTGTTTAAGTGTGCCCTGCCAAGGGCGTTGCCTAAGGGAGTCTTCCAGGGCGAGAGCTGAGGGCGAGTGCAGATTTGAGAGGATATTCAGCCGAAGCCCTTATTGCGTCCTGTCTGGAAGAGTGCGGTCATCCAAGACAGTGATGAGCAGACGGAGGCCCGAAGGGCAATTGACCAAGACCAGTGTCCAGACACAGTTTCTCAGTCATTGGTTATCAGGAGACCGCGTTACATGAAGTTAGATCCCCCAGCTTCCCTCGGGCCTTCGCACTCTCTCAGCCAAGAACCTGGCTTCAAGGTTGATATTTAGAGCCTCATTATTTAGCTTCATCATCACTATCTTTAGCGAGACGAAATGTGTGCTGACTGGAAACACAGCCTGGCCGTCTTTGACTGGCCAGTGGAGACCCGAAGCGAGATGCCTAAGGGTTGCCGCCAAAATCTGACGCGCATCGATGCACCCTCGCAGCCTGATTTTTTTGTTATCCGATGGTGGCAACCCACATCCTCATCAAAGCCTGATTGTCGAGAAGCATGCTTCGGATGGACGGATTTCTTGCAGATAGGATATAGTTCTTACCACGTCCTTAGCAAAGATATGAAGGTAACGACACGCAAAGGTTGCTCCATTAAGACTCCTAGCAGACATCCACAATGCTCCACCGCGCCGAAAGCTTGAGTCTCTTGTTTACCCAAAAAAAAAGAAAAAAAAGAACAGGGCTGACTTTGAGTCCTAGGCTTTGAGGTCACCGTGCGCCGTTCCTTTTGCATTGGTATGGGATGTTGCAGGGATGTGCTTTCAAGCTTGAATTGGAGGAGCATGAAGCGACCGACCACGTCTTCTCAGACGCTGGAGAATTACTTCGAGTGGAGCTTCACTGGAGGTACTAAACTCCTCTGCTGACGCTAGAATTGCAGTGAAACCAGACAAGGCTGACGAGGAAGAAGAATTGGCTGGACCACTAATTGGGCTTCGCCAGTAACTTACTCTCGTACCTGGTCAAGCATTCCTTGAAGTGTGGATTGAATCGCAAGTTCAATCGACTCCTACCCAAACTTCTTCCCAGAACCGATCACGATGAGATGCCATTAGGTGCCGGTGGTCAGGGAGATGCGGAGTGTTCTTGACGAATACAGGCAAGGTGGTGGAAGACGCTTAACACGGCATGTGGCAGGGAAGCCGACGGCTCGTCTGGATTGCGCCATGACGCCTGCGCGCAGCTCGTTCTCCTCATTGGGGTTTGACAGCATTGGAACTGATTTGGCGTCCATCTTTGATAGTTAACTCGAGTCCAACGAAACATTGCTGCGCAAGAGGCCTAGAAAACGCCCGGAGAAGGAGATAGGAATAGGGGTCAAGACCGACACACAGTCTCTACGAAGGTGGCATAGAAAATGATAACGGCACTGACGTGTCACTCAGCAGCAACCCAACAATCCATCATGAACTGTCCGGAGACTCCAACGGCCCAGGATCCTGGTCCTCGGCTCGACGGCTTTTTTCCCTTGCTTGCCTCTTTGCGCAGGGCTGAATGTCCCAGGCTCAGACGTGTGCAGGAGCAGTGATCGAAGCACCACCAGGAGGATGAGCCGGACCGCTGCGAGATGTCTCGTGCCTCTTGCCCGTTTCTGGACGATTAAGAGAGAGAGAGAGACCCTACAGCTTCACCAACATCAGTTCTCCTTCTCCACAACCCATGCGATGCCAAGGCGAAGGAGCTGTAACCCTCTACAAATGTTGAGACTCTCGAGAATCCGAGAAAGAAGGGTATTCGGCACGGCGCACGACTCACCGGCTGTGTGCGCAACCTCTCATTGGATAGAGTCGGGAAGCGTGAAGTCGCGGACGACGGACGCGACGACGAGGCGCCGGTTACCCGCAAATAGCACGGCAAAGCGGGCCCTGGATTTTAGAAGCTCCTTGCTATCGGTTCCACAGGCTTACGACGCTGGGAGTTGGCACGCATCAGACTTGGAATGCCGGGGTTTGCTGGCAAAGGAACGGAAGCCGGTGAGACGAAGAAAAAAAGGATGCCGGCGAACAGGAGGAAGACGGAGTCGCCCGTCCGAGAAGTGGGCAACTCATGGGGGCTCCCGCACAAAAACAGCGACATGGCCCCGGGGAGTGTTGCGCGTACAAGACGTACAAGACGTACAAGACGTACAAGACGTACAAGACGTACAAGACACAACAAGGCACAAAGAAGAGGGGGGGAGGCTTCGTCCATGCACGACGCACGCACGACGTGCAGGGGTCAGGGAATTGAGGCCGTCGGTGCAGCGAGTGAAGAGAGAGCCCGGCGGGCTTGGTTGCTTGGCTCTTCGGGGGGGTTGGATGAGATGAGGCGTCGTTGATCCATGTTCGTGTTCATGTTCATTGGATCCCCACAGAAATGAAATACAGTGTGCAGTGAGTTTCGGGCGGTGGATGCCCGTGGATGTACCCGCTAAATTCGCGTAAGTGTCCCGCTTAGCTGGGTTAGGTACCTTGGCATGGAGCTATCTGCAGGCAAAACTGCAAGTACCTTAATATACGACGTCCATCGGCTCCTGTTCTACAACCTTCGAGCTTCCATTCTATCCTTTCTATGCCATTCAAAACTCTCTTTCCCTTTGCTACGTTTCCTCTGTCACACTGTACTGTCGTCTTGTTTGCTCATTTTTGAAGTCTGTGTTAGCTACTGTACTAACGTTAGAGTCTCGATTTCGTTCCCCTTTCTTCCATAATACTTGTTGCCCACCCTCGTCTGTTCGCCCTCCTCCTCCTCCACCTTCCTCCACTCACTCCGCTCTCCTCCACCATCTATCCCTTTCTGGCTTCCCTCACTTCAGCCGTCAACCGCGCGTCACTCCAGCCAACGTCATCCCCCCAAGCGGGCTTCCATACACAGTGTTTTACTTTATCACTGCCACCCAGGACAACCCAGGTCAACCACGGTTCAACATAGCCTGGTGGCCAATTTCACACGTTCGCAGGCATCGCCAATGATCCCTTTATAGACACGGCATCCCTCCCCCAACTGTCCCCGCTGTTTTCTTCAACTGAGTACTTCAACTATTCTACATCACATCATGATCACCTCGCTGTGGCAGTCGCCCACCTCTCTCGACCACAGCCCAAATGGAGGCAGCTCGCTGGCGAGGGCCATCCTCTTCTGTTCCACTCGCGCTTGGCGGGGCGGCCTCCGAATAATTCTACAGATCAGTGCCATCTTCATCACCATCTTCATCATATTTGGCCTGTTGCCCGAGCGCCTGGGTGGCAGCCCCTTGACCAACTACAAGGACATCTTGACCTGGAAAGCCGAGCCTGTACCGGAGGCCAACCTGAGAATCGTCGTGTTTGGTTCTCCCGACGTAGCTGGTAGCGCCCCCGATACGAATCATGTGCGGACGACCTGGACCGAGGAGCTCTGCAAACAGGTAAGAGGTAACCAGCCGTCCAGGCCTAGGATGCGCCTTGTCATGACACTTGTCTCACACTCTCCAGCTGAACTGCACGTCGCACATCTCGTTTGTTCCCATAGGAGACTCCAGCCACGGCTTGGCATCCAACAGCATCTATGCCAACGAGCTCAGTACTCTGCGCGACATCACCGTCGAATCCAACATCACTGACAAACCCGCTCTGGATTATGCCTATATAGGCGAGCAGTACCCTGTGCCGACTGGTACCCCTGACCTAGCTGCCCAGATCAAGGCGTTCCTTGACATGCCGCCACCAGAGGTCATACCACACGAAACGCTCTGGGTCTTTACTTTTGGTACCTGGGAAATCTGGAACTTGGCTGCTCTGCCTCTGGAGACAGCAGAGGAGCTTATCGACTCCATGGCCGATCACATCTTCACCCAGGCCGAGCATCTGTACGAGCACTCGCTCGATCCCAAGTCAGTCGCCTTCTCCGATTTCTGGTCCAATGCCACCGAGTCTCAGATCAAGGAGCTGACGGCTCCTGACACCGTCAAGAACGTCGACGATCGCAAGCTGGAGAGCTTCCGGGTCCTGATTCCCAAGATCTTTGACATCTCTCTTACCCCAGGCTGGCGCGGTCGACCACAGCCCACCTTCCCCAACACCATGGCCGAACAAACGCGCAACGCCGTGTGGCTGACCAGGTACTGGAACCAAGCGATGGAGTATGCCATCTACGACTGGAAGCAGAGGGCGGCCCAGAAGCCTGCTGGGGTCCACGAAGAGCACAGCGTGAAGCGGAGGGACGAAGACGGCGACAATTCAAAAAAAGCTCAGACTCACTCGCTATTCGATTACTTGCCTGCAGCCATGCGACCCAAGGCTCTCAACGACACCGAGGCCAAGGCTGAGCGTGTCATTTATGCGCCGTATCCCTACCGCAACGGTCTACAGGTTGACCCAGCCAAGACCATCCTGGACGCGATGACTGAGGAGGAGATGCATCGATCTGATGTGAAAGACTCCAGAGGTCGCGGAACGCTGGCCGCCAACAACTCGATGCGATTCCTGGATGTGTGGTCGCCCTGTGTTGCCCCTTCCTCGGCCGATTTGTCCGTCGATATGGCTGAAGTGAAGTCGGAGTGCTCGATTCCTCACGACCACCTATTTTATGACGCCTTCACCATCAGCCAGCGAGCAATCGTCGAGCTCGCCAAACCGATGCTAGAGGAAGTGTTAGAGAACCTATTTCTTCGACAACCGAAGACGAGCTGGTTTTACTGACAAACGGTCGATTTCTTTGCGGGTGGGAAATATTCCCGGGAGTTGGGGCACTAGGATATTGACTTCCTTGTTGTATACCAAGGGACACACGTATGTCAAGGTTGCATTCGTGACTTGGGACCGATAGGGCGTTTTAGAGGGAGGTATTTGGTCGTCGAGGAATCATTGTAATGTATGTCATTAGCGGCAGGAAATGCCGGTTCAATACCCTGGTAATTGATTTGATCAGTTGTGCAGAGTCCGAAGTGTATGTTGACTAACGGTTGGATTAAGGTGATGACGAGCAGTGATTGAATACGAGATTTGGCCTTGATCCCAGCAGCTGACCTCCGGCAGTTGACGAACCCTTGCGGGGGGGGAAACGCGGATATATGCGAGGTTATAACCTCATCTAGCGAAAACAACCAGGTCACGCATTCTAAGACCCAGCCAAGGTTCGCAGCTCGGGGATTCGGCGCCAGGAATGGCGCCAGGAATGGTAATTAATTCAAGTGGAGGTGTCGACATCCGGAACGTTTGAACGGGCCACAGCCGAACCGTTGAACAATAAAGAAGCGAAAGAAGCGGGCGAAAACGCTCCGGTCGACGATCCATTTGCCGCCGCCAAGCTTTGTGGCGCCTGCCGAGCTTCGATGCGATCGCCCGAATAGCGCCCTATTCAGCGGGGCGTGACCAATGGCGCCGCCTGATCCAGTGCCCGCTACAGCCTACAGGGCAATTTTGGCTGTGCGGCAGCGGCCCTTTGCAGGTGACCGTCAGCAGCTAAACTTGCGCTGGCGGGACGATGACGGCATCGTTTTCGCTGGCGGGGGGTGGCGTTGATGACATGATGCAGCGCCCATTTCGCAACCCAACGTTGGGGATTTTAAAAAAAGAACTCCCAGCTTGCCAAGGATCGACGAAACGACGACGAGACGGGGATTATGCGTTAACGCTATGCAAATCTGCGACCGGCAGAGGGGCACTCGGGCCCTGCGATCTGCTCCCGTCCGTGACCGTCATCATGCATCACCGTCGCGTCACGCTCCCCGGTCTTCGACGGCGCAGGCTAGGGATGTGATGTGCTAGTCTGCGACCCGAACTGCCCCAGGCTCCAGACCGAGTCGGAGATGGTCACAGGCTCCCAGCAGCTAAGCCTCCAGGGGGTGGACGGCCCTCAGCTAACCAATGCAGACAGGGCGTGTTTGTTGTTCAGCTCGGAGGGATCTCCGCGTTACGTAGCCTGAAGGTCTGGATGGATGCCCAGTGCCTTATACACGGGGCTGTTCCTCTCTTTGCTCCTCTACACACTTGCGACAACCACGCTCCTCTTCAGCTCTGACCACCACGACCACGGGACGCGAAACTGCTGATACAACCGCCCTCGAACCCGTCCAGCCACGAGACCTCAGCATCGCCCTCCCTCAGTTGCGAGGCCGTGATCCAGGCAGAACCGCTGCGCCCATACCTATAGACAATCCCAGGTAGAACGGCCCGCCGTTCCTCTCTCCCACCATGGCAGTTCCCGACCCAAGTCCTTCATCTGTCGCTCAAGCCATGCAGCTGCGCACTCGCAAAGAGCGGAAATTCGACGAGGTCGAGGCCAGCCTGCCCGACCTCAAGACCAAGGCCGTCCAGCGCCCGCTGTCGGCGCTCGACTTCAACGGCTGGCTGTCGTGGCTTGGTAACTTCAACCGCATGGGGAAGCCCGTTGACGGCGAGGACATTGTTTGGCTCTTCGACAACACCGCCTACAAGTCGCCCAAGCACGGCGAGTGGGAGGCCGAGTTCATCGCCGCCGTCTTCGAGCCCGATCTGAAATGCCACATTGCAGATGTCGTGTCGAGCATTGCCAAGATGCTGGGGCTCGCCGACGATGCTGCTGAGCGCGACACCATCGAGGAGCGGCTCATCCCTTTCCTCTGGGATATCCAGACAGTCCGCGTGTTCAAGGTGGACCACCAAGGAAACGAGCTGAAACTGGGACCGACGAGCATCAACGGCATCACTTCCCAAGTGCTACCTGTCAAGCGCCAATCCAAGGGATCGTTCGCCAAGGCGACGGCCAAAGTTCCAAGCGGTGTCAGTGGAATTCTCGACATGCAGACGTACTATGCTGGAGCAGAGGGCTGGTCAATTATCTCAGGTGTGTTTCCCCCTATAAAGAAAATGCCCCCAGACAGACGCTCATTGCTAACTCGACTTGCCCCAGACGTCGACGACACAATCAAGATCACCCTCACCAGCGACCCTCTCGGCATTCTACGCGAGACCTTTGTCGAGGAACCCAGGCCAGTCCCGGGCATGCCTGAGCTCTACGCTGACCTCAAGTCTCTTCTTCCCCGCGATACTCCCTGGTTCTATCTCTCTGCCTCGCCATACAATCTCTATCCGCTACTACACGACTTCCGCAACCGCTATTTCCCACCCGGGCCCATGATCCTACGAGACTCGAACTGGCGGAGCGTCGCCGGCCTACTCACGGCCTTGACCGTGGGGACTGAGGAGTACAAAGCCGACCGCATGAAGAAGATACACTCATGGCTCCCCCAAAGGAAGATGATTCTGATTGGAGATTCAACGCAATCTGATCCCGAGGCCTACGGTGAAATGTAAGTTGCAATTTCCAACCCTTCCCGATCGCTGTCGCACGCTAATATGGTAACAGCTATAGAGCCGTACCAGGCTGGGTCAAAATGATACTCATCCGCAAGGCCACCGACATCTCTGCCTTTGGCATCGAAGAGAAGAACCAGCTCGATCGCTTCGAGAAGGCATTCAAGGATGTCCCCCCCGAGGCGTGGCACGTTTTTGAGGATCCAAAAGAGTGCAGCATGATCGTCAGGAAGTTGGTACGCCGAAGCGGCAAATGAGCACAGCATTCCATCGCCTATAGTTCCCCTTTTTGCTCGCGTTTTGGTTACGGTTACGAATATGGTTGTACGGATATGTCCTTTTGTGTTGTTGTACATGATGAGTTACGAGGCACACAGGCTGGGTATTACATGATTTGGGTTACTGGACATACATAGATTCATTGTTTTACATTCATTGATTTGAAGAAGCACGATTCATCAGTTCTTGAACTCTCTAGAAGGCTTATGGGCATTTATTTCGTTTACGTACTTGCTTCGAATAGAAACGTTATAGGTTGCAGTGCACAATTTTCGCTCCTGACGAACCATGCCTCTCGCGAAAGCTGGATTTAGCATGATAGGTTGTATTAGTTTACCATGGTTACAAAGCACTGCATAGATAAAATAAAAAAAAGAAGCAAAGGTTTTGCTTTGCGTACAGTCCCTGGGATGCATGCAATAAGCTGCCAGATCTTCCAATCTCGCAAGAAAGGGCGGCATTCGCCTTATTAACTCCTTCATGGCGCACGACAATCCCCATAAGTGTATCACATTCCTTCTAGATAGAACTACCAAACATGGAAGACTCGCACTGGTTTTTAGGGAAGTTAAATTGACTTCAATAATCATCTGCTCCTGTGTATATTCCCATTTCAATGTCTCAAAACAACTGTCTTCTTAATCTAAGTCATCGCCTTCCTTGGCGAGACAAGAACCCCGCGCAATGAGCGTCAGTAGATCGCTCTCGTATCCCCCCATGTTCTCCTCGAGGTTCATCTTCTGCTCCCCCGTGGCGAAAACCTCCGCCTTGACGTTGCCGTTGCCGACAAGCATCTTCAAAAGTCGCGGCGCCGCCTCGTAGAACATCTGGGGGACTTTCGTCGCCCCGTCGTCGTCGAGTATCCCGATGCGCACGTTGATCCTGCGCCGTTGTTGGGCCAGCTGGGCGAGCATGAGGTGGAGGCTCGCAGCGTCCACGCTGTACTGGCGCTGGGCGTTGACGAAGGACGACGACCACAGCGAGAACTCGAGGTGCTTGAACAGCTGGTGCTGTTGCCCGACCTAGGTCTTGAAGTAGAGAAAGGATTGTGGTTCGTCGAAGATTAAGGTATTGGTGCTGTAAAGCACGGCAATGCCTTCGACGTCACTAAGATGTCGTTAGGAGGTTGTCAAGGCAGTCGTTTGTTGTGACAAAGGAGAGTACTCACGCTTGCTTGCACGTCCCGATCATGGTCGCCGCAAGGAAAGTCAACGGGCCTTCTTCTCCTTCTTCTTCTTCTAGACGAGGATCTTGTCCGTCGTCCTTGGCACAGATATTGTGTGCCCACTGAGGGGTTCTCAGCCCCGGCATTCTGTCAGATTTGAGCTCTTTCGAGAAGTCGTAGCCCAAATAGACCTGGACGTCACGACTGCCAAAGAGATCGGTATAGACCATGCGTCGGACGTCTGCGTTCAACTTGGTGAAGAACGGAGACGAGGCTTGGGTGTCGTATTTGTCGAGAGAGATAGACATCTTGACAATGAAAGAAGGTGCTTGTAGCAGGAGTAAGATTGATGGGTGGGCAGTTGGTGGGGATGAGGATGAAGATGTGTGAAGGTGAAGAAGTTGAGAAGCCTAGAGAGATGAATTTAATAAGTTAGCCCACAGGCGGTTGTAAACACCCCGATTAGATCTTAACAAATAAAAATAAGCTGGCTGCCGGCCGACACAGTTCTGATGCCGTTTTGACGCCGCCGTCCAGATGCCTCTTTCGGCTGGAAACAGCAATGAATCACCGCTCATCCCACTTAGCATCGAATGTTGCGTTTAGCGCCATGGTGCATTCGTTTGGAAAAAGCCAACGTCATAGTGTGTCAATTAGAAAAGAACTGTTTATTTTCATGCTCCAGTCGCGATCAAAGAAGCAATAACTGCTTCTTGAAGAGTTTTTGCATAGTCCATCCCCACCACACGCAATCGCCCTCATGAAGCCAGACTCACAACTCCTGGACTTTCAACTCCCAGTTTGCATCCCTTCCCATGAACGAGAGACTTTCACAACGTAATCGATCCTTTCCCATCCTCAATAGTCGTTGCTGTAGCTCTTACCATTGGTTCTTCGACTTTGGAAAGTAATATACTTCATTCTTCTCGTCATCAGAATGATCTTCATCGTTGCTCACATCATCACGAGGCTGTCGTGTAGTGGTTGATATGACAAATCCAACTCCTATCATCCCAAAGTCGTTCTTTTCATGCTTAGTCCGATTGTCTGATGTTGATTAAGAGGTTCTAAGAGGCGTTCTGGCAGGAAAATCCCCGGAGAACCTGCTCCTGGACTGCCCGCTATATCCGATAGCGTTATCAGTATACCCAGCATATCTGGTTCGCAGTGTGCTTCGACATCTGGCAGCCGAATAGTAACAGTCATATCGTAAAAGGGAAACTGCATGGCACAAGCTAGAGCTGAGAGTTGGTACTGGTAGTCTCTGTATGTGTAATTTGCCTTTTTGATGAAGTTGAGATGTTTGACGAGATGCATGTGTGGTGAAGCATAAGATCGAAATACAGAGAGATTATCTGGACTCTCAAACACAAATGTGTTCGTTCCGTAGAGGACAGGAACACCTTCCTCGAATCTTCAATATAGTGTGAGATTGGTTTTTTAGATAATACCGCGATCCACTTACAGCCGTGTGCAAGTGAAAAGAACTTTTGTAGCCATATAGCACCACTTGTGTTCCGCTCAACATGGGGCATATGCTCACGTCTCTTCCGGCAAATGCAATGCTACAGCCCCGGAGATGTTGGCTTTGGGCGGTTAATTCGGCGAAAGCTTGGATACAACGTGGAAGAACAAAAGCCAATGTGGAGGAAGAATCCACCGAAGAGATGCATGAAGATCAATCGGCGGATGTCGACATTCAGCTTCGTAAAGAAGGGGGGCCCAGCTTGCGGGGATCCTTTGTCGAACTTGTGTCCCATATTGGCGAGCTTAAAGATGCAGCCTTACGATGTGACGAAGGAGCGAGAAGGTGTGTGCCGAGGAGAGAGGGAGAGGGGAAGAAGAGAGAGAGAGGATGATGTTTTTTGAGGTGAAAGGGGGGATGTTGGGGAAGGAGGAGAGCGAAAGTATTTAAATCTCTGTAGCAAATTGCTGAGATTCACTTGGTAGGTGACCTAACCTAACACCTGTGATTCCTCCATTTGCCTGACCCAGCAGCTAGAACTGTTCTCTGGAAACTTAGGCTTGCAACCTGAAGCAAGCATGTTCTTAATAACGTACCCGCCACTCCGGCTCATCGTCCTTGATTGCCTCCTAGACATCCAGCGTCCTCTTTTGCGGCGTGAAATAACAATCCTCATAGTCGCTCTCGTCCTCCGACACATACTCCCCGTCTGTGACCCAAAACAGCGTCATCCGATCCAGCACCCCGGCAGCCCGCAGCTTCTCCCGTATCCCCGCAAGATCCCCCTTCAAGTTTTCCATGAAGCCGACGTCCACGTGCGCCTGGCTCGTCCACTTCAGCAGCGGGTAGGCCCACAGCTTGGAGTCCCGCGCCTGTCGCTCCCGCTCGGTGATATTCTCCAGTCCCTTCTTGTAGATCCACTTGGGCCGGCCATCGTCGTTGCGCCGTCCGCGGACCCGTGCGCGCTGGAGGCCTGGGAGATCGCCCAGCAACGCCCAGGTGTCGTTCCATCGCCACCAGTCGTGAGTGACCCAAACGCACACGTCGACCCGGCTGATCATGTTCCAGCGCGGCGGCTTGAGCTTGAACATCAGGCCCAAGAGTGAGCCCGGGCAGTCGAAACTGATGGTGTTGCTGGCGTAGAGAGTTGGGAGCGCCTCTGCCTGGATGCGTCGACAGACTCGTAGAAGAACCACACCAAGGATGTGGCATGGGTCGTGCTTTTCCTCGTACATGTGGTAATGAGCTCGCTGACTGCGGCTGACGCAGACGCAGTGTCGCCAGCGGTGTGACGATTTGCCCTTGGTTGCCACTAAGGCGTTGGCGACGTATTGGACGTGGACGAGTCTGGCGCCAAAGAGGAACTTGTACAATTGAAGGCGGGCATCCACGGTGAGCACCGTAAAGAGAGGTGATTGTTTCTGGTCATGAAACGTTGGTGTTGGTTGGGGTTGAAGCGAGTTGCCTTGAAGTGATAGGCTGGAGGCGTTGGCCGACGGCCCAACCAACTCTGTGAGCTCCATCGTTGCGAAGCCAAGCTCAGAGCAAGTTACTAAGAAAGAAAGTAAGAAAACCGATCGGACGAAAGACTGATGCTTCAAATAGTCTTTAGTCCTCAAGGTCGAAGGGTCGAAGCATCGATTCTCTTTTCGGCCAAGTAACCCCATCTGTCATTCTGTCAGCTTTGGAGACGACTCGCAATGGAGCTGCATTGTGAACGGCAGCTTCACTAAATGGGTGATGGGTTATTGTAAGTGTCCGTATTGCGGCACCCCTGCGCCCGTCTATTGTCTAAAATCCCGAGGCCATTTTTTTCTGTTACTCTTTTACATTGTCCTCCCTCCCGCGTGGCCAAATTCGGCAAACCCAAAACGCCAAACCATTCCTCTCTCAAGACCCTCTCGGCCCATTTTATGGAGTTCCACAGGAAACCCTCGAAACCCAGCTCCTCGGCCATCATGTTGCGGTCGATTCCAAAGGGGTTACCGGCAAGGGCGCCGCAGCCAAGGGGGCTTCGGTTGATGCGCTTGATGACCTCGCGGAGTCGCTCCAGATCGTTGGCGAAAGCGAAGCCATATGACAGCATCCAATGGCTCCAGCGGACGGGCTGGGCACGCTGCAGATGGGTGTATCCGGGCATGATATAGCTGATCTCGCTCTCGGCGCGGGCAGCCGTCAACTTGAGGAAGCTGGTGAGCTGGTCGTCGATCTTGCGGAGTTCGTCGCGGAGCCACATGCGCATGTCGCAGACGACCTGCTCGTTGCGGCTGCGGCCGGTGTGCAGCTTTCCAGCGACATTCTTGCCGATGATCTCGCCTAGTCGGCGCTCGTTGGCAGTGTGGATGTCCTCCTATTTTGCTTGGTTAGGCTTGTGATCCATGAGAGGACAGAAGAGATAACGCTGCGGTGCAATTTGGAGAGGACGCACGTCAACACCGGAGATAATAGTAAACGTGCCAGTCTCCCACTCGTTCTGGACCTGGAGAAGACCCTTCTCGAGCTCCTCGAATTCCTCCTGGGTGATGATGCCGTTCTTGGCGTTGGCGCGGGCAAAGGCGATGCTGCCCAAAATATCCTGCTTGTAGAGAACGCGGTCGAAGTAGATGCTCTCGTTGTACTTGACCATGAGAGGGTCGAGGCCGCCTAGCAACGAGTACCGAATCAGAACGCAGCTCCCACGATGGTGTCATCACATCACGAAGACCTAAGCAGGCTTACCGGTGAATCGGCGGCCCCAGAGCATGCTGCCCTCGGGCTTGGAGCTAGAAGCCATGGCTGCAGTCGTTCTGGTTGTGATGGAACGGGGAGGGGGGTGATGATTGGGTCGTGAGGGAGGACACGAAGGTGAGCTAAGGCAGGGAGTATGCGCGTGAGTCGAATTGGACGTTGCAGATGAGGTCAGGCAGAGGTTTTGGGCAACTACAAAATGCGATGCGATGCGATGCGTCACACGATGTAGGTCTCGGACGGGCAAAGGAGTCAAACGGCAGTTCCAGGTCACGGACCACCCGCCAAAACTTTTTGTGGGCGGCGGGGGCGGGACGAGGAATTCTCAAGCTGTTGGGGATTGGGTCAATTGGTCAGATCGACCATTTTTCCTCTTCTTGGCCCCCCGAGAGTGAGGACGAGCCGTGGGTCGATAACAGTTGATTGGCTGTTCGATGGAATTTTGTTATCTTATCACAGGGATTACAGGTGGGCGTGCAGAGGTTTACAGGTATGTCTGTTCAAGGGAGAGGAGACAGGCAGACACGTTCTGTGTGTGGTCCTGATGGATATTCCAGGTTTCTAAGCAGCAAGAGAAAGAATGGAATGCCAATCTGGGAGGTTGAAAAATGTGCCTTTCTCTTAAAAAGGGGCCTGTGTACCCAACTTGTTCTCTCCAATTTCGATTTCCATACTCACTTCCTTCTCTGCAAATGCTGCTATCTCACTTGTTAGCCCTGCCCATGCCTCCCGTCCTCCCGGCCAGCTACTAAGTGGAGGGCGATTACTAAGGTGGGCTTAGGGCACGAGCCACGATGAGGGGGAGCTCGTCTCTTTCAGTCGCCAATTGCGAAAGAAAAAAAAAAGCGTTCCGGCCGGGGGAGAGAGATATTGAGAGCCCCCCCCCCCCGATGCCGGTGCTGACCGACGTCGACCGGAGTCTAGAAAAGGGTAGAAGCGGGCGAAACGGCCGAAGGACGGAATCCCCCCTGGAGAAACTAATGCACTGTCGTCATCTTGCATGGATGCATCGCGGGCGGCGTCGGCGAGGGTTGAGAGTGCGAGTGAGTTGAGGCCAGCCAAAATGTTGCATGTGCTTGGTTGTGCATGTGCAGTTGTACGTGTGCATGTGTGCTGCTGCTTGGTGCGTCGTAGGGGGGTCGCATTCTGCGAATCCCGTGTCGTGGAGAGAACAGCATGTGTCTTCCCGATTCATCCCCGGAGAAGGTTGTGTCGCGTTGCGTTGCGTTGCGCTGCGTTCAACGGCACCCGACAATTAGTCTCCGTTCCTGGATGGTGGCGAAAGGGTGTGGCCGCGGTAGCATCGGTGGTGTTCACGAGGTGGGGATCTCTGGTATGCGGGCATGGGCGCGTGCAGTCGCATTTCCCGTGTCTTCCAAAAGCGCGTCCTGGCTTTTGTGTGTGGGTTCGCGAGGTTGAAGTCTTGGTGTTGGTGTGTGTGGAGGGGGAGATAGTGCGTCCTCGACGGCACCGTAAGGCTCATCTGTCATAACGTCCACGGGCGTTGGGATTGGTCAAAACCTGGCCGCCGCATCGCCGACCGCGTCTGGGAGATATCAGAGTTCTGTGAAGGGAAATTGTTGGACACGTCTCGAGACTGTTTATGATGCATTGCTCTGCAGTCGGATGAGCGGGGCGAAGGTCTTGACAGCTCGGAACTGGTGGTGTCGGGACCCTCCTCCGAACTCGATCAACTGGGAAAATGTATACAGACTCCGTGCGGTCGTAACTTTGTAGATCTGCTCCGTAGATAGGACTGACGGAACCAAAGCATTCATCAACAGGATTATCAATCACTTCAGAAGCGGTGCTTCCTAACTCGCTCAAGCCCATTACCCCGTACGGCCACAAGGCGTGTTGGTGGACTAGATCCACCCGGGCCATGGTACGGACGGATTCCGTGCATTACTGCATCCAAGCAGAGACATTGCGTCTCGTTCGGATGTCCGGCGCGCGAGCTCTGGAACGTTAGCAGTAGTTCGTGAGGGTGAGCAGGAACTAGTCTAGGTGTCTCCGGCAGCTAGAGGTGCAAAAACCACGTACACTAACGAATACTTCGAGATGGCAATGGATGGAAACGAGAAAAACGCATGCTCATTCGATATTTGGTCAGTCGTCGGCCGTCGTCCGCGATGAACATCCAACCTGCATCAAAGAAAGAGGCAACACAGCGGCATCGGGTTAAGACGCCGGTAGTCTAGGTGCATCTAGATGGTCGCACACCCCCCCCCCCCCCCAATCCAAAGCGGTCAGCCATAAGACACCAAAAAGTGCCATTCCTGTCGTACTGCTTGATGTGACCTACCTTACCTGGGCATGTACGAACCATGACCACAAAAAAGAAAAGAAAAAAGCCGGCCGCGAACGAGAGAACATGACGGGGCGCCCCGAGACACGGGCCACGCCCCGGTCACGTCCCAAATCGAAGAAAGAAATCAATACGTTTATGACGACGCCATGCGTCAACGGTGAGAGAGACAACCTGGGTCTCTTACCGGCCCACGAGATTTGCTTTGTGCCTCTCGCCCTGCCTTCGTGGATCCCGCCTCACTTGCATCGACGCGCCCGGGATGAGCTGTCGGTCTCGGGTCGAGAAGATGATTATGACGTTGGGCCCTCCCTGGGGATCTGGTCTGGACTAGGCCCGGTAGTTGCTGTGTGTGACGCGGAATGCGCATGGCAGCCCGCACGCAAACATGACATGACATGCGGTGCACGTCTGCGGCTGTGGTTCGTCGTCGTCGTCGTCGTCGTTGTCTCGTTGAGCGCCCAGTGGGACCGACATCCCGGCCATCTCGCGCCATCTCGAGCTTTCTGTCAGCCTGTTGGTGTACATGATGGAACATAGCCCAACCTCCGTCCATGCCGGAATTAGTCAGTGTCGTCCGCGAGCTGACAGCTCTCCTACACCCCCCCCCCTGTAAGCAGGTCCCTGTAGTTCGGTACCGTGGCTTGGGCCTTGCGGGTGGCAGGCAGGGAGATATGGACCCTTGCTGCCCCGGTCAAGGCCAGGTCCTAGGATATCGCAGATCCAAGCAAGGGACCCTGACGCTGAGACGCCCTGTCGCGCGCCATCTCCCTTCGGTGTTTCTTCCTCGTGTCCACCCCGGAATAGACGTCGCGCCATCACCACCGGGAGAAGATCTAGCCCAAGCCAGCAAGCCAACAAGCCGTCCAACTTGACAGCAGTCCATTGGGGTGGTCGCTTTTGGGGGTTGGGCAGAAAGGCCAGGGGAAAGAAAGCAAGGAAGCACGGCTATCACCGGACAGAGACGGGATGTAACAGCGGCTGTCCGAAAGAAACAGCGCTGACAAGCCCTACCTGCCTACCCTGCAACCCGCCTGACTCGAGCGTCGCACGTGGACAGGCACAGAGCCAACCACGGGTGGCTCACCGTCGAGATATCTCCCAAGATGCTCCATACTGGTCTGGCGGACAGGACCGCTTTGAGTGGCCGCGGTTAGGCAGGTTGGGATGGCTGCAGAAAAGAAAGAAACATGGCTGCCGTTCGTTGGTGCGGACCTCTCGCGCGTGGTCACGATGCCTTTGGTTGGCGTTGATATTCCCTTTCCTTCTGTCTGTCAGCCCGTGTCTCATCCCCCAGATGTCTCTCTCTCTCTCCAGATGTCTCTCAAGTTGATCTTGCTTGGCTTCGGACCCGAGTCTCGGGCATCTAGTCCGGGGCCTTCCGCCTCCTCTTCTTGTCTCAGATCCATCAAAGAATCCCTGTCCAAAGCACATCATGACTTCACCACGCCCCAACGCCGCTGTCGTTGGATCAGTGTGTCTCGGGTTGGCTCCGCGAACGTTCCTTGGCGCCCGCCGTGTCCCCACGTTCTCCTCCCCAGTCAGTTGGGACGGCGCAGATGGACCACCGAGTCGAGGCCCTCTCAGCCCCACGGGCGCGTCCTGCGCGAAGTGCCTCGTACATAAGCGCATGCGTGTATGCACACGTACAGACAGGATAACGAATAGGGATGTATATTGAGTTGCGCGCGTTCACGGCTCCGCGGCAAACTGGAACCTAATTGGAGGCCTGTCATTAGCAGCCTATGACAAGCGCGTAACAGCTGAATCTAGCCTGGAGGCAGATAAGCAGATGGCTAGCCATCTTGAGACATGCTCGCACGCAAGGGAAGAGCGCCGAGTTGACCAGACCAGTAATCAACAAAGATGATCCTTTGAAAGCGTCTTCATTCTGCGGCCCTCCTTTAGCAAGCTAAGGTGGCGGATGTTAACTGATACTTCTCAATCCTTTAGGGTAGTTTGAGGGGTAAATAATCTTGCTTTTGGCTATGTATAACCACACGCTTCAAAGCTATTCTAGCTACCATGTACCACACGCATTTTCGCCGAAATCCAAAACACGTCATATACTCATGTAGCTTAGTAGACCTCGAGGACGTATCGGCCCTCCTCCTTGAGCTTCTCAATCTCCTTGCGGGGGTCAACCTTCTTGCCGGCCGCCTTGGCCTCGGCAGCGATGGCCTCCTCGAGCACCTTGGTCACGTCGGGCACTGGCCACGTGGGACCACACAGGTAGAAGCTGCCCTCGTCCTGGAGGTACGCCTTGGCGATCTCCTTCAGAGTCTGGCGCATCCTGTCCTGGATGTAGATCTTCTGAGGCTGATCACGAGAGAAGGCAGAGCCGATGAGGGTGACGACGCCTGCGGCCAGGTAGGCCTCCCACTCCTCGCCGTAGAGGTACTCCTCACGCTTGTGACGAGAACCAAGGTACAGAAGGATGGAGCCAATCTCCTTGCCCTGGGCCTTCTGCATGGCACGGTACTGGACGAAGGCACGGAAGGGAGCGAGACCCGTTCCGAGACCAGCCATGATGAGGGGCGCGGTATCCTTGGTGGGAAGCTTCATGACCGAAGGCTTCACGGAGGCGGTGACCTTAGCGCCGACCGGCAGGCGGCTGAGGTAGCGGGTGGCCTGGCCGTAACGGGTGCGTCCGCGAGGGTCGACCCAGTCAACCACGACAATCATGAGGGAAACGGAGTTGGGGGTGACGGCCTGGGCGGAAGCGATCGAGTACTCGCGACGCTTCATCGGGCTGACGATCTTGAGCAGGTCGTGGAAGCTGGGGTGAGCAGACTTGAACTCCTGCAAGATGTCCACATAGGTGAGAGTCTCGATCTCGGAGCGGTTCTTGAAGTCCTCAGCACCGGTCTGGCTACCTAAGGCCTCGAGCTTGCCCTTCTCGACCTCGTCGGTGGCGAACTCGGCCAAGGCCTCGTAGAATCGCTTGGGGGGCTTGCCCAGGATATCGACGTTCTGAATCAAAGCCTGGTAAACAGTGCGCACTTCAATCACAGCATCGTCCTCGCGCGAGGGGACCTGCACAAGCTCGGCAGGGTTAAGACCGTAGAACTCGATGAAATCGTTGACCTCCCGCTCGTCGTTCTCAGCGTGGATACCCAGAGCCTCACCGATCTTGTAGGTGAGACCAGAGTTACCGAGGTCGAACTCAATGTGGAAGATGTTGCGGTCGTAGTCACCGGGAGTGAGGCGGCGGTTCTCCTTGACGGTGATGGTGGCAGTCTTGACAGACAGGTCAGGTCGGAGACTGGCTTGGGCGCCATATGCCTCCTTGAAAGCGAGGGCCTTGGCAGCAACCTGCCAGTCGTGGAGCTCCAGGGACTCCTCAACCTCCTCCTTCTGGTGAGAGACGAAGCTGTTGCTCTGGATGGAGACGGGGAGGTTGGGGTCGACAAAGTCGGCGTCAACCTCGGCCCAGGTAGCCGGGACTTCGAACTGGCGAAGGCAGACTGCGAGAGCGTCGAGAGCTCCGTAGATGGTAGGAGTCTTGCCCTCAATAACCAGCTCCTCGAGATGGCTGGCGGGGATCTGAGGAAGGGCGACCTTGGAGAAAGCAAGCTCGAGCAGGAGCTTGGCGGAGAGAGGGTCGTTCTCGAGAGCAGGCAAGTCGGAGATATCCAAGATGTACAGTTCACCGGCCTTCTCCTGGATAGCCTTGCGGAAGGCAACGGGGAGCCTCTTCTCCACTTCGTCGTCCTTGAAGTTGGGGAGCTTGACGATGATCGTCCCGCCATTCACCAGACTCTTAACCACGTCGATCTCCTTGAGAATCTTCTCATCTCCAACGACAACGGCGTTAGCCTCCTCAATGTCGTAAGGGGCCTCGAGAGCCTTCTTGGAAGACCGAAGGTCGCTCCGAACGATACCGCCCTGGGTGAGGTTGTCGTACGTCTCGTTGACATAGACGTTGGAGGTCGACTCCTTGGCAAGGAGGTTGCCAAGAGCACGAGGGGAGGTGATGGCAGCCGAGTCATCGAGGTCCCAGAAGGTGTACTGCTCAGCCTGGATAAGAGAAGGTAGCTTCTTGGCCTCGCCATCGTTGCCGAAGATTCTGTGGAGGGTGTTGACAAGGCTCTGGGGAGTCAATGCTTGAGCGGGGGTGTACTTGATGTCGAGAACGTCAGGCTCCTGGTCAAACTTTCCAGAGAAAGCGATGCTGGTGAGAACATCGCTGTAGAGAGCAGACTGGGTGGCCTCATCCTCAACAGCAAGGTCGTCCTTGACCTGGCCGAGGACGGAAATGGTGCGGACAGAAGCAGGAATAGCGTTCAGGAAGGCCTCCTCAATGAAGGGACGGTAGACTCGAACATTGATGACACCGATCTTGGCGCCATCGGCGGAAAGTTTGGTGATGACCTGCGTGGCGACCTGGGTCTCGGCGCTTCCAAAGGCGACGAGGACAACATCGGGAGCGTCGTGGCCGTGGTACTCAAAAGGCTGATAGATGGTTCCGAGCTCATCGTTGAACAGCTTCAGCAGCTCGACGACCTTGCCGGCGGTGTCAAGACGAGTGTTCAGCTTGCCGACCTCGGAGGCGAGCTTGGTGTACAGATCGGCAATGCCGATCTCGCTCAGGGCATCAACGACTCGAAGAGTCTCCCTGGCAGTGCGGACGCCATCGTAGATGTGAAGAGTGGGCAGAAGGGACGCCAGGAGAGTAGAGAAGATGGCCATGTGCTGGGCCTCGTAGGTGGATGCACTAGCAACCAAGCCGAGGCCGAGGTCCTCCGCAAGTCGGAGCGCCGAGTCATAGTTGGAGACGAGGCCGTCGCTGTGCGAGTAGTCGATGGCGGCAACGTGGGCAACGAACGGGCTGGAGACGCCATAGAGGAGGGAAAGCTGGTCCAAGGTTCCGCGCAGCTGCTGCAGGCTTCCCGAGGGAGCGACCAGAGACTGGGGGATGTGACGCTTGGTGACATCGAAGTCCGGCGAGAAGATGTAGCCCAGGGCGAGGGTGCCGGCACCTACGCGGGTCTGCGAGGGCAGCACGGTGGTGGCATATCCGTGGATGTTCTTCTCCTGCTTGGCGGCCCAGTCCTTGAGAGCAATGTCGAGGTCGAAGGTCTCGGGGGAGTAGGAGAAGATCTTGTCCGAGAGCTTGTAGGCGACCTGCTGGACGAGGAGTTGGGCGGTAACGTAGGTCGGACCGGAGATGGACGCAAGAGGGACGAGCTGGCCAAAGGGCAGGCTGGACGACAACTTGGTCGAGCTGGAGGCCGACTGTTCTTCCTTGTGAGGCATCGTGGCGGTGTTGATGTGATGATGAACCAAGGATTGGGAGAAAGAAGAGAGACCAAATACAGAGCTAAAGGGTCGTCTTGAAAGCCAAGTGAGTCTTGTCTATCTTGTCGCTCGTAGGCAATGCCGACTCAGCTCCAGTCAACCTAGCAAGATGAGATATCGACGAAAGCCAAAGAGCGAGCAGTCGGGGTGAAGGAGGAGAACCGAGCTCGACCGCCCAGCACAGACGCTCACCGACGAGGGATTTGTAAAGGCTCCATCCCTCAGTCTATCCCCCTCCGTCCATTGATTGTGCCATTGACTTTTCCTTGTCGCCTTTTTGCGCTGCGCTTGCAAATTGTTGATGCTGAGTCGGAATCACGCAATAGGCTATGCCGGTTCCGGAATGGCAGGCGATGTCGCGACCCTGGAATCCCGAGGGGCCGATGCCGCCCCACCATTTGAGGCCACTAAGCGGTGCCTTCTGTGCGCTCCGACTGCCGGACCGTCGGCGGTCGTTCGCTTCCGGTTGCCGCTTGGGAGTCAACGAAACGAAACGAACATTTTTTTCTTGGTTGGCCAATTAGGGGACGCAATTGTCAGAATCCATTCCAAAAATTGCCATTCTTGGAAAGCCTACGGCGCTCCGTTTAACGACCAGGTGGAAGGAACATGATGGCCGTTACGGAATAGTTGAGTAAATCATTCATAGAGGTAGATAACTGCAACTGGGTTCTTTTTATGAGCAGATCTTCTTCAAAGAGCGTATGTAGATGGTTCGCATTTTTCTGAGCTGCGCAAGGTTAAGTTCCAAGTACGCCATCCACCAGTCTTCAGCAACCTAGAAATACCGGGCTAGATTTTTACAATTTTTCCGGGAAAGGAAAAAAAAAAAAATATTGTCTACGCCGGTCATGCAAAATGGACCACGAAGTACTCCGTACGCAGTGCCATATTCTCGTATCACGCATTCAACGGCACCGTGCTCCTGAATTGATTGCGCGTAAACGCCGTGCTAAAACGATACATAGATACAAGTCATCCTCCTCACACCTTGTTGGAAATGTCAACAGGGTTGTTGTTTCGCTCCTTCTCGTCCGCCTGCTTGGCGTCGTATTCCTGCACCTCCGGCGGGTCTACAATCTTGGTCATCTTCTGAATGACCTTCGCAGCGAACAGATCTCCAGAAACGTTGACAGCCGTGCGGAATCTGTCAAGGAACCAATCGATAGCGACGATGACGGCGTACATGCCGGTAAGCTCAACTTCAACCGACCGTGCAATCATGATGATGAGCACGAGAGACGCTGAGGGAATAGGGCTCACACCAATCGAGGCCATGGTGGCTAGCAGTGCAATAATGGTATACTGCGCCGGGTCAAGCGTGATTCCCTGGGTCGCCGCCAAAAAGACGACAGCCATGGGGATGTAGATTGCCGTACTAAAAACAATTAGGGCTTTGAACCAAAAGCAGAAAAATGTTGATGAATTACTTACCCGTCCATGTTAATGAGACAGCCGAGTGGGCAGGAGAACTTGTAGATGGTGGAAGGGACACCCCGGTCTTTGGCACATCGGATCGTCACCGACAGCGTGGCAGCGGAAGAAGCAGATCCCCACGCAGTGACCCAGGCTGGCGAGATTTTGATCCAATACCAGTAAGGGTTGATCCTGGTGAAGCCGTAGAATATGGCGGGCTCAATGATGAGAACATGAATGCACATGGTGGAGAGCGTTGCGCCTATTAATATGCCGAGGTTCAGGCCAATCTGGCTGATGTCCAGCTTCATGATGTTGGCCAGAATCAAGAAAAAGACACCAATGGGTGCGATTTTGATGAGAAAAGTAATGACCTTGCCGATCATCCTCTCAATTTCTTCGGTAACACGGATGATGGGAGACTGGGCGCTCTCGATGAGATAGCCGACAAGGATAGCGACCATGATGACTATGATATCAATTATTAGTACTGATGCAAGTGGAATTGACACCATTGCATTAGACGTACCGGAAAGAAGCTCGTCATTTGCCAAAGCATAGACGACGTTCGATGGGATAAAAGACTGGAACATCTCCAGGACGACGGTGTGAATGGCTCTCTCCGAGGTGTCGGGAAGAGAGTCGTCGGATGTGTCGAGATCAAGCTGGTCCTCGCCAACAGGAGAGTAAATCTTAGACCACACTAGGCCCGCCATCATACAGCTCAGAGTGATTGAGATAAGGGTGGTTATGATGTAGTATCCGACAGTCCACTTGGCTAGCAAACTACCACCTTTTGACATTGTTCGCAGTCTGGTCACGGCGAGGAGCATCGAACAGACGATCAGGGGGAGGACTAGAGGCAAGAAAGTTAGGAAAATGTCTCTTTGGTCTGCGTTTTATCAGTATGCACTTACCGACAGCCTTGAGGGATCGCAACCAGAGGTCACCAGGGATGGATAGGATAACTCGAGCTGCCTCAGGCACTTCGTCGACCTGAGTTGACACAGCAAGGCCGATTCCAATGGCGAGGACGGCAGCCAGGATAATCTGTAGAGCCGAACCAGGCTCCTTGATAGAGGACCACCATGGCTTCTTGGCAACAGGCTCCTCAGTGTTAATGGCATCGCCCTCCCGAGTCGAGTTGGTCCGCACGGGCTCAGCATGAGACTGCGGCTGTGTCTCCACGGGTTCAATCTTGTTGTTCTTGGATTCCTCCATAGGGCCGCGGTAGCTAGAGGAGCAAGATACAAACTATGACAGAAGATAGGACGTGTGCCTGATGCTGAAGGGACGCAAGAAAGGACAATGGGCAAGCCTGGCAAGTCTTGAGGAGACGGACACAGCTTAAATACCCCGCCCACTGCTTCGCCAAGCCAACAGCCTCTGGGATTGGAGGCATGGGAAGAGACTGGCAATGCGCCCAGAGCGGATTAGCCGCCGGAAGGAGCAACGATGCGACGCGGCCGAGGAAAGCTTGAACCAAGCCAACTTCGAGGAAGAGAAACGTAACAAGATGATGCCGCCAAGCGCCAAGAACATAAGCATCCGACTCCCGCTGGAGGAAGTTCGCTGGCGGTGACGCCGTTGGTCCTCTGACTCGGGTGGCCAAGCAGACGCTGGACGCTTGGCGATGTGGGGAGTTTCTCTGCGGATGGCAAGCTGGGTTCTTGGGGTTTGCCCAAAGAGAACGCGATGCCAAGAAGACGAGGACGGGGTTGTGAGCACGGGAGGAACCAGCATTGCCCGTTATCATGTCTGGACATGTAACGGGATCTGTCCTGTGGAAGGCTTCCAAGAGATAAGGACGCAGCGCCGAGCCTCCAAGTGCTGTTTCGTCATCCCCGCTGATTGAAGTTCGCCATGGTGTTTCCGGGGATGACTCGCTCCCGCTGTCTTTCTCCATCTCTCCCTCCCCCTCTCCGTTCGTATCTCTCTCCGGCCGACAACACTCTGGCTGAAGGCACGGCAGATGTCGGAGAGCGCCACCCGGGTCAGCAACGGTGGCGTGTTGGGATCTGGTGGTTGGCCCCGTATCAAGGGTCATGGGCTGTGGCTTGATGGTCGTCTCGGAGCGTCTTTGCTCCTCCCTCACGTTGACCCAGCACTGTGTCTCGACCGCTTTACCTGCTTGCTTGCACAAAGTGCGGCAAAAGGACGAGTCTCGCCACAAGTAAAACGCACCACCCTCCCTCCACGGCACGTACCAAGCGAAGTCGGTCTGAAGGGTCCTGGGGGCAGCGCTCCCGGGATGTCATGGACCGCATCCACAAGGTCCCTGGGGATGGGTCCGGCTCCTAGATGCTTGGATGCCTTCTCGCATGGGGTCCGAGAGGAGTCGGAACTGAGAACTGAGAACTGAGAACTCGACGACCAGGATGCTGGTCGACTCCTCCCGATTGGCGCGACGTCTTACATACATGGTACATCCGCCCACGGGTAATGAGAGGGACGATCGGCAACCCGCAGGCAAACAACCAAATGTGCATCCCTCCGGTTTCCTGGGTGCGCGCGCTTGGGACATTGCGTGCTTGAACATATGCGTTGTTCAATACTACGCTGCCGTCGGCCCGTACCTGCGGTTCGCTGAGCTTGTTTAAAAACACCTTGCTCGAGATGTCCATGGTGAAGGCGACGAGAAAGGTTTGATACTATGCACAACAGCCATCACCCGCAAGTAAGGACGCTTCAAACCCTCAAGCGAGCTGCAGCTAAGGCCGGGAGAGGCTTGCTCAAGGTAGCCGTAGCCCCGAAGGGCGTAGGGCGCAATAAACGACATAATATTCGTACATCTGCGAATACGCTGGGTCACTGACAGGGGCAAAGCTGGCCGCGCATCCATGGAGGTCTCGTCGACTTGGCGGTCGGACAGCTACAGTAACTGCTGCTCCGCAACCTCAACTTTGCTTCAGAAGCCCATTATCAGCCCGGAAGTACCCATAAAAACGAGGCAATTTCGCCGTTTCCCTACCTGGTCATGAAGGTGTCCAGTCCTCTAAATTAGCAGCTAGGAAACGGCCCATTCGCCTCGACTGCAACATGACCATTGCGCCTTTCAACAGCCGACCGTCGCCCCGCTGCCTTGAGAGTATCTCCAGACTCATAGTAGCGATTACGTTTAAAAATTCACCCGTTTCCGCTGAATAGAGTAGGTGTGAACAACCTCCGGCGGCCCGGGTTTCGGCATCGCCCGCTTTACAAGGCTGGGCCCCTTGGAGTTGTGTCCTGTCCGTTTCTCATCCACTGTCCTTATCGCCAGAGGAGCTGCAATGTAGCAGCGCCTAGAAATGCCCAGCGAACCCGCCACAATAGGAGGCACAAACAGCAATTATAAATTATCTGGCTAGCGGCCGCCGTCAGCTTGGCTGACGGATGGCTGGACGGCTCTGCGTGGACTTTTCCGCTTTAGGCATGTAGGAGGATGCTTGGAAGGCTTGGAAAACTCTTGGAAGCCGAATGGAATGATAGAAGCGCAAGCCGTTGATGACGCCCAGCTTGATTGCTTGCACGAAGCCGGGATAAGCCATTTTGCCCCTCCCCCGGACGCGTTGCTTACGCAGTTGTTCCATTCCCCGCAGCACGAGCTTGTGCTGCCCCGGACTGCTTGGCTGGCTGATACGTAATGGAATGTGTTTCCCCATCCGCGCTTTGTGGGTGAACCCCAAGCCAAGTAATTATACCTCTCAGCATGGAACACCGCCTTCTAGTCCACTGTATGGTTGCTATTTCACGGCGGATCTGGGTCTATGCTGTGCACAGGATGTAGTACGTACTTCACCCGTCGCTGAATCACCTCATGGTGTTGAGGAACGCCACGACATCGACGGAGCACCTGACAATCCCCCGTTCACAACTGTCTACAAGTTTCATAGCAACCTTCGTATCAGGCGATGCTGTGTCAGGCTGCGCGAATAAAGGTAAGCAGCTGGTCGCAGCCGCCAGGCAGGGTAGTGTGCCATCTGCTCTTCCCTCGTGTGTCGCTGCGCTCCCCACCGACTTTTGTATAAGAGCACTGGAATTGGAGAGCACCGTCCTTGCGGTGAAATTCTTCAAAGGTAGCCTTGGATGTTTATCTGGTCGACGTCCTGTCGGAGTAATCATCGAAAGATGCGGAGCGCGATTAACAAGCCCTACTTGGGTATCTGTCAATCTCAAGCAGGAACAAAATTTTATCGCATGCTCAGACAGCCTCGTGCTGGTTTCCCACTAATAATTCAAACAGCGACGCCGTTAATGGTTTTGCAACTAAGCAGTCGAGCGAAGTTGATCTAAGTCACTGGTTACCTAGATAGTATATGGATAGTAAAAGAAAACATTTGCCTTGGCAAAGCTAGGGAACGTGGAATGCCATGGAAATATTGGGACGTCGAGCTGCGAAAGGAGGAGGAGGAGGAGGAGTAGAGAAGAATATAGACACAGGGTTGATAAGTGCAGCACCGAACAAGAATTATACGATTGACAGGACATTCTCCGAATATGAAGCGCTCTCCGAGTCCGCCGACTCGAGCCACCAACGATGCTCAAGCACCATCAAACTCTGCCGATACGTGATGATGGCGGATGCGAGGAATGGGGACTGATAGGTTTGCCTTGACAAGCTCAAGGCGGTGCCCGCCGAGTGCGGCAGTTCGAGGTGTTGGAAAACGCTTGATCCTCTGGAAGAGGCGCATCAAAGAAGCAAACCATCTTTTAGTCGGTGCAAGGATGTCAAGCACTGAAGGTGGAAAATAAATGGGTTATGCATCAACATGATTGC
This sequence comes from Neonectria magnoliae, assembly GCA_037954305.1. Lineage (NCBI taxonomy): Eukaryota > Fungi > Ascomycota > Sordariomycetes > Hypocreales > Nectriaceae > Neonectria > Neonectria magnoliae. The sequence continues at coordinate 36,721 of JAZAVK010000026.1, forward strand.
GCATGATTCGGTACATGCTGATAAGCTGGCACGGTCCTGACGCCGTTCGTCGGCCCGGTCCCGGGGCGGGGCTCCGGGGAGTGGATCGCGGCAGGCTTCAACGGGACGGCGCTGGCGGTCATGGTGCTGGGGGGTCTGAAACGTGGACTGCACCGCTCCACAGGACTCAACTCGTTGACATTGATGAAGTTGCTTAAAGGCAATCTATGTCACCTCCTAACAGGCGAGTGACAGCGCACGTCGGCACTACATCGGCATACCATACATATACTTCTGTCCTTCAGAAGCTCAACCGTCATCCAACAATCTCCCCATCATCAACTCCAGCTCAATCGACAATGCTAACAACACACAATTCCCCTATCAAAAGACTGAAGTCCTACCGCACTGGCACAGAAGACCTCGCCATTAACGACATTTTTCTCCATCGCTCCTTTACCCTACTGGCCCTTAAGACCACGGCACACTTTTATTCACGTAATGGCGTCTGCATACTCATCTCAAAACACAAGATCGTAAAGACTGGCCCAGTCCTGCATCTGACCGAGGGGGCAGCAATGAGATTCATTGCCGAGAGCACGTCGATTCCTGTTCCAAAGATATACTATTTATTTGTCTGGAGAAACCGCGCCTGCATCGTTATGGAGAGACTCCGAGGAGAGGCAATCACCCGGGCGTGGCCCAGATTGTCGCAAGAAGCTCGCCAGATTATCTTTGCACAGCTAAAGCTCTTTATTCAGGAGCTACGGACAATACGGCCTCAGGGGCATGGACTACAGAGCTGTACAGGCGGCTCCCTACGTGACTCCCGCATCCCTCGGGCCTTTCTCGGATTCGGCCCTTTCAAATCCATCCAGGAGTTCCACCTCTGGCTAAGGGATGATCTACAGCCCTCAGAAGATCAGAGTTGCGTGAGTGACTAGGAGTGGAGGGAAATCTAGGAAATGGCAACTAGGCAGGATGGCGAATGGCCTCCACCCGTCTTCACTCACGGGGATTTGAACCCAGCCAACATCTCCGTCCGTGGAGATCAGGTTTTGGGCATTGTTGACTGGGAGTTTCCCCATTATTGGGAGTATACATCAGCATGTTGTGGAAACGTAACGACGACCGAGTGGCAGGATCTTCTGCGTCACTTTTTGGAACCTTTTCCGGCAGAACTAGAAATGGAGGCAACCCGCCAGAAGTGGTGGGGAGAGTGAAGGTATAATAACTGCCCCGCACTGGTCTTCTCACCAGCGAACTGCCCAGCTACTTGTCTCGATCCTGCGTCAATCCACCACTGCAGTCCCAGAAGCTCCGCCTTGCTAATTGGAATGCTACGGAAGATGCTGGAAAGCCGGGACCTCATCCTTGACCTATCGTGAAGATTCGGCAGACCTCTGGAGGAACTGTCGCCCACTACCATGTGGAAATAGAAGTTGGGATAGATGCTTCCAACCTGAAGAAGGTTCTGCCTTTGTACACTGACGTTATGTGTGGTGTCGCGAAGTCGGAGAATTTCTTAGCTTTAGGTAGGATGGTCGGTATTGTACCTTGACTACTATACAAGGACGTGCTGCTTTGTTTGTCAGATGATGATATGTACTTGAGAACATCGATGGGCCTGCTACGTCCATTGATCAATACCTGGTCAAAATTGATAGGCGATTGAAAGAAAACAGCCCTCCGGAAAGTATCGTGCTCTTTGGAACAGAAGTTGCAACGGCAATTTTCGCGGTCATATGTCAACATTTAACCTCGTCGACAAGGCTCCCCGTTGGCGCCGGGTTTCTCATACAAGGTCACAGTTCAAGAGAGCTGGGGTGTGGTTTATTAACTCGCCGCCACGGCTGTGTAGCGTCCATGTATTCGCTCATGACCTTGATCTCGAGAACGATATGGGCAGGCCAACAACTCGGCCTATACCAGGTGTATGGCATCATCAGCCTACCCTCAATTATCACACGAGGAGAGAATCATCCTTGTGCGGAAAGAAAAAAAGGCCCTCGTAATCCAAGCTTGCTAGCGAATCCAGCTCCCAGAAGATCAACTGGTCGACGAGCCTATTGCCACTGATATCGATGGTCAGGTTGTTCTCAATATTAGCCCCGATCAACACCATGACCTTACGGCCCGTTCCTTTCTGTACGCGAGTACCTTCAAACATATGTCACGTCCTCACTTCATAGTACTCATACCTTTAGGTTATTGACACAGTTGTAGCGCTCTAACTATAACCTCACTTTGATCTACTAGCTTCCCTCACTCTCTACTGAATTAGCTCACCATAATGACAATCTCAAAGATGTAGGAATAACTATGCACTGGGAAGGGTGAGGAAAAATTAGCATAGAAAAGTCAGATGGGTTTAGGTTAGGTCAGAGTAGTTATTTGACCAAGTCACCGCCAGCCATAATTGGCCTACTATATACTAATTTAACAGCCCTACGGCTAGATGACATTCATCGCCCTGATTATAAATAGAACTCATTTTTGGCTGGAACAGTTGGATGCTCTCAAACTCTTCCTGGTTTCCTACTGCTCGATTCGCTTGAATAACTCGCACACTGAAGTAAGCAGATACGGGGTATAGCTGTCGTGTAATGGGTATCATAAGGTCGTTACATGTCGGCAACTGTATTGCCTCTGTCGTCAGTCTTCTCCGCATCCACAGTATTCTCCACCACCGAGGTGTGCTGCACAACTAAGGCATTTTCTAATAGCCAGTCCTGGTACACCGTCTTCATCCAAACACCCAGATATCGTAAGAAAGTAGCAACCTTGTAGCAGCCAACAAGAGTTCTGGTGTCTCCAATTGAACAAGCTTCAATCAGGTCTATTCCATCAACTCGATCTCTGACGAAGTAGAGTTTCCAGTCTCCTCCACAGACGTATATCACAGGAATAGTGACGTCGATTACAAGCGTGGAGTTAGACGTACATGCCAATGATCGCAACCGTTTGAGATGGCCCAAGGTCCAGACTGAGAGTTGAGCCTCTGCTTCTTTGCTAGAGCTAGCGGGCGTCTTTGTTTCAATGTTGACGGCAATAGGTCGGTCTCGAACTGGTTCGTAGGATGTATGGTTAATGGAGGTGGATTTATTGACATCGTTCCGCCGTCTCGCTGTGCGCATAATGCCATCTCCAGCTAGGGCAATGCAAAAGTCCACCATCTTAGACTGCATGTCGACACCGGCTTCAAGGCTTGTAATGTAGGGCTTGTCGATGGCGGCTCGAGTAACATCGTAATGTCTAACATGACCGGCGAAACATTTGAAGACAAAATTCAGCAACGGTTCATGCACTCGAGCGTTCCAGGCCGGTTCTGATAAGTTTTCGCGTTTGCACTCCTTAGTGTTAGCAACCACCTCGGTGAAGATCTCCAGCTCCCGAGCTGCATCCCACGCCTGAAGTCTCTGTTCGGTCGCCCATTGTTGTGCGTCGTAGAAGCTTGCGTCCGAAAAGCCCATGTCGATTGGCGTCAGCGCCGATAAGAAGTCGTCCTTTACTGATATGGGGACGATGTTTTGTCCGTGGCCGCAAACCATCCTCACATGACCAAAGAGCGCTGCCACATCAGAAGGCAACTTATCAAAAGAATCCAATTCTGATAGGTTGACAGGCTTCTCTCCAAACCGCAAGTCCGAAACGCCTTTAACGGGACTTCTGGAGCCTCGAGACCTGCCCGCACCCGTGGTTCCTGTATGTGTGGATCTTGTTGATGTCGTAATAGAGTTGGTGCCATTAAGAGACGGCGTGCCTTCAGTATTCAGTTGCGGGCGGTGACTAAGAGTTTCCAGTGCGCCAAGTTTCCGACGCTTGGAACGAGGCTTAGGAGTTTTGTCAATGTCGTTGACGATGTGCACGTCGCTAGGCGGAGGAGAAGAGTCGTTCATGATGTCGGCGGAGTCAAGCTTGCCTCCCAGCATGATCGCCGCCGGTCGGTTGTGCGGCTGGTTCGTCTGCGCTATCCAGGCTTCGATACGCTCGTAATTCATGCTCGTTATGGACGGTTGAGTCGTGCCCCGCTGGGGTCTAAGTGTTTAACGATGTGAAATGAATGTGAGGAGGGGAAAATGCGACATGGCTCTTATAAAATTGCGGCCGGGCGGCTTAATGGCTGATCTAGTTGGCCTAGCAACACGTGCCCTGGCCGCCCCCACCTTTCTTGGCTGGATATACTCAGTACATACTAACTAGTCTAAATACTAATTTTCTTAGTATTTAGTTAGTATAGGCCTATACTAATACTAATTCTTCATACTTAATACTAGCTAATTTTAATTAGCATTTAGTTAGTCTGTAGTCTAAAATGGACTAACTAATTTCACAGCCCTGCCTGGCTATCACTAAAGTGCGCAGAGGTGCCAGTGGCGTACTGGGCTCCACATGAACCTGGACACCATCTAGTACCTCAGAGACCTCTAACAGCAGGCAAATCATGAAGGAAAAAAAATGTGGCGCGGGTGATCGACAATACCTATGATCACACCATCAATCAGTGCAAACTTAAATACTGTCTATCTCGTATACTTCTATTGGCTTTGATCCCTGTTAAGTACGTCACTGGCACCTCTGCGCACTTAACGAGATACGGTGGCAACCGCTGTGGCGGAAGTAGAAGCGAACATACTTCCAGCTCAGAGTGGTTCACTAAGAGGGCAACTAAGCTATGGATAGACCTCCGTACGCTATCTGACGGCAACCTCTTTAGACAAGGCGGATTCCGAACATTCAGAAGATTCATGTCACCTGTACAACGGATCATCAGCAGGCATCAGGAGCCACATTAGATCCCCAAAATTGCTTCTTAAGCGCCGAGCATCCATGTTCTGCCGCTGTTTTAATGAATCTAGCTAGAAACTGTCAAGGGTTATAATCGAGATGCTGCAGGGCATGTATATGAAGGCTTGAGGAATACCAAGCATTAAGAAGGCCGCCGTCTTTTCCCTCGCTGTTGGCTTTGCCGTTATCATCGCTTTCGGGTTCAGATTAAACTCGTCTAAGTACTCTCAACGGGACCCTCTCATCTAACCAAGACACCACTGAGATTGTTCATGGGTGAGGAGCCAAAGGCGTCACCAAAGATGCGCATCACAGCATGATCCACCACGAATAGTGCGGAATCTCTTCGTTCGACGGAACGTGTCCATTCGGGACTGAAGCTAGACCTGATGTCTGGACTTTTGACGCGAGAACCTTCTGCAGACAAACCCGCAGAATAGGTCAACGACGATCTATGTAACTGTCGATATGAAGACGATACATACTTGAAGATGGGGAAACTGAAACAGTCGTCACTGCACAGGAGCTTGGCGCGGAGGGCTTCCGAAGACGCAGAACAGCTGAGCGCGCTCTAGGTTGACTACTACCTGGAATCCATTTCTTTATCGTAAATTTCCCCTGGGAATTGTGCTCTCAGAATAAGTGAATGAACTAGGACATAGGACTATAGAAATAGCAGCTTAACATAGCCTCGTACGAACGACTATGTGGCTGCTTCGTCCTGGAGGTAGTTTGCTAGGTAGATCGTGAGGGGATCCGACTGAGTAACCATTCTCTGCTGACGTGTCCGTCTGACTGTCATACATCCATCCATCCAGATGCCGACCATGCTCGCCCTATCACCAGTGCAAAACCTAAGCGTCGCAAGCCAATGCTCGGCTAGGTACCGCCCGGGACGATGCGAGATTCTAACGGGCTTCCGGAAAGGTCGGGGAATGTTAGGTAGAAGTGCAGGTTGGCCATTACTGGTCGGATAAACGAGTGGATTAAAATTTAAACTGCAGAATATGGACGGTATATTATTATCACCATGAGCTAGCGGACCGTTCCTCATGTGTTGAGCAAGCGGCACCCCATCAATGGTCAACTTATCCATGAAACCGACAAATCTCCATTGTCAGGCGGATAATGCCTCATCTTTGCCCTTGAACCTAGTACAGGCAAACTCGCCGTTCGCGTGGAGCGGCGTTTCTCCCATGCAACCCGCGTCAAAGTCGAAAGGGAGATTAATCTACTGGACGCTGTCAAACAGATTCCACATCTGCCCTCGCTAATTACTGTTGACTAAAGAGTTAGTCCATCATTCGTTGCTATCAGTTGGGCTACGTTGAAATGGTCCGATTCTAGTCCTCTGCTCCATGTCTGAAGGAACGTCCTCAAAACCATTGCAGAGGTTAGCTCAGATATGCTAAGCATACACGAGTCATGTAGGTGAAACTTACATTCTCTGAGGTTCGGGGCTGGCGAAGCTGAGGGTGTTCTGCGCTGAGTTGGATTACCGACAAGATTGTTAGAACGCGAGTCAACCGATCCAAGCAAGGCCGGCTTTCCGGAGTTACAGTTGACGAAGCCGAAGCTCTGAGATCTCGTATAGCCGATTTCAATCTACCGAGTTTAAATGATGCGCCTCACGTTCTTATTCCTGGAGACTTGCATGCCTCTAATATTATGGTGAGCGAGCAGCAAGTGGAATGGTAAGCACAACTTGAGACTACTGAAACCATGAAGTGAGTTCAAATAAAACAAAATAAAATACATAGTGTAACAGATCTCGGCTCTTCTACAATGATCCACTGCAATTCGCGCCACTCTATCCTCGCTTCTTGACCGTGATCCGCGAGTAGTAGGTGACACATACAATTGGTCTCAGTGTGTCTATTCGACGGTGCAGAAGGACGATCGTAGTTTCTACCTGCTATGCATGGTGGATATGGCACTATCAAAGAGAGCGTATGCAATTGCCTACTCTAAGATACTGCAGAGTAGGTATCAAGAGGATCGGCATTGATGGTTTTCTGCCGTAAGTCGTGTTGATATAATGAGAGCAATGAAATCGAGGCCATCGACATCTCTTGCAACAACTTGACACATGGCACAGGGAGTACGACTTGATATTCTCTCTCACTGACATCTATTGGCGATAGTTACTATAAACGCTTAAAAAGGTCGAATCCGAAGTTCACAACTGCCTTTCTCTTAGTCGGTCTGAAGCAGCATAGAACTTGGTTGTTCACGCCCGCGATCTCGATTGTGTCCGTCCATATATGAGATGGATGCTTTCCTCCATCAGCACTGAGAACCCAATGGTCATCAATAGTTCATTTTTCTGCAGTCTTAAATCAGAGCTCTAGTATAGTCGGGATTATTTTGACACGATCCAATGTGGCTCTGGAGAAGCAGCGGACACCGCCTTAATGAAGACAGCGAACTCCTCGAGTCTAAATAGTGGCGTGGCGCGCTAAAACGCCCAGCGGGTTATCTTATCAGCTGCCGCAGTAATTGCAAACAACGATGTCGTCGCCTTCAATCTCGCTCAACGTCGCTCGACGCACCATCGCAGAACAACCCAGACTAGAGTATCGTGCTTACAGGAGGTACATGGACTCTGAAGTCATTTCGCCTGGATCTCTGACCAGCACCTTCTGCTCCACGACTGCTCTGATCCGCAGGCGTGTCAATTGCCGCTCGAGTACGAGCACGAGTCCTCAACTTCTCCCTCCCCGCGACGGCGTTGACGCGTGCTCGACCTCTGTCCCTTGGCGAACCGAAAACGGATCGACCGCGCCGGCACCGATCCCGTCTCCGACGGAGAAGTACCGAGAGAGCGCGATATGCGACGCAGCCCGAGAAAGAAGGACCCATTCACGCCCAAAGACAACGACGCCGATAAAGCACCCCTCAAGTTATGCCACGGCCCCATTGGACTATTCCTCGGCGGCAGCAAAACATGAGCTGATAGTTGGCGAGTCTCGCTTCGTGGCTGAGGATAGGGTTCCGGTCGTGGACGAGAAAGAGGTGGACGATGGCAGCCACCTTTTCTCATCCTTTGACGCCAGGATGGCCAGCCTCATCGCCCTCTACAACGAGCTTAGCGCTATCCGCAATATCGTCGCCACCACGATACGGTTCATAAACACGACCCGTTCCGAAGCGACGTGGAACGACCACATCCATGGCCCCGCCCTCCGCCTCGCTGTCTCTGGCGTACCACACGGTAGCGCCGAGAACATAACTCAAGCCGCCCTCACGCAGGGAGCTGGAGACCCTGGGCGGGAAAATAATTGACTACGCTCTTCTGCTCCAGCCTGATAGGGATCTCGCCATCCGAATCGCTGACTTCGTCGACGGCTTCGATGGCCCACGGTCCTTTAGCCAATTGACGCATGGCCCGTTGTGTATGAGCCCACGGGTGTGCTTGTCGAGACCAAGGTTGACATCCGACGGCGTGCTGAGGGCAAGGCTCAGCTGGGAGTATGGCTGGCTGCTTGTGTGGTCAAGTTTGCGCTGAAGATGCGGGCACATTGGTAAACTTACCCCTCCTCCAGTCCTCCTCGTTGTGTGTGAGAATTGGGAGCTATGCTTTGCCTTCGACAGAGAGGGCGAGATTTAGGTGTGCGGCGTGCTCGAGATTGGCAGTACCGTTACCGTGGATAGGTCATACCGCTTGTTCGCGGTGTTGCGACTGCTGGTAGGCTGAGTTGACCAAGAGTTCAGTGGGCGGGAAGGGCGATTCGCGTGACAGACTCAACCACCCGTAACCTCTTAATCCAACGAAGGAAGGCAGTGGTCTCGATAGGACAGGGCGGGCGACTGGTTCCGCGCCTCGGGACCTATCTAGGCTATCATCAACGAATTCCTCTACGAGACAAGCTGTCTAGTCAGACTGCTAGTCAGACTGCTGATTCAACCAACCTGAGCCAACAGGCTCGACATCGATGAACAATGTTTCAATTCTGTCCGTGGTCACCTTTTCCATACAAGACTTAGCAGTACGAGTCCACTCAGGTGACTGGGAGTAAGTTCCAAATTAAATGGCGATAAAGTAGATTCTACGCTTCGGCGTGGCATAACAGGCCGACCTCAATGCCCGTCTTGATCTAGTTAGATTAAGGTACTCGCCCCACCTCGACCGGGCCCTTGCTCCATGTTCTTAGTCATCGGGTGTCGGGTAGGTGGGCTGTCGCTTATTTTACATGTCACCACGACAACCATGGCTGTATTATCATTATCGCCATTGCCAGCAATCAAAATCACATCAGTCAAGGCGCGTACCCCAACTCGATATACGGTAAAAAATGCGTCGCAGCCGTATTTTTGCCTGGCTCGACACAATTCCATGCGATTACGAGAGCAGACCAGTTCCTGCGACACACGATTCAAGCATCTCTCCAAAGCAGCGTCGCCTACACCCTCCCACACCCGAACACTCCGTAACAAAGAGTCTCAACAACGCAATGTCAACTCAACTGGCAGCCCCGAAAAGCGGCCGAACGACGAGACATCCAAGGCCTCTCGCGGCAACAAGCGCGCCCGCACGCCACGAAGCGAGTCAAGCTACTCACTTACTCCGTCACAGTCGCAGTACTACACATCCACTCGATCTGGGCAGTCTTCGCCGTTAAGAGACCTGGCTGCCCTTGAGCGCGATGAACAAGGCTTGAAACCCCGCGAACTCAGTGCATTCCACCCGCAGCCGCCATCTCTTGAAGCGCTCCTCGAACAAATGGAGGTGTTTGCTTACGCCGAGGGTATCTTGCCTGCCTCGGCTCGAGACACGCTCGAGATACTTGATGCTGCAGTATATTGGGACATGAAGTGGGCTACACAAGGGCCCAGGAGCACCAGACACTATTCAACAGAACGCGAGGCTCTCGGGTGTATGCCCTCTCCTGACTCTGTTCGGAAACTGGTTTCCGAAGCAGCAGAATGTAGTGCCAACAGCCATCCAGAGGCCAACTGGAACATCGCGGTACACAGCCGGATTCTCGATTTGGCCTTCGACGCGCCAGATCATCAAGCTCGCCTTGTAAAGTCTATGGGCAGGTGAGATTTAGCTTACCTGGAACAAGTCCGGCGTTATCCATATCTGACTCAATCCTCCATCCTCTAGTTCGACGGCATCCATCATTCAGGAGTACCATCGATCCGCTACTCGCACAAAAAAGGTCGACTTTTACATCTACCTAGAGCTTCCAAAGATGTCTCTTATCCCGAGGCGGAATCTGACCTGGACTACCTTTCCAACACTCTTCGCTGTGGAGCCATTAACCACACAGACTTTTATCCTCCGCCTCCGCAACCGCCCCATCGCCCTGAGCATCGAGACTAATAAGCCGGGCGAGAGTTGGGAGAAGGTGAAGTTGCAGCTTGGGATATGGGAATCTGCACGGTAGGCCTTTTTAAGACACCTATTTAGCAAGTACCAGGGCCAGGTGGCTCAAGCCGAGGCCGCAACAGGACACCAGGACAATGCTCCCGCTGCTCCATCCTCCTTGTCAGGGCTGCCCGAGTTCCTCCCCGGAATAATTGTCCGAGGACATGACTGGAACCTCGTCATCACTACGCAAGAAGGAGAACAGACAATCCTCTGGCAAAGGGTCCTAATGGGGTCTACCTTAAGCCCAAAGGGAGTCTACCAAATCATTTGCTGCCTACAGCTACTACGGCAGTGGGCGCAGGATACTTTCTGGCCGTGGCTGAGGGAGGTTATTCGTCAGTCAAGCAAATCATGTCCGGGTTGACTGGCGTTATTTCTGTTATGAAATATCGCTTCACTAGCCGTTGCACACTCCGGGACCTCACCAGCAATGACCACTCTGAGATACTTCCGGTCAAGCTCGGCCCGAAGAGTTCAAACAAGCCTGGGTTTCGAGTCCTCGAGTCAAGCGAACAGTCCCTACTGCTGGAGCAATGCCTTTCGACGTTTCCTTGATATCGGCGATAACGACGCCATGTTCGCAAGAGCGGCGTGGCGCAGTGCCCTGAGCGCGTGATCGGCTAGCCTGGCCGCTGTGCTACGATGATGGTGACATTGTCAACCAGCTGGGGTCTTGGGCGTGGCCATACCCTCTGCAGCCATATGCTGTAGTACGAGCGGTGGTGAGTCGCATCTTCCCCGGCCGTTCTTTGTCTCCTTCTCTTCAGCTTCCGGCCTTTCTACTGTGGCTGCGTTGGGCACGGCATCTCTGCAGCGACCGAGACTTCTTGGGCAAAGCTGACATGCTTCTCAACGGGCCACCCTTCCTCGGATATCCTCCGCCGCTTCCTCCTGTGTGATGTGGCTAAAGGGCTTTCGGCGGACAGCGGTGGTCGGGAACTAGTCTGCTTGGCATGGCCTCTGTGGTCGGTCTGGTGCTGCCACTGTTCCCCCCGACCAACTCTGGCGTCGATATCATTACCGCCTTTTTCTTTGCTATCATCGCTGTCGCTGCCATCGTCAGAGGTGCCCCCTCGAACTCTTCCTGCGCCTTTAACTCGGCCTTGCGCTTCTCTTTGACCTCTGGTGGTGTGTGCCCCGGGAGCCATTCGTCCGCGACGCCATGGTACATTACACTCCTGCAATTTCTTCGCACTGCAATGCTGTTCAAGTGCGGCAGCGAACTGGTCGTCATAGGGTGCCTGGAATACCGGTGTACTTGAGCGAGGGACGAGGTAGGCACCTTGGGTAGCAACAATGCCGAGGTAGTCCTACAATTTCGCGCTGCTGTTAGCCGATGGGCCGCATTGCGAGACTGAATTGAAAGGATGTTGGTGTACGATGAATAGATTTTTGGCTGGTCGTGGTAATGGCTGGTCGGGCTGCCTGGCCGCGATCACATGGCACGCGATGGCTCTGTACAGGGACGAGATGAGTTCAGCGTTCTTGCCGCCCAGGTGGGGGATATGCACTTTCAAGTAGTCTGAGCTCCGCCATCGGGGATTTACCTACCTAGTACTCTGTAAACAAGGGCTTAAGTCCTCAGGATCTCCGATGATTATCTCCTCGGCCTATTGTTGCGGCCGGAACTTACCCGCGATGCACGATCAAAGCCTTGCGCTGTCAGGCATATGCAGCAGCCGATTCGTTGGTTTGCTGATGCCACTAAAGGAGCTAGGATTGTTCTTATTTCCTAGTATGGGAACTAAGAAATACCATAGTGCACTCTCAGGCTGGTTTAAATAGCAAATCACCTACTGTTTGAGGAGGGCAATTGTATATATGCGATGGTTTCACTGTTCGGTAAGTCACTAAACATTCACCGACTGTGGAATGGCGGGGTGATGGATGTGGTCTGTGCGCGTTGCTGCCTATCAAACACTTGAGTGTTCCTCGCTCAACCTGCCACTTTCTTCCTTTCTCCATTATCATCTCAAGAATGACTTTTTCACTCTCCACAGACCGCACAACACCACGGAAGTCGCAAGAGGGTCAGTTCTACTTGTCCGCTTCAAGCGGAGGACTGGGCGCGCACCGCTCAAATCGTAACGATCCGATCGAGGCCTGACCTACCTAGCGGCTTTCATACATAGTAAGGATGATAAATTTAGCACGCGTCGCTGCAGGACCTTGCGCTGTGTGTGCATCTTGTTCGGGGCTACCCTGCAAGGTGCCTTCGCCATGTGGGCCCGGATGGCCTCTAGCGATGCATGCAAGAAAAAGAAGACAAGGGAGGGCAAGGCACCGTTGCTAACTTTATCTTGTCCTGTGCGTCTTGTGTGCGTGTGACACTCCTGCGTTGGCTATCTCCATATGTTGTTTGTTGTTCCCACACACCTGTCTAGCAGCCAAGTACCTGATCGGAGGAAAGGTTGTCCTCCCTGAGCCTCCGGATGGGATGGCCAGGATGTTAGTGGGGGCGCCCAAATTAATTCTACCCCGCACGACCGATTAAAACTCTTTGTCCGCCAGCCTTCTTAGTCTAAGTTGTCTAAAACCCCGGGCTTTGTATACAACCATTTGTCGGCCAGCCGTCTTGACTGCCTAAAACTGTTTGTCGGCCAGCTGCAGTGCAGCTCTGATAGAAGTCTTCATTCACACACCTGCATCATGCGCGACGGAGCCCTCAAGGCGCCAACCCGGCGCTCTCGCGTGAATGCCTCCAAACCTTTGCAAGCAACATCATCAGTCACTATCACAAGCACGGGTATAAGTATGCGTGTCCACGGCGCCCCTTTTTACGAAGAGAACAAGACAGTTAACCCGTCAGGTACAACCCTTCCGCCAAATCGAAGTGATGCGGTGCCGCCGCAGTCCCTGAATAGACAACCCGACGCAACATCCGAAACTGATCCGCCGCCCGTGAAGAGACCACGCTTGACGAAGAACGGCGCACAAACCAGTAAGCACTCTGTCATGGCTGCAAAGACAGGTTAAACTTACTGATGTGTCAGCCATAGAACCCTCGAGGCGTAGTGAGAGGATTCAGGCAAAGCAACTCCCCGTAGATCGAACCGGGTCACTCAAACCTTGCCCTGAACCCCAGGTCGAAACAGGCGCTAGGAGTGAGTCGAAGCAGGCTGCACTGCCGCAGACGAATACACAGCAACCTGCCGTTGACCAGGAGGAGACATCACCGGCCGCCAAGGTAGGACAGACGTTCCCTCCACGCAAGTCAACCACTAATAGATCATGTAGACTGGACGCTACCCAGAGCCCCTCGAACGTCCGCACACCTCGCTCCCCGAGCCCAAGGGCGAGTGGAAGGAGGAAGTCTCCCCAGCCACGTCGTTGCGGGAACGGCATCTTGACAACGACAACGAACACCAACCAAAACGGGTACCACTGACGCGGAAAGCCTTGGCCCTTTTCAACAAGATGGGGAAGAGAAAAGGAAAAACAACGTCGGGGTCTACTCCCCTCGACTCCAACGGAGAAACAACGCTAGGGTCTACTCCCCTGGACTCCAACGATAGTTCACCAACAAAGAGTACCTCGACAACCTCGACAGGAATGTCTCGTTTTGCCATGAAGGTCCGTAAAAACGGCATCCTCAGCCCACCTCATTCTGAGCCTCCAGCAAATCTGGATGATATACGCAAACGACTCGACCAAACTCTTGAAACAGCCTCACCCACCGATTCTGTGTACAAGGACTTTGTCAAGACAGTGTTGGGAGCCGTTAATGAAGCGACCATGATCTTCGAGGTCGGCGCTCTATTGCTGAAGAAGTATCATAATGAGGGTTACCACCGAGTAATTAACCAGACGTTCACGGGTTTCCCGAAAGGTGTTGGGTTCAACAATCAGCTATCTGCTCTAAAACCTGATTACATCGAGGGACTTGAAATGGAACAGTTCCACCCGTTTCCGATCGAGGACTATGGCAGCGGGACCGTTCTTTACAAGGACAATCCTGATTCCGTGACATTGCCGCATTTGGCCGGAGAGTGGAAGGCAAAGAGAAAGGACATGGAAAAAGCAAAGCTCCAGAGCGCCTACGATGGAGCGGCTCTTGTTTACGGGAGGAAGAAGGCTCTCGGTTTTATTGGGAAACCTGACCCTGCCCGTCATGCAAAGGTCCTAACTTTCACCACGGACGGCACAACTCTCAACTTATTTGCTCACTATGCCGCTCTATCGGAGGAGGGCAAGCTTGAGTATCACCAGCACCCTATCACCTCAACGAACCTGTCAAACTCCTACAATGATTTTAAGCTGGTTTATAAACAGCTTAGAAACGCCCAAGACTACGCGAGGGAGGCGTCCCGTGAGCTTCGGGACCAGCTCAAGGAGCATTGGCGGACTAAAATGTCCCAACCTGGCCCCCCGGCCTCCATTGAAGACGAGTTGGCACCACCCACGCCCGAGCATGGCCAGACGCCGTCCTCGAATTTGACCGTGTCCCCAACACCGTTAGTTGTGGGCATTGCAAGCAGTGGTGGTAGCAGTGGCGGCAGCAGTGGCGGCAGTAGTGATGGCAGCAGTGGCGGTAGTAGTGACGGTAGCGGCCGCAGCCGCAAACGCAAACGCAAGGCCTCGTCATCATGATCGTCGAGGTCAAGCAAGAGACTGGACTACTAGCAAGGTTGACGATCTCACTGGCCTCCATCTCCACGTCCATGGAAACGGAAAAGTTACCAGGAGGGCCTGGAGGGAGCGGCACATGCCCAGCCTGAAACCCGACACCGGGCGTCTAACCTCCGGTTCCACTCGGGGCAATGCGTGAGGCCCCGGCTGCTCGGCGGTCTCCTCAGCTGTGGTCGTCCTGCTCCTCGATGCTCTCCTGGTTGGCGGCTCCATCCCCCTCTACATCCGGCCAAATGGGACTTGTGTGGCCTCTCTCCTCACCAACACCGGCTCTCTGCTTGGTCTGCGTCTGCTTATCTTCCTTACATCTTATCACGGATTGTTGCTTTGGGAGTGATCTTGGCTCTTTGATGCGGGTAGTTGGCGAATGTAAAGCTGCCGATTTTGTGCTTGCTGGATCAGAACGATGATGAAGTTTTGTTTTTGTTTTATTTTTAGCTGGGTATGTATGACTCTGAGCTTCGCGACGATTTAAACGGCCGGCTCGGCGAGCGGCGGTGTCAGGTTTTCGTCTGGGATTCACAGGAGTAGGCGACGGGGCAGGGACAGTTATTTCCTGCGACAGGCGCCTTGGAACGGGTCCTAGATAGACTACTTAGTCGCTGAATAGCATGTTATTTTTATGAGTGTCACTGTACGTTAATATGCACTTGGTGGATATGTCCAAGACATGGGTCCTAGCCTTCCATGTCAATAAATGCATGGAGATAAAGCCTGGGAAAACCTAGGTAATCCTACAATGGCTCTATGAGTGCACCAGCTTGACTACTAAAATGAGATGCACTGGAGGAGGAGATGGGTTTAAGTATGAAGTATTCAGCCGTCTACCCCTGTTGCTCCTCCCGCAGCACCTTGGACCGTTCATCATCTCCGATTTTGTTTGGTCTGATATTCTGAAGGACCCGACTGACCCAAAGAGGCTTTATTTGAATCCGAACATCGATGGACGAGTCCTGGATATTGCCTTTGGTCAAATCGCCGATATCATGCTTCAACTCTTTCAATTCAATCCCCCCCCACATTGGAGCCATCTCAAAGGACCCTGCTTCAAATGCGTGGCTCATCACCGGGAGACCCCTGACTTACAGAATGGATGAGTTGGAAACTACCGCATTCTACCCTATCGGTAAATTCCCTACAGCTCCTTTTGCATCTGCAAGCGACTACTTCAAGTCTCTCACACAAGAGCACATGACCCATCTTTGGACCTAGCGCAACCTCTGCTCTAACCCTGAGGATGCTCGGGAGCAATATGTCACGCGCCATCTGTTTGCGCAGTTGGTCGACAAGCACTGCGTTAATGATATCGGTCCTTTCAAGCTATTTTGCGATGACCTTCGACCCCAGAACATGCTCGTGAACCCCAAAAACTGTGCGCATAACAGCTGTGCTCGATCTCGAATTCACAAATGCCATGCCGAGCCAGTACTCATCTGAACCGCCGTGGTGGTTGCTGCTGGCGGGGCCAGACTCGTATCTTTTCCGAGGCCGGAGCGTAGAGGAATTTGTGACCGCCTACGAGCTCCGTTTGGAGCAGTTCTTGGAGGCGATGCAGCGAGCTAAGGGATCAAGGGGGACGCCGCACAATGAGGAACCTCTTTCTAGTCTTATACGTGATTCGTGGGCCACGAAGCGCTTCTGGTTCAACTACGCGGCACGGAAGCCTTTCGATATTGAAGGGCTCTTTGACAATTGTCTGAACGAGGGCAGCGCTGGTGTTGAGTTGCTGGTTGAAGCGGTACGTGCAGGATTGGAGCTATTTGTGCAGATGAAGATGAAGCAGTTGATGGACTATGACAAAAATTGCAAGGCGTTGCTTTAGGTACATTATGAGTGCTGTAATGGAGTCATCCAGTCGAGCAACACGAGTTAACATAAATCCTCACGCTCCTCCAAACCACATGTTAGGGTTGCGTCGTTACCTCGAGGTTCATCAACGGGCTCTAGATCTAGAGTCGGCATTTCGGCCACCAGGCCAGGCAGCGTTTAGGCATCTCGCCAACTTTGCCATCACCCGGCCACTCGTCGTGATCGATTTTACCAAGACCTCCGCCCACACTCCATTGTAGTACTGCGGCGGCCATCACCCCTGCGTACGGCAGACCATCTCCTTCAAAAATGGTCCACTTTTGTATTTTACATCGGGCCGGAGAACGACGAGTCCTCATCGGCCACACCTGCAACCTTGATCCGATCAGCTATTGGCAGCTTTCGTGACGCTCTGCCTGGTAGAATCTTGAACTTCACCGACTTTGCCCATTTGATCAGCGACCCATTGCCCTTAACATCGAGACAAAGAAGCCGAGCGAGGGCTTTGATAACGCTAAGCTGCAACTCGGTGTTTGGCAGACGGCACACTGGGTTTGCTTGCGGCGTTTGGTTGAGAGACCCTTGACCGAAGGTCAGGCCGAGATCGAGGCAGGAGAGGGAGAGAGAGCCGGCGGGCTAGTCAAATTGTCCCCCCTTTATTCTTGGCATCATATCCAAGGTCACGACTGGCACCTCAACTTTACCACGCCAGAGGCACAGCAGACTTTATTCTGGCAAGAAGTCTTAATTGGGGGCACATCTAGCGCCAAGGACGTCTACCAAGTCGTTCTGCGAGATCGTCAATCCCGAATGACATCATGGCCAGGCATGGAAGATGCGACGAGATTTGGCCCGGAGAATGAAAAGGAGATGAAGTTTGAACAGCGAGCACTTATATCCAGGTGTGGGGTCACGGGATACTGCATACGGAACCCATTCTCGTCCGCCATCCAAGTTTTCGGTATTCACGGACAAACCGCCATGGTCACGTCCAGTTCAGGTGTGTAGCCAACCGTAAGATGGTTGCATATTCGTTGTATTTAGCTGACTCACAATCCACCTAGTTTCGCTTCGGCGGCGTCGACGTGTGAGCCGTTGGTGATCGCGTCAACAGCGTTGCACCCCAATGTCCTACTGCTTCGTCGCATAGCTACTACCGCGATTTCTAGAACCATGTCGATATTGCCTTCGAGCGGTCTTCCTGAGCTATTTCTGCTACGGAATGTAATTCTCGAATATTTGAAGCCTGACTGGAACGATGAGTTCGACAAGGAGAAGAACATGTACTCGCGACTTGAGTCCCTGCAGGGGCACCTCATTCCCATATGCTACGGCGAGGCTGTATACGAAGGATCTAGGGCCTTGATTCTGCCAGTCCTCCAAGGTGTGCGCCTCTTTGAACAAGATATCGATTGCCCCCTCGAGGGCTGCACCATTCGAAAGTCCGTGAGAATTGGTCGTTCTAGCCTTGGCGCAGAGAAGCGTTATCTCCAACCGAAGACATCCGTTCCCGTGCCGTCCGTCCGTCAGTACTACGTATCGGAGGAGTTCGAGCATCTCACCATGAATAAGATGCCTGGGAGGACACTGGAGACAGTCTGGCCTACTTTGTCTCTACTTGAACGGGAGTCTATAGCCGGCGACGTGGCATCGCTTGTCGAGCAGCTCCGGAAGCTGTATTTCCATTAGAGTTGTGCGTTCAAGACATTCAAGACCCCTTCACTTACGACGAGGCGCGACATTTTGGCTCTCGTCTTGCAACAAGCCCAACAGCAGCTCTAGGCTATCAATTCAGCCGTGGCACCGGATGCGGACGAATTCCCAGCCAGAGAATGGGAATAGGTAAAGTGGGTGTCTGCCTGGGTGCAGGTATGTTCCACGTCCTCTCCAATCCGGAAACCAACTCCTGCTTGTCTCGCTGAAAGTATACACAGGTTTAGAACTGTCAATTAGAGCCGAAGGCTGAGTTTATGGGGCTTACTTCTAGCTAGTTCTGACTTGGTTCAATAACGGAAGAAAGCGTCAGGCAATCTCGCCAGGCTGTTTGCCATGCTTTTCTTTGCTAATGCGCTGGAGACTAGGACGAGAACAATGGCAATATCCGTCCCCTTCATACTCAGGCCTCAGCTGCTAGAACTGATCCACGGGGGTCTTGAAGCTATTCGCCTCGCTCTCCAACTCAACCAGCTTCTTTCCTACTCAAGCTTCAGCTGCTCGAACTGCTCAATAGTAGCCTCAAAGCCATCCGCCTCGCTCTCCAGATCAGCCAGCTTCTTCTTATCGGAATCCTGCGTTGCGACGGCCACCTTCTCTATATATGCGGGGTCGCTGACGAGCCTGCGCTGCTTCTGGACGGCGGCGCTGGCCTTGTCCAGCTTCTTCGTTGCCTTGGCAATCTCCTCGTCCAAGTCGACGCGGTCCTTGACGTGGATGAAAACGGACACGGCACTGGACACGGGGAAGGCGACGCAGCCAGCGGGGCGGGCGTGGTCCGGCGAGATGACGTCGATGTCCATGGCGCCTTTGCCGCAGAGAGAACGGATCGACGACTTCTCCTCGGACACGGTCTTGTGTGACGCCGCGTCGTAGGCCTGGATGAAGATCTTCGCCTTATCCTTGGGTGCGTACTCGGCCATCAGGGACCGGACACCCTTGGAGCAGCCGAGGACGATGTCGTATGCAGCCTCAGCCTCTGGGTTCTCGAACTGCTGGTCCCATTCGGGGTACTTGGCCACCATGATGCTCTTCGTTTCATCGCTTGGCCGCCTGGGCAGTCTCTGCCATAGCTCTTCCGAAACGAAGGGGAGGAATGGGTGAGAGAGGACGAGGGCCGCTTCAAGAACCGAGTAGAGTGTCTGGAGCGCGGAGTTTATCTGAGCCTCAGATCCCTCCTGAATCAAAGCCTTGGAGTTCTCGATAAAGACATCGCACCTAGACGATAAATGGTTAGTCGAGCATAAGAGCTGCCTGCATCGGGGGTTGCCTACAGCTGGAAATACCAGTGCGTGTAAACAATGTTGGCACTCTTCATGAAGTTCCTCTGCTCGATGGCCTCGGAAACTCCCTTCACAGCCAAGTTCATCTTGTGGAGAACCCAGAGCTCTGCGAGAGACTCGTTCCCGCCGAGTGACCGCTGATTCGCGGGAACAAAGCCTTTGACCGTCTCGAGCTTGCCGACAACGTACTTGCTGGCGTTCCAGATCTTGTTGCAGAAGCGCCTATACGAGTGGATGACGTTGATGTCGAAATTGATGTCGCCGCCGCCCGTGGTGTACGTGATGAGAGAGAAGTGAAGAGCATCTGCGCCACATTCCGGAATGCCCTGCGGGAATGCAGTCTTCTGATATGTGGTTGCCTTTTTGACTTCGCTGGGAGCGAGGTTGCCCGCGAGTAGCTTGTCATGGAGAGGCTGGAGCTCAATTCCGCGAATGACATCCAGCGGATCAATGACATTGCCGAGTGATTTGCTCATCTTTCGCCCATCAGAGTCACGAACTGGATAAAGGTCGGCTCATCGCAAGATGTGTCTAGTCGGAAGTGTGGGCTCACTTAAAGAATGGCAGAACACTTCAGAGAATGGCACCTGGCCCTGTTTATCGAGTCAATGTCGTTCGATGAGTGAAGAAGATGATCAGGTAGGGCTTACAGTGAGCTTTATACTGAAGAAGATCATACGAGCAACCCAGAAGGGACTGTAGGTCTCCAAGTTAGCATATGTTTTCCAGGTGGGCTCTCCCGGCATTCTCTGGACATTGGGGGTGGAACTCTGATACAACTCAACCCTGGCCGAGTGTTCGCGTCGTGGAATAAACTTACATGATATCCCATCCGGTCTCCAGGAGGCTGGTGGGGAATAGACGAGACAGATCAGGAGTCTTCTTGGGCCAGCCGAGAGTCACGAAAGGCCAGAGACCAGCGCTGAACCACGTATCAAGGACATCCTCGTCTCGAACCTAGAGTATACGTGAGTCCCTAAGTTATGACTTGTGGCGAACAAGAACCGAGAGATCAGGACATTCACCGGGGGAAAAAGTCCCGGGAAGCTCCAACTTGTGTAAACAAAGAAAGGCACAAGGGTATTCACTGACCAGTTCGAACTTCTTGTCCGGCCATGCCTTCTTGGCCTTGACTAGGGCTGTGTTCCAGTCAGTATTAGACACCCACAGCAAGTTTGACATGGAACTGCCAGACCTTCTTCTTCAGTTCGCCCTGAGAACCACCGGTTGCCGGAAGCATGCTCGCCCTCCTCCCCTTCAAAGCGAACATAATACACGGGGCATTGATGTCCCCACCACAGCTGTCTCGAGATGCACCAGTCGTTGATGTTTGCCATCCAGTTGAGGTAGCTCTTCTCCGCCGACTCGGGCTTGATCTTGATCTCCCCGTTTTGGACTGCTTTGATCTATAAGACAAGTATCAGCAGTCAAGACAGGGCATAACCACGGATCGCTGGCCTTACTGCATCCTCGGCAAGAGAAGACATCTTCACCCACCACTGTGGTTTCATGATGGGCTCGATGACATCCTTGGTTCTCTCTGACAATGGCACAGTCATAGGGTTGTCCTTCTTATCCACATATAGACCGAGTTCCTTTAGATCCTCCTGGATGGAGTACCGGACGTCGAACCGCTTCTGGCCTTGGTAGGGGCCGCCATTCTCGTTGATTAATCCGTCATCTGTAAAGATGTTGATAAACTCGAGTTTGTGGATCATACCCAGGTTGAAATCGTTGGTGTCGTGCGCCGGGGTCAATTTGACGGCACCCGTGCCGAACTCGCGGTCAACATATTTATCGGCGACGATTGGCAGCCTCCGGCCCTTGATGAATGGATGAACAGCAAACTTGCCCACGAGATGGGTGTACCGAGGATCATCGGGGTGCACGGCGATGCCGCTATCGCCTAGCATGGTCTCGGGACGGGTTGTCGCAACTTCAACAGTTTCGTCAGAGTTCTCGATCGGATATTTGAAATGAACAATAATTCCAAACTCGACCTTCCTTTGGTAACCTGGAACGTCAAGAAGTGTCCGTCCTGCCACTTCCTTGTTGTCGACCTCGAGGTTGCTGAGGGCTGTCATCAACGTGGAATCCCAGTTAACCAGTCGGTTAGCTCGATAGATGATGCCCTCTTCGTGGAATTTGACGAAGACGTCTGTGACAGCTGCTGAAAAGTTCTCATCCTGTTGAGAGATTAGTGTAAGTGCCGTACCCAAGACACGATATTTGAACTCGCACCATTGTAAACGCCTCTCTGCTCCAATCAAGACTGCATCCCATTTTTCTGAATGCATTGTTGATCTTCTGATGGTACTCTTCCTTCCAATCTTGCACGAGCTCGACGAACTTTGTTCTGCCAAGATCATGCCTCGTCTGTTTCTCTACTTTCCAAAGCATCTTCTCCACCACGCTCCGTGTCGCGATACCTTGGAAGCCGTCAGATTATGTTGTTTTGGCAAGCTTGTGTAGGCGGATATCTTACCAGCATGGTCACAACCGGGCAGCCACAACGTGGTCTTTCCCTTTTGCCGGTTGTAGCGGATCAACAGGTCTTGCAGTGAGTTGCCTAGGGCATGGCCCATGCTGTTCATGAAGTTAGTGATTCTCATGCTAAGTTTGGATGTACGAATAGAAGGCCTTACTGCAGTGCTCCCGTGACGTTTGGAGGAGGCACGACGATAACGAAGGAGCCCTCAGGCTTGACCTTGCCTTCAGGTGTGAAGTGAGGCTTGAAGAATCCCTCCTTCTCCCACCAAGCATACCATGCCGACTCAACAGCGACAGGGTGGTATGAGGAGTAGTAAGGGTCATCGAAGGGCTTAAGCCGCTTCTTCTCTCCTGCTGGGGTACCCTCAACGAAGGGGGGTAGGATCACCTCGGCCTTCTTCATCTTCTCCTTCTTTTCCCGAGTCTTGTTCGCATTGGAGGCAGCTGCCTGAGCCTGGGCGGCCTTCTTCTGGTCGAACTTGGCTTGCTTTTCTGCCTTCTTACGCTCTTTTTCAAGTTCCTTCTCGGTCTTGACCTGGGCAGAAGTTGAATGAAGTGTCGTCTTGGTGTCGCTGGTCATCGGGGGCGGCTTTTCAGCCGCGCCAACTACCCCTCGAGAAAGGTCTGTTAGCTACACCTTGGATCTCGGCCGAATGGCCCTCGTGACGAGACTTACGCGGGTTTCCCTGTGCGTTGTCGGTAGTCATTGCTAATGTGTAAGAGAATCGTCGAACGAATGCCGGCGGGCGCATGAAGAGCACACGAAAAACCGGTTGAGAGAACGTCGTGGCGGTCGGTGGAGGATAACGCGGGAAAAGGATGTGTCAAGGATGGCAACTCTGAGTCAGACGAACAGAGCGGTCCGGGTTGAGTCATAAGCACTTCGGCCACAAACGCACAAGCATGCGTCGGAATAAGGAAGAAAACAAGGAAACTCGCTGCAACTGCTTATCTCCGAATTCCTAATAGATTGTAGAACTATGCCCTACCTTTCTAGACCTGGGCTGCTATCGGCTGCTCCGTGGTGCGGGCCTGGCCCGCAACGCGACACCTCCTGGTCTTCTTGACATACTTGTACATCGCGACAGCACGGTCAGCCGCCTTGATTTATAAGCCGGGACTTTTAGACAACTATGCTGTTATCAGAGACGAGAGCTTTGCAGTTGTGACGTGGTACTTCAATCCTGCATCTCCCGTGGTGTTCATCCAAGCGAAGGTGTCACAGTTTAGATACGCCACGGCGGTTATATGAAGCCAGGGGAGACGAGAGGCTATCCAAGGCTGGGATCTATGTCCTTCTGAGACGTTACCATCGAGTTGCGGATCCGAATATGTCGCAATGCTAGCAAGACCTTTCTTTGCCGCAGTGCTCGTTTTGGCTCCTCGCCAGACCATGCCATCTTTGACAATGGCAATTCTGCCTTTTATGTCGACTTGGCTTTGCTTCAGGCCATGCTAATCCTGCTCACGACCAAAGTTTGCGTACACGAACTGTGCCGTCACATTGCCGCTAGAAGACTGCGCTTGGAAAGCGGGAATGCGAATGTTGGACGTGTCATTGGGCGGAAGCTCTTCCACCAACTTGGTTCCGTACATGACTGATGGGGACGGAGACTCCGACGTGTTTATCAGTGCCTGTACGTCACCATGTCCGTCTCTGGTATACCGAACTCCTTCCAGTTCTTCTTGGTTCAGAGGCCTTATGCTTTGCCCTCGCCGGGAAATGACTCTGCGAGCTGTAGTAGCAGCTCCACTCGGCGGCGCGCGACGCATCAAGCTCAGAGCGCGAGACAGTCTCCAAGTCGGGGAGCGGGAAGCCGTCTTTGGGGACGAGGCTGGCCAAGAGATGGGAGGAGACGCATCGCGAGGATCGGCAGAGTGGTATGAGAGCGACAGTTGAAACGGCCGTGGCCAAGAACAAGAAGTGCCTCGTCGATGCCCGTCAGAGCGCCATTGCTGGAACGTAGATGTCGTGACCATCTTGATGACATGGGTTGATATTCATGGGCTTGGCCTTTGGTGGAGTCTGGGAGCTTGAATGGCGCAATATGATTACTCTTGTGAACCAAAAGTCAAGAGGTTTTAGACATAAGTATGTAAAATCACAACCCCAAGGTAGGATAAGTAGGGCTTCCCTACCATCTTAAACACCAATCCTCCGTCCCTTAACAACCAGCTCCGTACCCCTCTGTCCCATCTTTGCCCTCACAACCAAGACATTCCCCGCGTCTTCCTCCCGATCTTGCTCGACCAAGAACCGACTGTGAGTAATCACTATGATCCAACCGGCGGCCCTCTGCGCCATCAGCCCACACCACTTGACTACAGCCGCCTGGCCCGCCTCATCCAGACTATCAAACACCTCATCGATAAGCACATAGTGCGCGCGGTGCGCGCTCCCAGCCTGCCCTAGCTGCAGCAGCGCGAAGAAGAGGGCCAGGTCGACGCGCTTGCGTTCGCCGCCCGAGCGCTTGCCATAGGCGAGTGAGGGGTGTACGGCAAGGGTGCGGTCGAGGACCGATCCTGAGGAGGAGCAGGAAGATTTGTTGTTGGTTATAGAGTTAGTAGGGTCACAGTCAAACAGCGAGCGTAATATTCCCGTTGATATGGCGCGCGCGTGGCGTGTGTCATCGTATAGTACCGTCAAGACCTGCGCCAGGAGCGCGTTGAGCTCCGAGAGCGACTGCGCGAGGATGTGTTCGCGGAAAGTGGTCGTTGCTATCGCTGCGGATATGGTCGAGGGAGACGAAGAGGTGCGATGGGTGCGCTTCGCTAGGGCGGAGGACCAAAAGGCGAAGAGCTCGCGGTCGGCAGTAAGCAAATCAAGTTTGGCGATCAGCACGTCGTGTTTTGAGCGTAGCGACTGTAGAGACGACTGCTCGGTTTCGATCAGGTGCGTGTACGTGGCTATATCGCGCCTCTTGAGAATGACTTGCTGTTGCAGTGCCTCCCATACCTTTGATCTCCCGCGCTGTCGCTCGCGCTGTAGGGCGCCTTGAGCCTGGATGGCTTGCGCGAGCTGCTCGTTTATCTCGACGGCGAGATCAGTGGCGCGCTTTTCCAGGTTGATGGTTCTGTTCGCATCGTGCTTCAGGCTCTGAAGTCGTGACATGCTGTTCTCGATGTCTTCGCGGAGACTGTTGATGGCTGCCTCGTCACGGTGGTCTTGGGCTTTGGATTTCTGAGAGCCGCCCTTTGGAGTCCCAAATATGAGTGAAAGGCCCCTGAAAACTATCAGCTGGAAGCGGAGGATGGAGGTCTTCACGGCATGTAAGAGTTTGTGCAGGCCTATTGGGCGGTGAGCCGCAGCCATAGCCTCAAGTCTTTGACTTGGTTGCTGCTGTAACCGAGTAAACCATGACGTTAACTCAGCATGCTTCTGTTCCTGCATCAGGGCATACGAGTTCTCCAGCTGTTGCAAATTATCCTTCTCGATATAGATTTGATCCTGCAACGTTGAAACCTCAATCTGGAAGGCCATGCTGAGCTCATCGGACTTGGCCACTCTTAGCAAGTCCTGGACTCCCTTACTAGCGGCCGAGATCAGCTGCTCGAGGTCTGGGGTGTCTGCGTCCAACTCGGAATGTTTGTGCCTGAACGGTTTGTACCCGTTAGGAAGTCCCTGTTCATGTGCTTGAATGGCTGCCTCCAAAGAAGCAACAGATTCCTCCGCCTCCTCTTCGAGTCGCTTCTGTGTCCGGTCCAGATCTTCGAGCTGTCGCTCGACGTGCTCTATCAACTGAAGCAAGCCTTCCAGCTTGCTTTCCATCTTATTCACGTCCTTGTCGATGTTACTGAGTAGCAGCCTCAACACCCGCCCGCAATGATCCAGCATCGAAAGCCCGAGCGATGACTCGATCAGGTCGCGCCGCTGGGCTAACGTCGAGTTGAGGAAGCTTGCCGCGCTCTCGTATCCCAGCACGATCGTCCTAACATATGTCTTGTAGTGGATGCCAAGCAGCTCGTTGATGGCCGCCTGCTCGAGCTGCGGCTGCGACTCACCGTGCAGTGAGATAACGACGCGGTTGCCATAGCTTTTGTGCTTGCGGTGCCGCGCGATGGTGTAGCCGTTGGCGAACTCCAGCACGACCGAGCAGTCCTTTCCCGCATTATCGTTGACGACGTCGTTGGCTGCCAGCCCGCTGCGGATGCACCGTCCGAACTGGCACCAGACCATGGCCTCGGCGAGCGTGCTCTTGCCGGAGCCATTATCGCCGACCAGGAAGGTCAATCCGCGCGGGAGGTCCTGCCGGAAGTCGATCATGAGGGTGCCCTGCACACCAAGGAAGTTGGTGATTGTGAGTGTACGCGGCTCGGCGACGAAGATGTGGGTCGAAGGCCCTGTCATCTCGGTGGCGGCCCCTGTGTTGATAGCTTGAGATGATGTATCGAGGAAGTCTTGGTAGTCAACCTCGGGCTTGTCATCTTGGCCTGCGATCTCGTGAGAAACTTGGATCATTCGCTGTCCAACCCGCACCAAGTCGTCTCGTCGCAAGAGAAGAGACCCGTCTAACTCTAGCGACTCGACATACTCGCGGACTTCGGTAGCGAGACTGAGTCCCTGAGCCCGAGGCTTAGTTCCAGGGTCAGAACCTGAAATGTTATCGCTCGTTGTGTCTGGACCTATCTTATCGTCGGCGGGCTCTTCCAAGGGCTGGGCAGCAGCATCGCTCACCGGCACCGATGCACCGAGGCCGCCATATGATCGGTGGTCAGCCCGTATGGCAAGGCCTATGGGAGTCCAGTCCCGCACGCTCCGCACGCCCAGCGAGAGAAGCTTATCGCGAGCCGTGACGTACTTAAGAAGGGTAAGTTCGCCCAGGAGCATCACATGCTTGCCCGCCACGGCACCCTCGTCGACCTGGCCGTCGAGGACTTGCCGCAGGTCAGCCGTCGTGTAGCCGACCGCATGCGGGTTGGTCAGCAGTCCGTGCTCGAGCGTTTCCGGGTCGAACAAGACGACGCCCCGCTGCTCGTCGCAGAGGTCAGCCCAGCTTAGCTGCAAAGGCGAGCCCAGGTACGTGACACTACCCTGTAGATCACCCTTGTCGTGGCTGGATCGCTCCTGGGTGATGGTTTGATGGCTGTGAAAATGGCCCGTGAACGTTCGCGCTAGCGAGGCAAACCGATCTGGGCCCATCAAGCCGTGATGCAAGATGGGATTCGCGGTGCGGGGCTTGCCGACCCCAGCGCCGATCACATGCCGCTGCGTGATGGCCTTGTTAATTGCGAGATGGGCAAAAGCGACCGTCTTGCTCGCCTCTTGGGGATCCAGGGCGGCCACGGCGTCCGCCAGTTCGTCCTGCTCCTCGCGAAACGGCAGCAACAAGACGCGCCGGCCGTCCCACTCGTGGCAGGCGACGCCGCTATGCAGTGATACGTATGGGGCCAGGCGGTTGATGTTGAGGGCGTTGAGGGCGGTGGTCTGGTAGTCGCGACGGTAGGCGAGATCATGGTTGCCGAGCACGACGTGGACGCGCGGCACGGCGTCGCTAAGGCTGCTGATGAAGCGGTAACACGCGGAGAGCACGTCTGTCGGCTGCATCTTGCGGCTCGTCAAGAGGTCGCCGCACACCACGACTCGCCTGACCTGGAGTCGCTCCGCCTGCGCGACGATCCACCGCGCCGTCTGCTGCACTCGGTCCAGATCGCGGTGCTTAAAGTGGAGGTCGCTGAGGAGCAACCATCGCACCGTGCTGGCAGACGGCGCCCGCATGGCTGGATGCCGGCCAGTCTCGGATCAACTCGGCGAGGAGTTTGGCCGTCTTAAGACTGTAGAGAGTATATTCTAGAAGGCTTCGCTTGAGGGTGGCTTTGCATTTGAGAAGTGGATGTTACTCCTAAGTGTGCGCTGTGTAAAGCGGTATTAATTAGTTGTGGGTATGTATGACTGAATTCGGTACCTAGCCGAAGTAGTAAAGACTATTTAAATAAAGTTAATTATAATAATCCCGTTAGTCTTAGGATTAAACAAGATATTCACCATATATATGTCTGTATAGACTATACTAGTTAAGACTTAATGCCCATGTTGTGGTGTTTAGTGTATAAGAAGTGCGCGGGTTAGAGTAGAACGGTACTTTCCCATCGGTGTGATCGATAACGAAAGGCGGCCCACTGCCTAGACCAGTCGCATTGTGAAGAGCTCTGATATTGCTGTTGACTTTGTTCGCCGTAGGTCTGCCTGCGATGCTTGCGCTCTCCTGCTGGCCGAGGAAGACTGAGATAAATGGCAGGGTTTGACCTCTCGTCGGGATTGTAGGTATCGTGAAAGACAACGAACGTTCCCAAATCCCGCCTCTCCTTCGCCAGAAACCTGATTACCGAAGGTCGTTTTGCGTATCAAGTGAAATCAGCCGCTTGTCCTGCAGAAGCCCACGCCTGAAGCCAATGAGGACTCCTACGCGAGACGACAATAAGAACCCGCGTCGCGGCCCTCACCATCTCCATCACCATATCAACAAAGCTTTCGATAACGACGGGCGTTCTCCACTTCGGCACGGCTTTGACAGAGACCGGCGTGGCACATTGAGGGACGTGGTAATGACAAAGGCGGGCGGGCTTCGGGGACGGCTAGCAAAGCTTCGGTCTGAAGGTCGACCGACGGCCGCACGTCCCTATGTCTGAGCAATGGACTATCCGAAAGTGGTATCAAAGGCGTGAAGGACTGAAGTAATTCGTGCGTATTCAATTCGCTGTTCGCTTTGTTGTACGCCGTCAAGGTTCTGTGCTTCCTTGTTTGTATCCAAGAGTAGATTTGGGGGAATGGGGGAATACAATAACGCTGTGCGGTGACGACTCAGCACGATTGATCGCCACCTTCGTGCCGCTTTGTCTCCATGCACCCCAGTAGTTTGTTAAAAAATTCCTTGAACAACGATTTTATAGATATTAGCACTGACATCAATTCTCATAAGATTTCAAACAAAAAAAATGATGACTGGGTTAAGTGTAGATAATGAAATATAAGCATGGATTCTTTTAATCTTCACATGTAATATTAGAGTACAGACTGTGCCTTTTATTGGTTTTAATCTGACTCATAGTAAGCTAGCTTTATACGTAATATTATTAACCACTTTCTATCCTGCTCTCTTTTCACTATCAAATCGGACATTCCTTCATAATTTCCTCTCAAATTCCCAATTGACATACCCACCGAACGCCTTAAACTACCAATCGTCCCTTATCCCCAGACGTCCTCGAGCCACTTGTTCCCCTTCTTGGCGGACTCGGCCCAGCTACGAGCCTCGGCGTCGCTCCAGTTATTGTGCTGCTTCATCGACTCCTCCACAACCTTGCCGACCTCCCTGGCCATAGACGCACGACCGCAAATGTACACGTTGGCGCCCTTATCGAGCAGCTCGCAAACATCCTTCTTCATCTCTCCCACGCGATCTTGCACGTAGACTTTGGGGGAATCGTCCGCCCTCGAGAAGGCAGGGACGATCTCCAGAAGCCCGTCCAAAGAAGCCGCCGTCTCAGCCAGCTCTTGGCGGTAGAGGTAGTCCTCATCGGGACGGCGACATCCGAAGAACAGAATCATGCGGCCGACCGGCTTTCCGATCGCCTTGAGCCGGGCTCGCTCGATGATGAAGCCGCGGAAGGGGGCCATGCCGGTACCGGCGCCGATCATGATCAGGGGAGTGGTTCCGAGCGTGGGAAGCTTGAACTGCGACCGGCGGATGCAGCCGTAGACCTTGTGGCCCTGCAGCGCGTCTCCAGGCCCGGAAAGGGCGTACTTGGGCAGTTGCACTGAGGAGTTGGTGGTGCCATTCAGGGAGTTGGAAAGGGAGTAGAGGTAGTTGGTTGTCACACCACGGATTTCAGTGGAGGCGTTGGCCGCGAGGGGTGTGTTGTCGACACCGACGGTGATGGCAATCTTGCGCGCGGACACGGCGCTGGAGGACGAGATGGAGTAGTAGCGGGGCTGGATGGTGGGAAGCGTCTCAACGATGTAAGACAACGGGAGGTCTTTCCAGACCGTCCCAGGGGCGGCCAGCGAAAGCAGACGGCCAAAGGTAACGTGGTTCTGGCTGACGAAGGCAGCGTAGCCGTTCTTGTCCTTGCCGAGCGACGCGAGCAACTTCGCGGCTTCTTCGTTAGGAGCAAACCGAGCCAGTTGCCCGACAATCTCTCGAGAGACCGGGGCGCTGACTTCGAGGTAGTGGCGGAAAAGGGCGGAGAGCGTGGTAGGGCTTGGGATCTTGGTCGTCTCTCCCTCCTCCAAGGGCTGGACTAGGAGTGGCTTCTCGGCTCGGTCTTCACGGCCGATGGCCCTCAACAGAAGCTGCACCTCGTGGTCTGTGTTGATGGGGTACACCGCCAAATGGTCGCCAGTTCCGTACCGGAGCTCGGCGTGGTTGGTGATGTCGAGTTCCATGTGGAGGCAGTTCCGGTCGGGGGACGTATACAGCTCCTCCGAGCTCTGCACCGTCAGCGGCCGGATGGGCGAGTACGCTTTGACGACCCTGGCCGGGCCGTTGCGGTGCTCAACTGGCTCGCCGAGGTTGAGGTCAATGAGCGAGAGAGACTCATCCTCGACGAGGTTGATGCTGGGCGTGTAGGGAATGTCCTGCTCCTTGAACCCTAGCTGTCCCATAAAGACGTCAAAGAGATCGTCCTTCCAGGCGAGGAAATCCTCCTCGGTGCCGCCGTTCGCATCATTGGCCTTGCCCACGGGCATCAGCCGCTGAGCGCCCGCCGCGTCGAGCGCTTCCGTCACGACGTCGATGACGCGGTTGTAGTACCTGTAGCTGGTGTTGCCCAGACCAAAGGCCATGTAGCGCAGATGGGGGAGCTTGATGTCAAAGGGACGCTTGTGAAGCCATTCCCAGAACCCGGCCGTGTTGTCGCTCGGATCGCCCTCGCCGTACGTGGAGATGATGAAGATGGCAAGCTTGGTCTGGGGGATGAGCGCGATGGACTCGGCGTCGTAGTCGCACAGGTCGGCAGAGAGTGTCTGCAGGCCAAACCGGAGGTGGCACTCTTTGGCCAGTCGGCTCGCAAGCATTTCTGAAGTGCCGGACTGCGAACCCCAGAAAATGACAACGTCTTTGCCCTGATGGTGGGATATTAGCATGACGGCCAGCGAAGGAATCGGCAAGTTTTGGTGCGCGAGACTTACAGACTCCTCGAGCTTTTGCGCAATGTTGCGGGTCGCCTTGGCACCAGCGCCAGCACCGCCTCTGGCTTCCATGCGCTGATAAAAGATATGTTCATAAGGATCAGGTCTATTCCAGGCAATGCCGTTCAGCATGTAGGCCGCAGAGGCGACGCCGACGGCAGCGAGGGCGACGACATCGGCGGCAGTTTGGGGCGGTCCCAGCTGAGACAGCTTGGACACGGCGTCTGCGGTGAAAACGTTGGCCATGGTGTCAAAGAAGGCGGGGTTTCAGTGCCGCGAAGGAAGTTGGGGTTATCTGCTGAGGTCTGTCTGGCTCGAGCAGAACCGGGTCTTGGGAGCCTTGATATTTCATCTTCTTCGGCACGCAGTCCAGTTTCTCCCCCCCCCATCGCGATGTCGGCAAAGCCCTCACCCACGGGCAAAAGGCCGGATCCGAAGATGGAAAGGCCCTCCGTCAATCAAGTCAGCCGAACTCCGTTGGCTGGGGACAAATCTAGATTTGCGACAGATCAGATACGCCCCTCTGGGCCGTCACACGGACTAGGCGTTTGCAGATCGGGCGAACTTGCCCCCTTGGACCGTCTACAACGGGGAATTTCCCCATACGGGCGTCTAGAAAGGGAAATTCCCCAAATAAAGCAGGTTGCAGCCCAACTCGCCCCGGTCTTGGGACGAACTAACATGAACTAACATGAAGGATCTGTGGGGAAACGCGGGGGATTGGGGCGAAGGTGGAGTAGGGCTTCGTTTCGCAAACGCCCTGATGACGATTGTCCCTCGTTGGCCTTTGCTCCTTTGCTTCCTTCTGTCGGGGCTGCCACATCGTCGAGCCAGCTGACAAGTGACAGCCCTCTTCTCCAGACTAGTGGATTGCGGTGCTTTTTGCCTACTTGCCCAATGCGATCGTGACTCTGTTTTTGGGCAACTCTGCTCGTCTTTCCTAAACGGGACTTTTTCAATCGTCGCCATGTTAGTGGCAGCTGATGCCAAAGTCGTGGCCCCTCCACAGCGACTAGTTGTTTTCTCCCGCAATTCCTCGTCTTCACAATTCCGATCTCCCCGAGTAGAGATCATATAATTGAGACGCTCTCGACCATAGTTCTCTTTCTCGTCATCAGAAGCTTTCGCACCATCGCAAACTGTCTGCCCAACATGTACGCAATAATCGTTGCTGCCGTCACGGCCACAGCCCTCGTTGGCTACTTCATCCTCTATCCCGTGGTGGTCTACCTCCGCGATGCCAAAGGCCTCCGGAGATACCCCAGCTTCCACCCCTTGGCCGGCATCACCAACCTGCCCTTCATGGCCGAGGCCGCCAAGGGCTTCAGGTCCAAGACTCTCTACGAGATGCACAGGACCCATCCCGTCATCCGCACCGGCCCCAACTCCCTCTCCTACGGCTCCCTCGATGCCATCAAGGACATCTACGGCCACGGCACCAAGTGCACCAAGGGCGAGTTCTACGAGACGCTGGCCGGCACCCACTTCCACCTTGCCGATGTCGTGGACAAGCTCGACCACCAGCGCAAGCGCCGGGCCCTCTCCGCCGCCTACGCCCTCAAGAACCTCGAGAACTGGGAGTTCAAGGTCGCCGACAAGACGGAGCGCTTCATCAAGGCGGCCGACCGCGCTTGCACCCTGCCTCTGAAGAAGGGCTTCCGGCCCGACTCTGCCGACTTGAAGTTCGACTACCGCGCCTTCACCAACTACTTCACGCTCGACGCCATCGCAGACATCGGCCTCAGCGAGCGTCTGGGCTTCCTCGACCAGGGCCACGACCTCGTCAAGGCCGAGCGCATGGACGGCACCATCCACTACGTCAACTACCGCGAGTGCCTCCACGCTACGGCCCGCGCCCAGTCCATCCTTGCCTGGTCGGAGAAGTGGTACAACTTCAGCGTCCAGCTCTCCAAGCTGGTTTCCCCCGACTTCCGCAAGTGGTGGAAGCTCAACGAGGGCTGGAACGACATTGTCTACCACCGTGCCACGCAGCGACTCAAGCGATACGAGGCGGGCGAGAAGCTCCCTGACTTCTTCCAAGCCATCATGGACCACAACGACGCCAACGACTCTGGGGTTGAGTGGGGAGAGGTCATCGCCGAGGTCTCCATCATGATGAACGCCGGCTCCGACACGACTGCCATTGCCATGAACAACGTCGTCTTCTGGCTGCTCAAGAACCCCGCTTGTCTGGCCAAGGTCCGTGAGGAAGTCGACTCGGTCCTTGATGCTGATGAGGTCGTCGCCCCTTACGACAAGGTCAAGCACCTGCCCTACCTACGAGCCTGCCTCGATGAATCTCTGCGTATCACTCCTCCCACCACCTTCGGCCTCCCCCGTCGCACCCCACCCGAGGGCTCCAACATCCTGGGCGACTTCATCCCCGGCGACACCACCGTCTCCATCTCGGCCTACGTTGCCCACCGCGACCCCAAGATCTTCCCGGACACGGAGTCCTATGTCCCCGAGCGCTGGCTCGGCGAGAAGGGCAAGGACCTCCAGCCCTACTTCCTCAGCTTCAGCGCAGGTGCCCGAGGCTGCATTGGGCGCAACATCAGCTACCTGGAGCAGACTGTCCTGCTGGCCAGCGTCCTGCACCGCTACGAGCTCGCCCTCCCGTACCCGGAGTGGGAGCCTGAGAGGCGAGAGGCGATGAACCTCGCGCCCGGCCCCATGCCCCTGAAGCTGTGGCGAAGGGACCTTGGCGTTTCCGAGTTCAACGAAAAGGAGTAAGGGAAGGTTTGAGAGGATATGATTTGCTGGAATTAAATGGGTGAAGAAGCAAGAGCAATTATGACATGTTTATTAAGACGCCTATGTTATCTGAACCGGGGAATGCTCGTATTTGGAGATTCAGGATGACATGAAAATGCCAAGTGCTGGCAGGATATAGAAAATTTTAAATCAGTATTTGAGACTTTCAACACTTGGCCCATGGTGTTCCGTACAAGTGAAGTGGGGATCTTCCCTAGTGGTAAATAGATCGGAACACTGGACTTCAGTGGTAAGCGAAGAATAGTTTCCTGAGCAGCAGATAGTTTCCTAGCTAGTTTGGTGTACGAATGGACTTCCAGAGATAGCTGCACCACAACGCCAAGACAAAGTCATTAGATCAGAAGTAATTACCTCCGACCAATCTACCTTCCATTCTCTGTCCCAAACATGAGCCAATCACGCCTACCCTCACTCACAACACCAGAAAACTCCTCATACTCGTCTTAGCGTCAATTTCGTTATTTTTCTAGCCTGTACTATTGAACCGCTTGCGTGCTGCTGTTCAACATTCGCGAGATGGACATGGACGGATTAGGTGGAGATTCCGACCACCCCCATGCTCCCTTCAAATACTCTTGACTGCTATAATTAGCCGCGCGATTCTGCGTCTGCCTAGCGAGTTCAGTTTCAACTTACGTGGAACCCGTTGGCCAGGCATATTGTGTATCGATCTTTACAAGGATGTTGTAGAGTGCTTCTTGTTCTTGCGGGTCCGTGAAACGATCGCCAGCCATGGTGATTGCGAGACACACGTATCTAAGCACAGAGTCAATAACAAGTTGTTGAAAGGTCACGATACTGTTTGAAACATACGCGTAAGATGTTATCGTACGAGGATTTGACTGTGATGAATGACATGTCAGCGTGTGTAGTCCGTTGTAGGGGAAGCGGCTTTTACCTCGGCAACTCCACAGACCATGCGGACGTTCTTCTTAATCTCCTCGTTTGTTGCTCTGAATGCAATCGCCTGTCCGGGTCCCAGCCTCGGAGCTTTGGGATTGTGCGCGGCAAGTAAAACTTGGACCAGATAGTAGTGCAGAACCCCGGTGACTACTGCATCGTTGAGATAGGTGACCTCTGGGAATACGCTGTCGGTCTGCTCGTTGATGTACATGGGATGAAAGAACCACGGTCTTTCAACCCACCAACGGTCTTGAGACGCTCGCAACTTCTCCCAAGTATTGGTGCTATGTTCCTCGGCGCCGTAGCAGTAACGCAGGCAAGCAGCGCAGTGGAGAATGGTTAGGTTTGCAAAGCTGCAGCCATTTTCATCGGGTACGACGAGCCGAGAAATGCTCTCCAGGTCGAAGTTGGGATGGACAGGGCGAGCTTGGATGAAAGCCATGTGGATCTCTTGCCGAAGAGCAACCCAGAACGCAGCTCTGCGAAGACTGGCGAATTCGCTCAACTTGTCTTGTGCCGCAATGAAGACCCGTGTACCCATGAGATGCGACTCGGACGCCGTAGCAGAGGCCATTATTGGAACATCGAGCTCTTCCATGTATCGGAGAATGACAATGGCGGTCGGGAGGTTCTCGTCCATGATGGCGGCGGAACTGGAGAGTGCGGGTATAAGGACGTCGAGACAGTGTTGATGGTATCGATCTCCCACCAAAGCATCAAAGTCACTGATCCTACTCAAACGCTTTGCCGACGCAGCAAGAACGGCATTCATCAGCGGCGGGCACATGACTGCTCGGCGCGGGACAACGGTGGCGAAGTGTCGATCGCTGTCGCATAGATCAAAAAGAGGGGCCAAATTGTCGACAAAGGTTTGGAATAGCATGGCCTCAATCGGGTCTTCGAACGGCCATCTTGGAGTTTCGAGGTATATGCCGGATATCGCATCAGCGACACAATCTCCGAGGGGCGAGTGTTTTGCTGGCTGCGGACTATCCAACCCGGAGACAGTAGGGTCGCTGTGGAAAATAAAAGGAAAGCTGAGGCCTGAGAGCGGTGATTCTGTGTAGCTATTGAGCGCATCGCCTTCTTCCGGAATACTTTGGGAGCCCCGGCTTGGAGTACGACCCTGACTGGCATCTGATCGAAGAGTGGCCCTCCAAGATGTAACAGCAGAGTGACTGAGCGCACGTTTCTTGTGTAGGTGCCCACAGTCGCCAGCCAGGGGCGAGGATGTTTCCAGGTCTGCCCTGCCGGGTTCCGAACATGGCTTTTCCTGGAGGGGAGATGGGGAAGGCTGCCGTGGAGATGAGTTTTGGCCCACTGCTTCGATGTTAATGGGTAGGCTGAGGTTGTCAATGGCGCTGAAGTTGCCGGTGCCGGTGCCGGCGTCGTGGATATTGATCACATCTGGCGTTTCATCAACGAAGCTCAGGGTCCGATTAGTCTTGACCCAGGGCTGGTCATTTGCAAATTGGTAGTCCCGTTTGGCTGCCTCCAAGACCCTTCCAGACCGAATACTATAGAGTGGTTAGGCGGCTGTGGATGATTAAGTGACAGGAGGGCTAAAGCAGTGACCAACCTCGGATTTAGTCCATGGCGGAACCGCACGCTATAGCCACGGACACACTCTGTGTCGCTCTCACGGCAATTCGAGCAGGCAGGACGGTCGGTATCGCCTGTCTCACATCGAGTCAGCAAGCCAGGGCGATGCGACACAGGAGCAGCCTGGTAATAGCTACCAAGTCGACTCCGATTGGGAAGCCAAACACGGGCGCTCACATTTCAAGTGCCTACAACGAGGACGCAAAGGGCACCGAGTCAGACGAGGATATCTTCAAGGAGGCACAGAGCAACGGGCAAGATTGCCTTGATCAGCGACCCGGAAATAGGAGCTCACCTTTGCTTGCAAACCTGCGGCCCAGATAAATCA
Organism: Neonectria magnoliae; assembly: GCA_037954305.1. Classification (NCBI taxonomy): domain Eukaryota; kingdom Fungi; phylum Ascomycota; class Sordariomycetes; order Hypocreales; family Nectriaceae; genus Neonectria; species Neonectria magnoliae. Next base: position 73,524 of record JAZAVK010000026.1, read on the forward strand.
TCAGTACGGCATTCCATCGACCCGGAACGGGCAAGATTAAGGAAGTGGGCCTACTTGACAGGGATTCAACGGCTTCTGTACTGAGGTCGTGGTGGCCTGCATGGTGCAAGGCAAGACAAGGCAAGGGGCTTCAGAAAGGCGTCATGCCATGTGGTGGTGATAGCACTGTATGCCTGTTTGGTCGGGGCCGGGGAAGAGGGACCGGGGCACAGGCTGCGAGGCTGTAAACTGGAGACTGGAGACTGGGGAAATGGAGACAAACGGCTGGCCCCATAGTCGGAGGACTGACTGACTGAACCGGCGGCGATGCGAGGAGGACGGTGATGATGATGTCGAGGGAGGGGAGAAATGGAAAGCGGCCAGATGGGGGAATTGCCCCTTCAAGTCAGTTCGGGAAGGTGCGCTGACCCCGCACCTGGCGAGAACCCCGAGGTGCCCTGGAAACGGGGACCCCACAGGCGATGGGGCCGCTGGGGGGGGGGGCCTAGTGGGCTAGTGGGCTCTAGCGGGCTCTCCACTGAATCTCCGCTTCCCCATGGGGGCTCTCCAGCCGGGGAAGAAGCGTGTTTAGTGGTCCTTGCCAAGTTTCTGGGGGAAAGAAGGGGTCTAGACCTCTCCCCGGGGCCAATCACCGCTGCCCGGATGCCCTCGATTGTTCGTGTCAGCGCCGTCTTCAGCTTGATGGTTGGCAGCTTAGCTTTCATCACACCACGCTTGGGATTGGAGTAGGCGCACGACTTGCGCGAGTAATGGCGCTGCTAGACGAGCAAGACGGGCTAGCAGAGACCAGACATCGCTCGCTTGGGCGGCTTTCCCCTCACCGCAGAGGCAGGCAATCAATCTTCTTCATGGAGGTCTCCAATAATTGCGCCTGATACTCCTCGTCGCCCTCAGCTCACCTTGTCAAGAGGGGACGTGCTGCAACCCTCGATAAACTTATAAGGGCCGCCTTGGAACGTCGATCCCAGACTTCTTCTCCACCAGCATCCTTCTGCATCTCACAGCTCCCCTCCCTTCTCTGCCATCCTCCACCTGTTCCTGCACTCCAACTGCAGCCTCCACGCCTATCCAGGGCAGACTCCCCTTCATCCTCAATACCCTCCTTGACTTGACTCTCCAAGCCGACAAGATGGCGAAGGGCGACATCAAGGACGACATCAAGCACCTGGAGGACACCTCTCCCGTGGGCTCCACCCGGGACTTCGACCTGGACGAGCTCGACTCCATCGAGCGCACCCAGACGGGCAAGTTCGCTTGGCTTGTCTCCATCACTGCCGCCATCGGTGGCATGCTCTTCGGCTACGACACTGGCATCATCAGTGCTGTTCTCGTTTACATCAATGCCGATCTTGGTCACCACCTGCCCTCCAATGAGCGTGAGCTCATCACCTCCATCACCTCTGGCGGCGCCTTCATCGGCGCCATCTTTGCCGGTGCCACTGCGGATCGTTACGGCCGAAAGGTTGCCATCTATGTTGGCTGCGTTCTCTTTACCCTCGGCGCTGTCATCCAGGCTGCTTCATTCTCTCTTGCTCAGATGACTGTCGGTCGTCTCATTGTGGGCTTCGGTGTTGGATCCGCCGCCATGATCATTCCCCTGTGAGTACATTTCCCCGGTTTCTCCTGACTGTCCATCCTAACGTGCGATAGGTACATTGCCGAAGTGTCTCCTGCGAAATATCGTGGCCGTATGATTGGTCTCGACAACATGTCCATCACCGGCGGCCAGCTCGTCAGCTACGGGATCGGAGCCGGCTTTGCTCACGTCACCGGCGGCTGGCGATACATGGTCGGCGGCGGTGCTCTGCCTGCCATCCTCCTCGGATGTCTCCTCCCCTTCTGCCCTGAGTCCCCCCGACAGCTCGTCTCCCTTGGCAAGATGGAGGAAGCGGCCAACGTCATTCGACAAATCTTCCCCAACGGCACCGAGGAGCAGGTCCAGAACAAGGTCAAGCACATCACCCACCACGTGGAGCAGTCCAAGGCCCTGAACGCTGGCAAGTCTGGCTGGTGGATCTTCAAGCAGCTCTATGTTGTCCCCGCCAACTTTCGAGCCCTTGTTTCTGCTTGTGGTCTGATGGCCATCTCCCAGCTCACCGGCTTCAACGCACTGATGTACTATTCCCCCGTCCTGTTTTCTCTCGTCGGCTTTGCCAACCCTGTGGCTGTCGGAACCGTCATCGCTGGCACCAACTTCATCTTCACCTTTGTCAACCTCCTGCTCGTGGACCGTGCTGGCCGCCGCAGAATCTTACTATGCACCGTGCAGTTTATGAGCCTGGCCCTGGTTCTCGCCGCCGTCTGCTTCAAGTGGATTCCCATCAACAAGGATCTCACCCTGGCCGAAGATGCCAAGGTTGGCTGGGCTGCCATTGTCGTCCTCATCAGCATGGTTGTCTTCGTCGGTTTCTACTCCTCTGGTATCGGCAACACCGCCTGGCTCTCCTCTGAATTCTTCCCCATGGAGGTCCGAGCCATGGGTACTATGATGCTCACCATGACCTGCTGGGGATCCAACATCATCGTCTCGTCCACTTTCCTCACCCAGATGGAGGACATGACTCCCTCCGGAACGTTTGGCTTCTACGCCGGGATCTGCATGGCCGGCTACGTTTGCATCTACTTCTGCTACCCCGAGGTCAAGGGCATGACTCTTGAGGACATTCGAGAGATTTTCCAGCACGGATTTGGTGTTCAGAGGGCGAGGGAATTGCAGAAGGAGATGAAGATATCCCGCGCCTCGCATGAGGCAGCTTCCAAGGCCTAGGGGAAAGGTTGTCCGGTTGTTATCGAGGAGGAACTATCTGGCCCTCTCTGTAAATCGGTCAACTCATAGTCTATACCAATTCATCCTATATTTAAGGTAATCTGAAAGGTGCTCTTATTGTGATGGGAGGTGATTCAATGGGAGAGTGGCGAAATTGAGGCTGGGCAATAACGGACTCGGCTTACCCATGCACGGCCTGTTCTCCGTCTCCCTATTACATGAGTGGAGACAGGTGCCCTTTATCTGGAATGGTCAAGTTTTATCGAGGCTACAGACTAATTAGTCCACGGCACCCCACAGAAACTGCGTTGGGAAACTGTCAAAATGAGGAGAACAGACGGAGTCAAGCCACTTTTCCAAACAAGACAGATTCCCCGATAGCCGGCGCTATTCTCCATCACCTTTTTCCGTCCGCCTTTTCCGGCCAGAGACTACTACAGTACGGCTCGTGGGGAAGCTCGATCACTGAAACGACAAAATTGGCAGCGCGAGAGGCGGGGAGGGATGCTATCTTGTGGTGTGACAGTGGACGCTATTTCTAGAAAATGACGTTCTCTCCGGTACTCGATCCCACTACCAGTCACAGTGATTCTCGCCTATCTCAGGCCTGTATAATTTAAGGAAAATATGAGGCTCTTCCTAGGTAAGTAGTAACCACTTCAAACCCTCAACGGCATCGCGTTCACGCTTTTGGGATATCTCAAGCTCAGGAAAGAGGGCCCAGAACGCGTGAGGAAGACCTGGGTAAATGTCAATCTTGGTAGGCACCTCGTCATCCCTGTAAACCTGTTCAAGAATAATACTGCAATCCCGCACTGGATCCATTCCACAAGCCTGGAAGTAAGTCTTGGGGAGGCCAGCGTGGCTGGGAAAGGCGACGGGGAATGCCAGAGGGCTGTTTCGATCGGGCTTGTACTTGGCTGTTATTTTCTTCAGTAAGCGCTCACTGATCGTGGAGTGTTGAGAGCTCACAGTGGATGAATTTCATGGATTCGGTGCTAAACACGGGAACTGTTGCATTTTGCTCCATGCTGATGAAATGGTCCTTGTACTTCTCTGGAACCGTCTCTTCGTTCACTCCGGAGGTCAGTGGCGCAAAAACCCCTGTCAAAGGAGGTGTCATGTTGACGTCGCGGCACAAGTGGGAGACAACGAGAGACATATCTGCGCCAGAGCTGCTCCCGCCGATGATGAAGCCCTTGGCAGGGTTGATGCCCAGCTTGTCTACATTCTGGGATGTCTGCTTGGATAAACACTAGCATTCACGCTTCGATCATCAGGCTGTACTCACCCACACAGTGGCGTCAAATGCATCGTTGATGGCTTGAGGAAAGACATGCTCCGGCGCATGGCGGAAGTCAACGTTGACTGCAACGCCTCCGAGCTTGGTGAACTCGACGCACAGCCCTGCCTCTGTCTCAAGATCACCCATGAGAAATCCGCCGCCGTGAAAGACGATCAGTCCGGGCCGTCCGCTGGGGGGCACATCGCCTTTTGGCGTGTACGATCGGGCGTCGACTTGGGAGCCTTCGCGCACGGGAATCTTGAAGTCCTCCACTCGGTAAGAAAGAGTCTCGGGATGAGGCTTGAGCGGTGCCTGATGGATCTGAGCAATCATGTCCCGGAGGGAGTATATGTCGGTATTCATATCCCAGCCGTTGAGCATTGGATTGTGAGCCCGGATGATCTTATGCTTGTTAATGACGACTTTATTATGGATTGTGATGCTGGTTAAGAACCTACTGGCTCAAACTCGGGATGAGCCTGCCCGAGAGCACGAATTTCCTCGATGGTAAGCATGCTGAAGTAGTTAAGACTAGCAAACTCTCAGATCCATGCGACGTATGGCTATTGCGGCGAGGTAACGTCTTGGCGTTTTTGTTGATAGGTCGGGGTTGTCAGCCCAGGGATGGGCTGGTTGTAACGGCTGGGCTGACATCATTACGACCCAACCCTAGCCCTAAAAGGGTTTACCTAAACAACAGCTAGAAGCCCATTTTAAACGATGATGGAGACTGTTCCAGAGACAACATTGCAGTCTTGATGAAATCAGAGTCTTGGAAAGAGGGAGATCGCGCGGTAGACTCCATGATGATGATAACACTTGCTCAAGCGATGGGCAGATGTGAAGAAAGTCTTCCCACAAACTAAAAGTCTAAGATGCAAAGGACATGAAGTCATCGACATTGGAGAGGATCCTTGTTTTATCTCCCCGTATTGGATCGCGTAATTAGTCAAGAGTGAAACATTTGGTTACGAGTCTAGCCACAAAGGTTAAGAGAAACAAAATAGTTTTCTGGCGCAGCGTCTATTGAGGTCCTACTCGCCCCGAGTTACTCTGCCCCTGGTCCCTATCAAGTCGCTGCGCCAGCAGTGATGTGTTTGAAGATTACAGTCGGAAAGGACAAGCCGGAGGTGAAGACGTATTTATGCCCATTCAGCCAGTCGCGCAGAAACGATCGGTCGTGTCCGCGCCCGCATGCTCTTTGTCATGGTAAACTCACTTTACACCAGCTCTGCATATTACATCTCTGCCTGGGGGTACAATTAGCTCACGGCCGAATTAGATATCCAGTCTTGCCAAAGACCAAGTGAGCACTCTTCAAGCTACCCCAGACTACCGATTCTGTGCAACAGCGGCCATAACAGCGGCCCTCCGGACTGCCAAGACATTTTGCAACATTTTCTTAAGATGCAGGAACACTTTCCTGATCTGAGTGTTGGATCATCATCACTGTTCTGTCAATGATGACTTTCATACGTGCTTTTCATCACTGAGATGTACTGTGCTAAATACAAGGAGTCAACACGGTCCTGCATGTATGAGAGTGTTGGGTTTTTTCTTCTTCTTTTTTCTTCTTTCAGCGAATTTGACTGCTTTTATACTACGCGTGGGGTGACGAAGCTTTGCGAGGTGCTTTGCGGCAATACCTGTGTAGATGCCCAAGGCTTGCGTCGTGGTACCCAGGGATTGGCCCGCTTCGACCTGGCGTCACAATCTTGGTACGAGGACTCACCCTGAACAAGATTTTTACGATGTGGAGTCATGGCGAACGTTGTTTAAAATGAAAGGATTTAAGCCCAGACCGGCTATGGATGACGGAAATGAGCTCCAATAGTCGACTTGTGACACAATCTAAACTTCGCGCAGTGACAAGCCCTATTCCGAATCTCGAGAAAGACTGCTGTCGAGCTCTCTCCACTTCAAGTGCTGGTTCGATGCGCCAACTCAAACAACTCGATACGCGTACGAGCCGGCCTCAGCTCCTTTCTGAAGATACTCGCTTGGGTCCAGGGCCTCGAACGCTCCGAAATGGCCATGCGTAGTCCAGGGATACATGACCTTTTGTTTTAGACGCACATATCCTATCCTGCGATATTCCCCTTTCTGGCTGCCTTTCACAAGGACCAAAGCATGTCCGTCGCCCCTTTTGGCATGGTCAAGGAAACATTCGATAATGGCCAAGTACACGGCCATTTTCTTCGGAATACTGAACGGCAGCAAGGTGTCATCCAGGACAGGCTTCATGAGCGACTCCAAGGAATCTTCCACGCTCATTGCTTCTGGCGGGAACGTCGTCAAGTCATCATCCGCGAAGAGTGCGAGTGTGTTCACGGCATATTCCCGACGGCCTCCTGTGAAGAATTCCGCAACCTGTTCGTCGGTGAAATATGATGGGACATTTTTTATCTCGGTTGAGAGGCACGCTTTGATGAGGTAGCTTTGGAGAACGATGTGGGCGCTTGAGACTAAGCCGAACCTTGATCCAGGCGTTTCCACTTCCACAGCCTTGACAGTGGCAACCAGGTGGTTCGGATTAATGTCAGCCCCTGAAGGCGTTGCCTCGACATATCCCCACGAAAACCGGTCGGTCTGGTCTCTTGGCTCCATCGACGCCCATGACCATGTCGGAGCACGGTAAAGCTGCGGTGGACAAACCCTGCTGCCCTCCCGCGTAACCCATAAGAGGTCTTGAAGAAAGGTGTGACGCCACAGGCCTGCCAAGTAGGATTCTTCCGGTATCTCCGTGAGGCGTTGATACACGGACGCAATACCTGCCAACGCAATCAGGCGGTCGGACTCGAACGTGAATTGTCGAGTCATGTACTCCTCCACCATATTCCCCCATACAGAGCGTGGAGAGAGGGTTTGATCTTGACTGGAGTCTCCCTTTAAGGAATATAGGTCGGATGGTGATGCGAACTGGGAGACGCCCTGCACTTGGAGGATTTGATATTTATGCCCGTTGCATGTCTCGTTGAAGATGTACCCTCTAGCATCCGAGATGGACGACCACCAGAGCTGGTCTCTCGCGCAGTGAATAGTCTTGCGGGAGAGGTTTCTTTCTTGATAAACCCAGCCACGTTGGGATAATGGCCGAAGCAAGATTTGGTGACAGTAAGCGGTGTTGTCTATCAATCTCATCGGCTTTTTGAGTTTTTCAAGAGGCCCGAAGCCCGTCCACGTGGGTGTAAATAGGCAGGGGTGGCTTAGAATAGACTCGGGCATTGTCCCCGTTGAAGAGTCATCCGCAGCTGTCGTTGAGATCGTAACACAAGCCCCGAGGTATACTGACGCCATGAGGGCTGCTTGTTCCGCCCAATCCGTCTTGGAGTCTTGGATGATGCAAAGCGAGTCGATCCATAGGTGGTGTATATCCAGAGAGAAAGCAAGCTCGATAGCATCCCGAAACGTTTTGGGGATTTTGTCCAAAGGAATTCCGTTGGAGAATTCTTCCACGTTCCCTTTGAGGAGCTTGAGTGGATGCTTGGCCCCCCAGCAATGGCTGAGAGCCGCATACCGAGTTGATTTGTCGAGGGTGAAGCCTTGAGTTAGCCGGACTTCGAGCGTTGTGTTCGTCTTTGAGAGCGGTCTGATTTGTAGGAGTCTTGTTGGCAGTGCTGATGGTAGGAGCATATCTGGAACCAGAGTAGTCTCTTCTTGCAGCCAGCTTTTAATCCGAGACAATGACCTTCCTCTATGAAAGCTGGATAGCCAAGTATCGATATTACGCGGCACAGTCATATCTGTAGACAAAGATTAATACAAGGCACAGACAAACAAGGCAGATTAGAATGCCAACTACACGTACCGAGCACTTCCAGATTGCGAAGTTCCTGGAAGTGTTGAACCGTGTAGGTGTTGTTTTGTCTCGGCTTGACGTACATGAAGGTGAGTACAAAAGGCCCCCAAATTGACGAGCTCTCTGGCATGATAATTGGGACGCCGAAATGATCATCACCAAGGTCGGCGGTTCGTGTTTCGGCTGGCTGGTGGATCTGCTCCCAGATTATGGCGCAAAGAACACAAGAATTCTTCGATTTGGATAGACCTAGAAGGCTGTGGTGTAGATGCAATGCGGGGGCCTGTTCAGGCCCGGGGCAGCCATTCATCTTGATCCCCCAGTTCGCAAAGTCTGGCGGCTTTGCTGAGGGGGGTGGCAGCAGTGGGACTTTGCCATCTAACCGGGTACCGTGGTCTTGTAGATATTCAAGGAACGTGATGTATCGGCCCTCAAAGATGCCGGCGCACGCGGAGCAAAGAGCGGGTTGAGACATGGCAGGGTGCTTCGCGCATCAGAGTGTTGACCTAGCGAGGCAGTATATCGGACTTGCACGGCCCAGAAGCAGGCGCTTCACGTGAAGTCGGCCTTCGTTGAAATCTGTAGATAGGCGCCCAAGTCGGTCAGCATTTCTGAGTGCCTTGTTGTTTGGGGGCCAAGGAACAGCTGTTAGCCGAACCAGGGCCGAGCAGAAAACAACACGCACTCCACTGCTTTTCGTCAATGTCAGGTCAAAGGATGAATGTCAGCGGGACGTCCGCATCGCCTCAGCTAGTTAGATGGCTCTGCGCTCTGGGTCCAGCCTTCACAGCGAAGAACAACAGAGGCTTTGCGCCGTGGACGACATTCTGTACTGGAGATGTTCGGGTTGTCATTGTAACTGACAAACCAACATCATTCGAGCCCACACAGCCGCTTCCAGCCATTCTGAAGCAACAGAGCTCCTCACTGGGTCGTGTCGCCAACTCAGCACAGCACCCAGCCGGTGTGTCGAAGCGACCGAGCCTTTGTCGCCCTGGATGTCTGGGGGAGGGTTTTTTTTGTTGTTGTTGGCGGCACTGGCACTTTCGTTTTGCCAAACGGAGAACCTAGAGCCTCAGTTTAAAACTGACGTCTCCACACTCGCCAGACGGTGCACCAATGATGAAGGGGCATGTACCCACGATGCTGAAATCTCCAGTTCAGTCCAGGCACATTAAGAAATACCGGATTGAGCTGGCGTCCGACCGGCGGTTCTTTCCCAATCACGCCGTGGGGATTCCTCGAGGACAGCTACTGCTCGCCTCCGAATCGCCCGAGTCAGAAGATAGTCACGGGAGATGGGAAACGGGCAGAATGCCAGACCGGATTGTTCTTTGCGGGGCTACTCACTTGGCAGCAGGCTAACCCGCACCTGCAACCAGGGCGCCTTCTGTTGTAGATGCCTCAGGCATCTACACCTGCAGCCTAGAGCCCTACTTGACACACACCCTGATGCATGTAGGCCCTAGCTAGCTTTTTACACACACACATCTTCACTTTCGAGACCTCACGCCCCCTTTGACGTGAGACCACAACACCTTCCCCCCCGTTGCCCCCGAGCGTTTTGGGAAATTGCCTAATCTGGAGATCCCCACGTCGGCCGTTCCTGCTTCAACTGGCAAGCGAAGCACCTGCCTCTGCTCGGCCTGCTGCCCCCCGCGCTCTCGGCCCCGTCACCGACTCCATCGGCGACTCCACCGCCTCCTCGACCCCACCACCCGCGCGCGCACTTGGGAGGCACATCACCGCGCAAAAACTTGGTGAGACGGGCATTCACTAGCCTGCAGCCGGCGCTCGCTGCTGCTCATGCTTCCTGGGCCTTGGCCATTGGCTGAGGCCGGCCGTGGTGTCGATCTTGTGACGGCGGCGGACAGCCACCGCATGCGACTCCGCAGGCGGGGAGGCTGGATTGTCTTGGTACAGTACATCTGCGCTCTGGGACGCGGGAAGCCGTCCGTCCTACGCGTCGTGGCCGTGGGGCAGCGAACTCTCCGAAAGCCGGTCCTCAAGGTATAAGATTCCGGAGCTCGCTCAGAGGATGCTTCTTCTGCATCTTGTCCTCTCCAAGCAACCCAATTGACTCCTCAGGCCCTCCATTCCTCGTCCCCTCGGCTCAATTGCTTTGTCTCAGTCAAGAACCTGCCATCCTAGCCGAACCAGCTCCTTTCCTCTCTCCCTCTCTCCAAACCTTCACAATGGCTCCCAAGCTCCAGGTTGCCTGCGCCGGTCTCGGTCGCATGGGTGCTCGCCACGCCCTCAACTTCCACAACCGAACCCCTCGCGCCGAGCTCGTTGCCGCCTTCACTCCCGTCCAGAAGGAAGTCGACTGGGCGCACGCCAACCTCGAGGGCGTCACCATCTACACCGATTATGATGAGATGCTGAAGCACCCCGGTCTCCAGGCCGTCATTGTCGCCACCGTCACCACCGCCCACGCCGAGGAGGCCATCAAGGCCATCGAGGCCGACAAGCACGTTCTGTGCGAGAAGCCCCTCAGCACCAGCGTCGAGATTGTAAGCATTTCCCCAGTAATTCACGTCGGCAAAGACCCGTCGCTAACTTACTCTCCAACAGTCGCAATCCGTCGTTGACGCCGCCTCCAAGAAGCCTCACCTGAAGGTCATGTGCGGCTTCTCCCGCCGCTTCGATGCCTCGTACCGAGACGCCTTCAACCGCATGGACAACGGTGGCATTGGCCGCCCCTCCGTCTTCCGCTCTCAGACTTGCGATAAGCTCGACCCCTCCGGCTTCTTCGTCGCCTACGCCGAGTTCAGCGGTGGCATCTTTGTCGACTGCAACATCCACGACATCGATCTTGCCCTGTGGTTCTTCGGCCAGGACTCCGTCGTCAAGAGCGTCGTCGCTGCTGGTATCACCGCCGTGCAGCCTGATCTGCGCAAGCACAAGGATGTCGACAACGGTGTCGGCATTGTTGAGTTCTGGGGCGGCAAGATCGCCTACTTCTACTCTTCTCGCATGATGGCTGCTGGCCAGCACGATATGACCGAGATCATCGGCACCGATGGCAAGCTGGCAGTCAACGCCAACCCCTCCGGTACTCTCGTTGAGCTGCACGAGCTCACCGGTGTCCGCCGTGAGATCCCCCACGACTACTACGGCCGCTTCGAGAACGCCTTCGTCACCGAGGCCAACGAGTTCACTGCTGCCTGCCTCGATAACACCAAGCTGCCCTTCAAGCTGAGCGGCGCCGTGCAGGCTGTGAAGATTGGCTGCGCCCTGCAGGAGAGCTTGAACTCGGGCCAGAAGATCAGCTTTGACGAGACGGGTCGCCGCGTGGAGGCTGCCAAGTTGTAAGAAGCAAAACAAAAGCATGGAACCTTGTACGGAAATATAGAGCTTGGCCGAACTGATTGGACTATTTAAACGATTAATGGTATCACATTCACAAACGTCATTTGGCTGTAACTGTGACTGCATGAGGACCACGACTTTCCTTCGAATGCTAACATCTGGATCATAATTGGCTAGTATTGACGCTACTCCGCAGCACTGCTTTAGGCCCATTCCTCATCGTAGCGTTCGGGCTTGGTTGTCGAGATCAAGAACAATCTGTGAAGCTCCAATTGGTTCATCATTTTTGCGCCTTCACAAAGGTCGGGGAATGCAACCTATCTCACAAACCCTTAACAGTATTTTACTATGACCTTGGTAATGTAGGATATGTACTAGTTAAAGGTGTCTTCGAAAAAGTGTACCAACTCGCGCCGGCAAGTCTGGCTTGGCGTGTCTGGATAGGCGTGGTCTGCGTCGTACCACACACATAGAACGAAACCGAGCGTTCAACAAATTAAGAATTAAAAAAAAAAACCTCTTGTTTCGAACACTCGAGCTTCACAATGGCATTCACCTAATCCCGAAATACATGCGACTGCCGCGGAGAAATGCTCATTTACCCCACCCAATTGACTCATGTACCCCAGACCTTTATCCCTTCGTCTTGATCCAGCGACAGACGTGAGGTGATTCTATCGAGCTTGAACTCGGTCAAGTTGTAAATATAAACTCTTCAATGCTGACGATGTTGGCCGATGGTGAGGTCGTGGTTGAGCTCGCTGGAATGCATAAACAGAGGCGACGGGAGTCTTCCTACTACGGGGAGGGAGGGGTACTGAGGGGCACCAGTTTGTATTTTGGTGGTCTAGGCGGTATAGTGAAAAAAGGATTAAGAATAGCACAATTGACCTTTGACGAACGATTGATCTTTGATTCGAGTGACTTGGGCTCCGGCGTTCACTGGGCCGACACAACGAGGCGCTGCCTGCACGACACAACCATGTCTCACGTCGGCTTAGCAAATAGGACCTCTGTTCCTCATAACTATCGCAATTGTGATTGATGCCTCGTATGCTATAAAAGCTCCTAGTTTCTATCTATCCTAGCGGAAAAGGAGTGTCTGGTTTAGTCCATAGGAAGGGATAGGAAATATATTATCTAGAATAATTAGGTTATTAAGAGCATTAAGGTTCTTCAAGGGAGGTCAAAAAGAATAGCTTTTAGGGCCTTGGGACCTTGTCACAAGAGACCTTGAGACAGCCGATTCAATGCGATACAATGCGATAGTGACAAGCTTCTGAGGCCCCAAAAGCTTCAATGACGCTCCTTTTGGCCACTTTGTCTCTTCTTCTGTTTCTTGCAACACAATCGATCTCTCAACAGGCATCAATTTTGCAATATGACCCGACTATACGTAGGGCATAGATGTGGCCTTTGCCTTTTCGAGCTACGCAAGGAAGACGACCTCATTGTTGGCAAGTACCAGAATCTGCTCGGGTTCACAACAGCTCGCGTGTTAACCCGTGACATTGGTGCCACGTACCGGCAAGAAATCCAGGGGCTATTTCAGTACGATTTATACTCAAGCATTGAAGAAGATATTGGCTATATCCCTTGCTATGGATGCGTGCTCGTCCTGAAGACTTGGCATTGGCGTTCGAGACAGACACGGGTCGTGTGCAATTACCAGGAGCCCGCCCATATCTGTCAGCTTGCCCCTGGATCCTTCTGGCCGTACCGAGTGGGAAACCTGGCTACTTTTTTTTCGATGCAAACACTTCAAGACTCAGTCGCCTGGCTTTTGACTTTGATCTGCCGATGCAAACTACGGCTTTAGCTGCTCCGGAGCCCTTGTCGCCAGATCCGTATTTAAGTCGTAAGAGGACCTTTCTATGGTCTCAAGCCTCTGCTGAGAACGTCGTGGCGGTGAGTCCGTGCCGTCGCAGGGCTGGAGACACGCCACAGATCACAGGGCTTTTGGTCCATTATTCAGATAGCACAAAGGCTTGCCTGGGACCGGTTCGCCTGGATTGTCTTGATCCAACCCTTGTGGTCGGACCTTCCCGAAACCTATATCTCGGTTTCGAAAAAAAAAACTAAGGGGAACCAGCCTTACATAGCTAGGATCGAACTGTCTGCCGCAAGGGAGAGCACCGGTAGCAAGTGGTTCGAGGTGTCTTGGAATGGTACTCTTGAATGGCATTTCTCGTACTGGAAGTGTCGAATTTGGCAGGATGGACGTCAAAGTATGCCCATGATCTGATCAATAACCTCCACTGGAGTGTCGAACCTGGGCGGCCTGCTCGTAGAACTCGCTCTCGAAGGGCACCACATGAGCGGCCGCCCGACTTGGTACTGCAACTCTTCCACAATACAGTTGGTAGGAATGCTCTATTGTGGCTACATGAGCAGTCTTTCGAGCCCAATAAATCTCAATAGCCGAAATTGGAAAGGAAGTGAGCGCGTCGAAGTTAGGGAAGGACGCCTTGGCAATTAATGTTAAGACCCCTCAGCTTCAACGATGTCGCTTAGATCTTGCCGACGTTGACTGGGATAATCTCTTACACAAAAAAGTACCATAACCAGTTGAATATTAGTAGCTAGAGCTCTCAAATCCCCTTCTGAATCATCGTTGCTAACTTTACACATCCAACGTTGACTTCGCTGGGCTAACCTCATACTCCCTCGTAACCATGATACCGTTTTGGTTACTACTTCCGCTGTTTGTGCTCGCAGCTCGAATGTCGCTATGGAACCCTTTGTAATCCTGCGTCGGCACGATATGCTCCTCGCTGGAGTTGTCTCCCAGATCCGTCATCATCTTGCGGTGGCGGTTCGAGTTCACGCTCGGGTGCGCGCCCGAACCACCGATGGTACCCAAGGGATGTCCATATTTGTTCGCGGCGTAGTTGCTCGACTTGTAGTTGCCACTGCTTCCTTTGCTGGACGCGATCCAGCGGGAGGCGGAGAAGAGGGGCTTGATGGCGGCGGCGTTGACTGCGATGATACCGACGAACTGTTGAAGGGTTAGTCAAGTCGGAGGGGGCTTCTGAAAGTAGAGTGTTGAGGCTTACGGTTTCTCGAATAGCCCAGATCGTGCTCGTGTTGATGCCCTCAATGTCTCGAAGTGACAGGATACAGCGCAGCAACGTGGCGATCATGATGAAGACACCGGAACACAAGAGAAGACCAATGATCAGCTTTCTCTTGATGCTGAGCTTTACTGTCCAGAGCAAAGGCAAAGGGATGCAGACAATGACGAAATCGGTGCTACATTGAGTATCAGCTTGTGGCGTTCCGCAGGTGTTGTTGCACAACAGACAGCGTTGCACTGTAGGTATACTGCCACGTGGATGGAGGTGCACTTACCAGATGTTGAGTACCACAAGGGAGATATAATTAGCGACCGCAAGAGTGCATTGATCTGGTCTCGGTCAGAAATATCCTGGGGATTATGTTGCCGGTTCACGTAAACTTACCACCTGGAAACGGCACAACTTGCCAGTTCTTATGAACGGGGGTACAGTGGCCCCAGAGGACAGCAATGACAGCCACGTAGGCGACAATGGTGGCGTATATCGTCCCTTTGACAATCTTCTGCTGTTTCAAGCCGAGTCTGGTTGTCGTGTTAGCCCATCTGCAACGCGTGTAGGAGACCTGACGTACGTCATTCGGTTGTAGAAGCAAAGCATCGTTCCCTTGAGGCACCAAATGAGAGTCACGTAGAAGTTCCAGCCCGCAAGGAGGCATTTTGATCCAAACTCCATTCTCGCAATCTCCGCGTCTGTCAAGGTAGCGCCGATTTCGTTCGTGATGCCGATGTTTGTCCCGTTTTGTCCTGAGAAGCGATCAGCAATGGCCGACAACCGAGACCGAGGGAACCAGTAACTGCGGCTACTATGTCCAGTCTGCATCAAGCTAGAAGTATAACTTACCGATGAGCTCCAACATAACCAACTCAGCCTGCATGAATTCGTTAAGGGGGCGTCCAGTGGTTAGCCCGGAAGAGAAAGATCGCTTACCGTCCAGAAGACCAGGGCCAGGATAGCGAACAAGTCATCGCCTTGCCAGTTCTTGAAGCCAACCGTCTTCCATCGCGCGAAATACCGCAAAAACAGAATCAACGTCCCGATGCCGTATTCGGTCCAGGCCTCGGTCTGGAAGGGCGTGGCCATGATCGAGTGGGGATTTCCGACAGCCCGTCGCAAAGCAAAGAGGAGGGGACAACGGAGGTCGTTCAGTGATCCCTGGGTTGTTGTCGGGCGAAGGGAACGACAAAGGATGCCAAGTACAAAAGAGGCGTAACGATCAGGCGAGTTGACGACCAGACCATCGGAGAATTTTTGAGTTGGTGGCTTCAGTGCATAATCTATGCAGCTCGAGGAGGTGGGTTAAGACTTGAAAATTCAGCTGGACGGCGGGACGACGAGGTGAGGCAAATTCGGTCATTATTTGACTCCCAACCAAGCGTTGCATCGTCCCCTGATGATCCTGCGCTTGTGATTCTGTAACATATTCATGCTGGCAAGGATTCCATGCTGTGTGTTAACCCTCGACGACTGATACGTCGACTAACATGTGAGAAAACAGGCAGGGATGTCGAGTCAGTCATTCCCCAGAGATCCATTTCCGTCTTAGTATTGCTGGGGTAGAGCCAGCATAACCCTGTAAGACTCGGCATCTGCACGGAGGTATCAGCAAAGGGGGGCAATCCGGGATCCCCGATGGGTCGGAGCTCATGCAGAAGTCCCATGGGGGTTTTTTTTGGCCAATTTGGGTTTTCGAAACAAGATCCGAGGCGGGGAATGAATCCGATCGGGGTTGAGAGGTTATATCACTTCGACTGGGCAAGTCAATTCGAATCGGCATGCGCCCAACGTGATGTATCTACGATGCAGTCAGCAGAGTAGTCAACGTGTCAGCCGATGGATCTGCATGTCAGGCAAGGTACAGTAGCAACTACTGCAGCATGCATCCAATGTGTGATAGTGAAGTGTCAATGCTCGGGAAGCCTGAAGGAGTCAACGGCAGTGGCGTCGAGCCAACAATGGTACTCGGTCTTTGGCGCAGGTTGTATTCGCATATCTTCATCCTTGTTCCATCCCTGAGCCAACAAGATGCGCGGAGAATCTACCTCGGCCACACCCCCCGGGCGCTGTCTACCGCCCGAAAGCCAATCTGCATCTGCATAAGAAAGGGGACCCGGAACCCTGCTCCCATCGTCGCTGGTCGTGCAACGTTGATGGTGATGAATGTCGGTCCGTTGCCTTGCAGGAACGGATCGCCGTCCGATTGGGCTTTGGTGGCAGTGGGCTGCGTTACATCCTCACAGCCGGGTGCGACCAGTTGGACGTGTGGAGTAGCAGAAGTCGTTATTGTTACAACTGTTTTAGGGCCGTTGGAGATCTCAATCTCAGGTGGCTTGGTGTCGTATTGTGGCCAGCCTTCGCAATGCGAGTACGCGGCGAGAACCCGGCGACCAGTAGGCTCCCATATCTCCGACCCTATATAAATGATGTGGGAGGAGGCCGAGAGATGTTGGAGCAATCATCCCTGATAGATCATCATCAAACTCATCATCGCTACCGTCTTACTGCGTTGTTAACAACCTTGTCCATTACAAATACTTCTTCATAATGGCTGCGTCTGATTCTTATGACTTTATTGTCTGCGGGTAAGTCCAGGTCTTCGAACTGGCGTCTTTCGCCCGCACACGATCGACAGCCGCAAACTCCTCCGTTTTCGTCTTCTAACAACCTTCTCCGATAGAGGTGGCACCGCCGGTTGCGTCGTAGCATCGCGGCTTGCCGAGAACCCCGACGCCAAGGTCCTTGTCATTGAGGCGGGCCAGCACAATGAGAACCTGGAGAACGTGCACATGGTCGGAGGGCAAGTACTCGCACGTTGATGATTCCAAATAGCAATGCTGACTCGTTTCCTCCAGCTGGTCCCAGAACTTCGACAAGGAGACGGACTGGAATGTCGTCTCGGAGAAGCGGGCTGCCGTCAACGACCGACAGGTCAAGCTGAGCCGAGGCAAGTTCCTCGGTGGATGCTCTGGGTGCAATGGCACGCTGTGCCTCCGCGGTGTTAAGCAGGATTACGACGACTGGGGCCTCCCAGGTTGGAGCGGCGATGAGTTCTTCGGGTACATTAACAAGGTAACCAACAAGTCAGCTCTTTGTGTCACTGCAACCCCTTGCTTTTTATCTTACCCGTACAACCGAAACTTTGCTTGTTTTCACGGCTAATGCAGATCCTCTAGGCGGAAACATTCCACGGTAAGCCATGGTTCGAGGAGTCCAAGGAGTCTCATGGCTACAGTGGGCACCTCCACACGGAGCCTCATGACCTTGCTCCCATCTCCAACCTTATCAAGGACTCCATGGTATCCAAGGGTCTCCCGCTGGACCATGACATGTTCTCGCACGGAAACAACCCGCACGGGTGCGGACACGCTGTGAGAACCGTCCACAAGGGCCTCCGAACTACCGGAGCGGACTTTGTCACCAAGACCCCGCCAAGAGATAATATCCACCTCATGGTCGAAACCCATGTAGACAGGGTGATTCTCGAGAAGGCCGCCAACGGCGAGCTCAAGGCCACTGGCGTCAGGGCCGTCAAGGCAGACGGCACCGTGGTCGAGGTGAAGGCTCGCAAGGAGGTGATTGTGTCGGGCGGCGCGTACTGCAGCCCCAACATCCTGAACCGCAGCGGCATTGGCGCCAAGGACGAGCTCGCGAAGCACGGTATCACTGCCGTCGTGGACCTCCCCGCGGTCGGCAAGAACCTCCAGGACCACCTGATCGTCTTCATGTTCTACGAGACGGAAAAGGCGGGCCTGACGACGGACTACCAGGTCTATCACGGCGACGCCTTTGCCAAGTCGTACCAGCTCTGGAAGGACGAGAAGGCCGGGTTCCTGTCCACGTTCCCCTTCGGCATCTTCGCCTTCGCCCGCCTGGACGAGCGCCTGGCCGACTCGGAGCTGTGGAGGAACGCGCCGCGCAGGGACGGCCGCGACCCGATGGGCCTGGCGCCGTCGCAGCCCAACATCGAGTTCTTCACGACGGAATGCTACGGCGGGCCCAAGCAGTTCGACCAGTTCCCCGTCGACGGCAAGCACGCCTTCTCGATGATCGCCGAGCTGTTCGCGCCCAAGTCGCGCGGCACCGTGACGCTGCGCAACAGCGACGCGACCGCCGTCCCGGTCGTCGACTGCAACTACCTCGCCGATCCCCTGGACGTCGAGGTGCTCGCAGAAGCCTGCAGGTTCGGCAACGAGATCATCATGGAGGGCGCGGGGACCAAGGACATCGTCAAGGGCGCCTGGCCGGCGGATGGCACGCATCACCGCTACCAGACGAGGGAGGACTGGATTCCGTACGTCAGAGACAACGCGACAACGTGTAAGTGTTCCCTTTTTGCTTCTGTTACCATTCCCGTTATGTATTCGATGCTGATATGTTTACGTATAGGCTACCATGCCGCGGGGACTTGTGCCATGGGCAGGTCGTCGGACGCCAACTCAGTTGTCGACGAGCAGCTGCGCGTCAAGGGCGTCAAGGGCCTCCGGGTCGCGGACTGCAGCATCATGCCTGTGCTGCACAGCGGCCACACGCAGATGCCGGCGTACGGGATCGGAGAGAAGGCGGCCGACTTGATCAAGGCAGCGTGGGCGTAGAGTCGAGGTGGTGTTAGTCAAGTGCTTGTAGACGCCGCCAATGAGAGCGACAAGGATGCACAGAGAATTGCCATGGAACTAAGAACCAAGACGTCAATCACAGCCCGTTGTGATGAAACATTGGAAGGCTTCCATTCCATTTCTGCAACGGTAAATACCTCACAGCGCCCTAGAACCAGGTCCCGGCCATGCAACGGAAACAAAGAGTGATTCCGTTGTCGCATTCGGGCTTCATCCGCAGGGCTAAAACCTTACCAACATTAGACTGTAATACAGGGCCTATCATGATCCGAGCCGTTGAGGTGACCTGCTAGGCGCCAGCGCTAGGGGACCTCCACTGATCCTCCAGTGACCCCCACTGCTACCCGCCCCTGAGCCCGGCGCTGTCGATCACTGAGTGTCCGCTAGAGGAAATGGATCCCTCCCGGGTTCCCCCCACCTAGCCGCAAATCATCACCGTCCAAGCGCTGTTCTGTTACTCCATCGTCGGATCTCCTCCTACCGAGTTTCGACAAGCCATCTCGGCATCAACCCAGCTCAAACTCCCGACTCGTCCCCGTAAACGCCGACACGGACCCTAAGACGCTCTTCGAATCTCCGTAATATCTGACCCGATACGTGCCCTCCTCGGCGTTCCCGCTCGTCTCCCACGACACGTCCACCTCGCTGTGCCCGAGCACCCAGTTCGTGCGCCGCCACGAGTACACCAGGAACCAGTCCGCGTCGTCGCGCACCCGCGTCCACTCGCCGTCGATCTTCTGCTCAACGGCCGCAAAAGTGCCCTCCAGACGGAGGTTGTTGCGGGGGTTCGCGCCCTGGAATGTAACCGTGACCACGTCCCCCAGCCTGGGAGCTGAAGCCGGCTGCGTCAGCACCTTGCCGAACGGGCGCCCGATCGGCGCCGTGTCGTACGCCACTCCGGTGATGAAGGAGAGGGAATCGTCGCGGTTGTCAGGGGGCGCCGTGCCCTGGTCGGGCAGCTTGGTAGAGCCGGGCGCGAGATATCCCAGGTTCGTCACCGTGAGGTTGATGTACGCGTCCAGTTCGTGCGGGCCGAACATCGTCGAGGCGCCCTCGTAGCGCTGCACTTCATATTCCTCTGGCGTGGTGACATAGTGCGCGTACGTGTTTGCAGGTCCGCCGAGTACCACAATTGGCTCTTCGTCTAGGAAACCGGTTGCTTCTTCGGCAACTGCGCTCTTCCACCTCCGGCCGCTCATGGTCGTGGCTTCACTCGGGCTGACGATGATGACCAGCTGGCCAACGCGAAGCACCTGGATGTCGATGATGTTGGGCGACCAGGCGTACGGCTTCGACATCTCTCCCACGTCTAAGAGAATGGGCTTAGCTCCGTGGCACGCCTTTTGCGCGGCCGACGGCGTCTTGAGCAGACCCGATACAGCTGCCCACAACGGATTCGCATCCGGATCGCCAGAGTCTCCTTGCGTGAAGTCGAAAAACCCAGGCCAGTCCGACGTGCCCGCCGCGAACGAGTAACCGAGCGCGGCAGGGCACGTCTTCGCGGCGCTTCCGTCCGGGAGCTGGAATTCCCAGAAGCTCATGTCATGGTAGAAATGGAAGCTCTTGACGCTTGACCCCGTCACCGGCGTTGTGGACGATTCCTGTGTGTCCGTTGTTAGCGATCGCTGACTTGGTAACAGGCCGGATGGAAACATACATAGGCTTTCTTAGCACCGGCATATTGACGACGCCCAATCTCGTAGCAGCTGGAAACACCAAGATCCAGCTTCCTGAACTCGGGTCCCCGGCCGTGGCAGGACTGGGACAGTCCATCCGCGCAAGTGCTGTTCTCATAGCTACAAACATCGCCCGAGCCGTCGTCGCAGAACGCACCGAGCACGCTCGGTGTCGTATCTCCAACGTTGGACTGGCTGAAACCGGCCACGAAGCCATCGGCCGCCGAGTCGTCGCTCTCCATTTCACGCT
Organism: Neonectria magnoliae; assembly: GCA_037954305.1. Taxonomy (NCBI): domain Eukaryota; kingdom Fungi; phylum Ascomycota; class Sordariomycetes; order Hypocreales; family Nectriaceae; genus Neonectria; species Neonectria magnoliae. The sequence goes on from JAZAVK010000026.1 coordinate 94,300, forward strand.
CGAACATCCAGGCTGCGACTCCTTTGTTGTCTCCCGCCACGTGCGTGTTGTTTCCCAGAAGGGAAGTGCCGTGAACGGGCAACCATGTAAGTATGCCGATGTTCCTGTTGTCTGAAGCGCGCTGGAATCGGACCAGGGTCATGGTGGTGTCTATTTCGCTGCTGTACTTGGCGCGCTCCTCTGCAGGGTTGTGTATATAGGACCATAGAGATCTGTTAATCGCCGCATCTTTAACCTCTGCAGTACCAACGTCAAGATAGCCCTGAATAATTATTAGCATCGCATTCGAGAAATCCATCTGGTCTGTCTACTCACTTCCTCCAGGCTTTCGTGGGCGCGTTTGATCGAGAGCAGAGCGCCATCGACAATCGCTTGGTAGACCTCCTTGCTGAATCCCAACGACGTGATTTGAGGCAACAGATAGTTGAACCACCCTCCTGGCCCAGCATGGGAATGGGTCCCAGTTACCGCGACGTTGTGTTGGTTGTAGACGGAGTATTCGCCGCCGAGAGCTTCGAGTCCATCCAGGATGCCATACCTCATAGCCGTGTCGCCAGACGAAGTATCCAACACCAAGTACACGAACCGGTCATCGGGGTTCTCTACATCCGCAACAATGAACGCGCGACTGTAGATGCGCTGACGAAGTCCAGTGCCGACCTGATCCAGGTCCGCATACCCACCGAAATTAATCTCGACCACCGGACCGGTGATGTCGGCCTTCCCAACGCCAATCAAGTACTTGTCGCCTTTCGACGACGCTCTGTTCCGGATCTTGAAAGGCTCTTCATTCTTCACCGGGGGCTCTGCCTTATGAGGTGCTGCAGCTGGGGTGAGATACACCACGCCGAGGACAAGTAGGAGGACGGCGGAGAAGACACCAATAAATGGCTGTCTTGACAGGATTGAGCCGTGCTTTGTAGCGCGACCTGGAGCCATGATGTTTCTCAAGGACTACCTAGACAGAGGTATGGAGTTGCAGTAGCCTCATAAGAGAAAGGACGGGGAAAGGCCCTCTCTTAAGAGCGTGATGTGGTCACTGTGTCGCCCAGGGTTTACGAGGTACGGACCCGACTTGCTCTACATCCAGCATCGTCATAGTTCTGATTGAAGGGGCCGACCTGTATATCTTCAATACCAGTGGTGGAACGTTTTGTCAACTGCCTCCCTGGGTAAGTGCCATCGGTAGCCGCTCGCTTGGCCAAGTTACAACGTGGTTCTGATGCGACCTTGCGTCACAAGAGAAGATAGCAACTGCGGGGGAGGTCGTCGTGATGCTTCCTCGGGGTCATGTGGGATGAGTTCTCGAGCATCTAGACCTCCTGAAAGGGGTATACCGAGTTTGGGTATTTTAAGCCACTATGCCAACTTCAGTTATATGCCGTCTGGTATTGGCACCAAAGCGGCAATGTCCTCCGACGGAGACCAGATAAGCTCGCCACGTATCTTGCATACCCTCATGCTGGGATATCAAGATGCGGCCATTTTATCTTGCAAACCCGGCTTTTTCTTGGGTCTAAGTGACCAGTCGGTCCATTGATGACGATGGTGGTCTTGGCTGGATGAGGTGGGAAATTTCACATTGGACGAGGAGGAGACAAACCGTGACGTGCACTGGATTACCGATCTCCTTGCAGGGTCGTTTCGCCATTCGGGCCCTTGCAACGACGCTTCGTTCAAATTAACTTCGAGCTGTTTATTCGTCCGCGGAATTGAATCGGTTGATGATCCTTGCTGTGGTCTCAGTATCATGCGACTGGGACTAATTACCCCGGAAAGGGGCGGTGGAATCAGAGTAAAAGCCCTTTTATTTATAGTAACTACAGCAGTTGTATCGCGACGCGACGGAACTCCACAGCATGTGCCAATATATGATATTGCGATTCGTGTCTTGCTGGTAGGTAACCAAGAGCATCTGCCCAGTGTACTGAGAAATACGGTCATCTAGTTTACTTCTACAATAGGCCGTAAGCACCTAATCTACGTTTTTTCGAGTCAGTTGTCCCCCCACCCTGTAGCTTCTTCAACGTCGCCTTCTATTATTGCCAGAACCGGTACCCTGTACTGATGCCGTCCCGTGCACACGAAGTATTTGTCGTCGCTTCAACAAATTTGAGAAAAAGACGAGGTTGACTTCAACGATCGTTCAACACTTTCGCTGCAATAGTAAAGTTACCCTGCACTGACGGGTAGTAGAGACAGTGCGTTGGTGACAGTTTCGAGCAGATGACCTTTTGTCGAGGAATGTGCATTTCAATTGCCGTCTGATGCACAAGGCCAGACCAGGTTCGGCAACAAAAACAATTTTACGTAAACAGACCTGATATTCGACTAATAAATCAGGCGCGAAATGGATAAGTGATTCTAGAATGTGATGGGATTTTTTGGGGTATTTCTTTCTAGTCAAAGTCTTTACCGCGCACACTCCTGTGTATGTGATAAGTACCAGGTGATGGCGCTAAGGCGTAGTCTAAGAAATATAACAAAACTGTCGATAAAATGAACCGCTCGTGCCTCTAATGCTCCAGTCAAACCGCTGTGCATACCGACTCCAAAGAAATAAGTGGCCGACATTGACGGCGATGGGTTTGTACCCTTCTTAGCTGATCTTGATGATTTCAACATCGTCAAGGTACCAATCAACAGACTTGCCCGTAGGGTGAGCGGTAACACCGAAGTACGCTGGGCCGTCTTGATCGCTGCCAATGGTGAAGGTCCAGTGCCACCTGTACCACTCAGCGCCGTAGCTGTCGCCCTTGCCAGGCCAAGCGCTGAAGATGTTGCCCTTGGCGTTGAAGACGACGAACTGCAGATAATCGCCAAAGTTCGAGCCCAAACCCGGGCCGTTGTGGCCCGAGTTGTCGACGATGGCGCTCCGGGCGGAGAACGCGACTTGGTACTTGGCCCCCATTTTGAGGTCGAACGAGGGCTTGTACTTGACGATGGCTTGGCCGGTCCCCTCTGACCCGGAGATCTCGCCGAAGCGGAGGCCTGGGTCGAGGGATCCATCTTCCCATACTGTTGCTGTGATGTCCATGAAGTAGTCGCAGTCCGTGGTCGAGAGCCACCAGTCATCGTAGTTTCTGTCGTTGAAGTTGAGAGAGATGACAAGAGCCTCTGGAATTGCAGTGTTAGTTTCCAAAGAGACGGAATATTCGAGACGCTGAGACTTACCAGGACCGGACTCAACGAGTTCCACGGCGGGCGCGGCGGCGGCCCTGAGAGCTAGAAGCCCTAGGACCGTGACTGATTTCAGAGTGGAAAACATGTCGAGGATATTTGAACCCTGATGTCGCTGGATGGGGTTCGGATGGTTAGTGCTTGGATAGATAAACTCAATTGCGGGCTACGAAGGACCCTTATATTCTGAGAAACAAGTGTTTCCTCACGGGCCCTGTCAAGCTACGTACTCCAGGCTGTACGTGGCTTGAGACACTCGTGCCTATTCCCATCACAATAATCTGATTGACTGTGGAATTGTTTCTAGCGCGTGTAAGCGGCGACCCGAAGGCTTCCAGCGCCCGACCTATCAGAGCCACCGGCGACCTCAGAGCCGTCTGCAACCCAATTAAAAACATGTCGGCGACTTGAAAGCTGTCGGCGACTTGAAAGCTGTCGGCGACTTGAAAGCTGTCGGCGACTTGAAAGCTGTCGGCGACTTGAAAGCTGTCGGCGACTTGAAAGCTGTCGGCGACTTGAAAGCTGTCGGCGACCTTAAATGCTGCGGCTGCGGTGACTTACAAGCTGGCCAGTCACGGCGTTGGCCGCTGCGGCGTAATCGCCGAGGACCATCGTGAAATTCAGAGCTTGCAGGGGTTATTGCTTTGGATAGCTTCATTGCGCTGGCAGGGCTGATTCGGCTTGGTTGGGAAGGCTGATTTGGTTCTGGGGGAGCATGGCGTTGCTGTAATTTCTTTTGAAGGCCTCCGAAAGAAATAATCGGTAAACGAAGTTCAAGAGGTAGATCGCGGACAAGAAACACCAATTTGCTTACCCCGTCAATTGACTTGCAAGGAGTCTGACCGACACTCCGTCGGATGAGTCAGTCACTTGCTTTCAGGGCATCAACTAACATATGGTTTGGGACAATTGATCAAAGACGAAACCGCGGGGGCGTAGAAGCATTTGGCAGCCAATCCGTCGGGTAGTTACGGAGTAGTGCCTGTTGCAGACCTTATCCATTAGGCCCCCGTTAAAGAAGTCAGCGGGGCGAACACCCACTGTAGTTCGCAGCGCACGTTGTAAAGGCTTCGCAGCCTCGAGGAGAGGCAAAAGAGGCAAACTGGTTACCTCGTCATGGAGAGTGATGAATCATATTTGTCCCAGCCAATTCACGTGATTAATCTACTTGTCTTTCATGATTCTGCGCGTTTGTGGGGGGGGGGAAAAGGGGGGGCAGAGAAGGAGATGTCCCATCTTCGAACCGGTCAACCGTTCCACACCCAATCCGCCAGTCCTTTGAGGCCACCCATAGACCTTAGGGAACCATTCAGGAGTGTCCAGAGCCGCACTTCTCAACGTTGACCCCATCGAAACGGTAGAACCCAAGCGCATTGAGCGCTGGCTGGTCATTAAAGCAGTATGGACACACCTTGCTTGCTATTTTCTTCCGCAGAAGGCTGACGACGATTCCACAAGTTCATAGACAGGCGCCATTCCTTCGAGTACACCACCATGGCCATGGAACGAAACTCTGGAATTGCTGGCCATGGGTCTATGGCTATCGTCACAACAGTGGACGGTAAACCCTTTCTGAAAGGAAACGAGCTCTGTTCGGATGCCAGACTGCGTGCGAAATGTGGCGAGTCCAGCGAGGAACGCCTAATAAGAGAAGATACCATCTATCGACATCTCGGCAAAGCATCCACTTATTCTCAAGAGCTTTGGCTTCGAAGAGATCCGTCCCGGCGTCCGCTCGCTTTCCCTGGAGAAGGCTGCTTTCGGATGCGTCCGTCTCCACACCCAACGCAACCTCAAGTTTGACCATCTACCTAAAGTTGGAAAACCGCCTCTTGAGGCTCGTCTGCGGATGTCTCTTGATGTCGCTAGAGCGCTAAGCTATCTGCACATGCTTGGCGTGCTGAGCTGCGATCTCAGCTGCAGAAACATCTTTCTCTTTCCCGGGTTTCGCGTCAAGCTTGGCGGTTTTGGCGCGTCCCTCCTCGAAGGTCATGACTTCAAGAACGATCAGCCCCACGAGAGCCGATATCAGATGCCTCGCAGAAGGAGGGGGTTTCATGAGCTGGACACAATGAAGCAGGAACTCTTTGCGCTCGGATGTGCTGTATACGAAATTACCACATGGAGGAGACCCTTCGACGAATTCGGGCAGGACTCTTATCAGGTCGATGACATGTACGCTCGTGGGGAGTTTCCGCGAATTGGGGCTTCCAATCCGGCTGGTGGCATAATTAAGAGGTGCTGGGCGGAAGAATTCAGCACGACGCGGGAGGTAGCCCGTCAGTTGGAGGAGTGTCTGGTACTAGCTTGCGCGTAGCCGTCATTCCCCAGCTCTCGGGAGTATCGCCGTGATGGTATGTTTTGAAGTGTTTCGGACAGTAGCCCTGTTGAAGGCATGCGTTGAAGAGCATCTGATGGAGGGCAAGCTTCTCCGCCCGCTTTCCAGTGTCGGAATACATGACCGACTGTGAAGTGGATGCGTCCTCACTCTCTGGCTCCTTGCGCGCCGTTCAGTCGGCCTCGTATGCATCATATTGCATTGTCCGCTGCACCTTCGACGAAATCGCCGAACTTCTGTACTGGCTGCAGCCGGGGGAATGCCCGCTTCGAAAGACTGGGAATCGCAGGGACGAATTCTTAGCCTAGCGGGATTTGGGTGGCGGTGCAGGACGCTCCGCTGACTGCAGTTGTGGTCCCCGGGGACGGCAGTGAGGCCCTGTTTGGTCGCCGATTAATTTTGAAGTAGGCGCAGGCATTTCATGCGAGTGGAATGGCCATTATCGGCGGTGATGCGAAGGAGCTGTTGTGCGCAGGATATAGTCAGAGAAGCCCGGCTTCAGTCTAGGGATTATCAGCATCGCACCAAACCAGCTCAGCTTCTCCGCCCACGACACAACTCACCACGCAACTCACCACCCACACACCTCACTCACGATGGTATCACACAAACACATCACCATCTTGGTAACCTCAGTCCTCGGCCTAGCTTCCGCGAAAAATGCAAGCCCCAACAGCCGTCCACTACCAAGTCCACTCCTGAATCATCATCGACAAACACCGGTATCTGGCTTGGCTCTTCCACTAAGACCGTACCCGAGCCGTCATCTTCGGTCAGTAGCGCTTGGCTTGCGTCTCCCACTCAGGCCACCCTCGGGCTATCGATCGCCGGCAACTGGGCTGATGTTGGACCGGCTCCCTTGACTTGCTGGCCTACTACCGCGGACGGTGCCGTCTGTTCCAAGAATGGCTTCGTCAACTCGGATTGGTTGAAAAATACCTACCAAGGGCCTGAAGCTAGCGAGCAAGATTGCGAGGGTGCGTGTACCCTTACGCCGGGTTGCGCGTCTCTGTCCTACAATGGGGAGACCGGAATTTGCTATACCTCGACCAGGCCATTCTCAGAGGCCGACTTCACGCCGGACGGTGGCCAAGGCTCATTCACTTGGTCCCAGATAGAGTGTCTCGAGTGCTTCGACAGTAGGTTTCCGCATCCTTCGATCGATCCTTGCATATACTAACAGATTCACTCTAGACTCCGTTCTCAACCTTGGCTTCGAGGACGATAGCAGCACTAACGATTGGACTCTCGAGGGAGATCTCGACCTGGGCTGGTTCCTTGACAACCCGGAAGTCCCAGCGAACATGAACCGGGCTCTCAGAATCGGAGAACCGACAGCATTCGCAGACGCCACAACCACTTACAACCCGACCTTCGCCATCAAGACAGGGATTCAGTACCAATTCGGATACCGCTTAAGGATCGACCGGAACAATCACATTGTCACTCCTTTCGATGCGGTGACATTTTACATCTCCACCAACGATGAAATCGTCTACGAGTTTACCCCGCAGGGAGCAAAGGGCGACACCATCCAAGGCAAGGAAAAGTTCACCCTTAATGGCGGCGAGGAAGGAGATGCCACATTTCAGATTGCCATCAAGGGTACTAGAGGCGGGCTTGACTACTACTTTGACTACGCGTATGTTACTTGGTGAGCTGGGAACGCACTATGGGCAGCGACGGGCAAAATATATACTCGGGTAGACTGGTGTTAGAAGAAATATTGCAATTCTTTAATTCAACTCTACTTCCATTCTCAAATCTTTCGATGTACGAATCTCGAATGTCGAGCAATGTAACGCTGGTCGGATCTCGCTGGTTGACAGCATGCACGATGCCTTAAAACAGTCACTTGCAATTGTCCGCTCCGGTCCCCAGCTAGGCTAGTCTGTTGTCTGGATCACTGGTGTTTCGACAGCCTATCGCTAATTGCCTGATCTCTCTGCAACGGGCCGACTTAGGATAGATAGAGCCCACATTGGCATCTGCCATTGAATTCGTCGACCAGTCAAATCCTGTCATTTGGGGTGGCAACCCTCACTACGACAAGTCGAACCATCACTAACGCGCTTGTTGGATTGACCGTAAATTGAAACGTTCACAGGCCCAAATAGCAGCTCCATTGTGCCTACCTGCTCGCGACAGGTTGAATGCTGCCGTCTCTGGTTGAGTGTAGCGACTTCTGCCTAAAATCCAGGGCCGGGCATTGAATTATAGTGGCATAGCAGCATAGTTGCAGGGGAAACGCCCTACAGTTCAAGAGAGGAAGCCCTATAGTTATAGGGGGAACGGCCCTGATTCAATAGTTCATGCAGGCCATACTGTAGGCAGTTAGCTGCTTTATAAACAGACGCTAACCTTAAAATGGGAGGTCAGGGGTGGGGTGAAAAATGGGTTATGAGATAAAAGTCAACCCACCCGCCGCTTCATCAATCTCGTCGATAGTACGGACTGTCTTTTCTCTACTCCATCAAACTTTTCACCAGCGTGGAACCAGTTCTAACGACAACACTGTTGTATTCGAACTCAACGGAAACCTCGAAACGCCCTCTACTGTCAATCATGGGCCAACCATCGTTTGCGGCTTCAAACGCCATCATCTACGTCACTTATGGCGCGTTTCTGTTCGTGACTCCTCAACCACACCGCGGGATTTATCCTCCCAGCCAAAAAACAAAACAAAAAAACGCGGGCGACGCATGAGCTAACAACGGCGATGCAGGCTCTTGGGAACAGGCATTGCCTGGAAGATGAGGAATCAAAGCAAGGCGGATTTCCTCGCCGGTAATGGAACCCAGACGGGTCAGAACTCACTCTCCCCCAGTCGACTCGCCACGTGAACTCAGCAGACTGGATCACCAAGTTTCTTCGATGCTGCTCGCTTCATGGGGCGTCTTCGACGCTGTCTCCCCCGCCTTTCTACGTGCCGTCGCTAACCGCAGACACAGCGTTCCCTCTGGCTTTGAACTTCATCGCCTCCGGTGAGTAGATCATCTTGCTCCCGTGACCCAGCGTCCCGGAGCGGTAGCATCTTTGCATCTTGCGCAGCGCAGCGATGAACGTGTGGCCACGTGGGCACCCATCTCAACAATTTCCCGGTCGAGTATGACACGAGCAACGACGGAACTGAGCGACCAGGTTCGTACCCAAAAAAACCTCTCTATCTTCTCCCCTTCCTTGAGATGCTCTCACCTCTGATGCTACTAACTCCCCAGGAACTAACCAACCCCGCTCAGAGAGGCATCTCGGGAGGGGGAGAGGATGCGGCTCACTACGGGCGCGGAGTCGACACATCGATGGCATCCAACCTCAGGTCGCTTCCTGGGGAGATGCCGTCGTGTGTCGATGAAGCTGAGATTGTACCGTAATACTCGATCAAGTTAATGCTTGCGTGGGAAAAGTGTTGCCGCTCCAAGCCCTGACATTCTCTCCCTCTTCCCGCGAGATGGTAAAAACTGACTCTCTTAGCTCTCGGATCTGGAATTCTCTTTGCTTACCCCGAGCTGGCCACCATCTCCGGTGTCCAGGGCATGGTCGTGTACGCGCTTGCGTCATCTCTGCCCATTCTCGCCTTCGGCTTTCTGGGTCCCATCATCCGCAGCAAGTGTCCCGAGGGCTTTGTATTGACGGAATGGACCAGACAGCGTTACGGCACTGTGGCCATGCTGTATCTCAGCTTCATGACTCTTGTGACTCTGTTCCTGTACATGGTCGCTGAGCTGTCGGCCATTGGACAGGTTGTCACCGCCTTGACAGGCCTTGATGGACTTCCTGTCATCATTGTTCAGTGCGTCATCACCACCATCTATACCTGTAAGTTCTCCTACCTCTTCCTTTCCTTTGGCCTTCATGTGCCAAAATAGTGACTAATACACTGCTACAGCCCTTGGTGGTTTCAAAATCTCCTTCCTCACAGATGTCATCCAGGGAGCCATGGTCATCGGCCTTGTCCTCATCGCCACCATCACTATCGGTGTGAAGACGGATGTCAAGAGGGAATTGGTCGAAGACTCGGACCTGACCAAGGCCAACCTGCTCGGATGGCAGCTTCTGTACATCCTCCCCGTCGCCATCCTGACCAACGACTTCTTCCTCTCCAGCTTCTGGCTGCGCACCTTCTCGTCCAAGACAGACAAGGATCTCCGACTGGGCACCTCCATGGCCACCATCGTCATTCTGTCCATTCTCACGCTTGTCGGCTCTACGGGTCTCATCGCCGTGTGGTCTGGCGCGTTGCCCCAGGCCGACATTGCCTTGTCAGGCTCCATTGCCTTCTTCATCCTGCTTGAGACGCTCCCTACTTGGGTCGTCGGCATCGTCCTAGTCATGGTAGTGACGCTCAGCACCGCCGCCTTCGACAGTCTTCAGTCGGCCATGGTGTCGTCAGCGTCCAATGACCTGTTCCGCAACCGCCTCAACGTCTGGTACATCCGCGCCCTGGTCGTCCTGGTCATTTTCCCTGTCGTCGTCCTCGCCCTCAAGGCGCCCTCCATCCTCCAGATCTACCTCATCACCGATCTGGTCTCCGCCGCCACGATCCCTGTGCTGTGCATCGGCCTCAGCAGTAAGTTGTACTGGTGGCGCGGCTTCGAGGTCGTCGTCGGCGGCCTGGGTGGCATCCTCACCGTCTTCATCTTCGGCACCATCTACTACGGCGATGCCAAGCAGGGTGCCGAGCTCCTCCTCCTTGAGCAGGGCCTGTACTCCAACGACTGGAGCGCCTTTGGCGCCTTCGTCGCTGCTCCCGTGGGTGGTCTGGTCTGGGGCTGCGGTGCTCTGGCTCTTCGTCTCACTGCCCAGTTCATCCTAGCCAAGGTTCGAGGCCACCGCTTCGATGCGCTTGACCGACCGATCGAGCGGACTCCCAGCGCAGACACGGACTTTCCGACCGAGACTATCATCTCTTCTACCCCTGGCAAGTTCTTCTAGGTCTATCTTGGTCAAGTAGTGCGCTACTGCAACATTTCTGGGGATTACTTGGTGGTTTTGTTACACCAAATCGAAGGATATGGAGGGGTTTAGCGGCGCATACCTACACCCATCGCTTAACGCGATCTCTTTTTTTGCCTGTGGAAGTTCGGCTCGTTTGCCAGAACGCAAACGCCCCTATTGGTTTAGAGTAGAGTCCTCTGCTCACGCTAATGTCCGTCGCCGGCCTCCAAGCTATTTTTTTAGTACAGCTAATACATGACCTCAAACCCGAAATCTAAAATTTCCCCATCCTGCCTGGGACCTGATTACTTGTCGCCTTTGCCTGAGCTGGCCTGGAATGTGATGGTCAGATTCAGTCCCCAGCGTGATTGTCTATAGAACATGGTGCTCTGAGGATGGTTTGGACCGTACCAAGGGTCGCTTTCGGGCTTGGTGGAAGCCCGTTCCTTTCGGCCCGCTACTGTATGCATTCAGACGCACGATGAGTGGCTGGGGCGGCATTGCGATATCGCGCGCGTAAGATCCTCATGGTGGCCACCAAGACCACACCCTGGAAGCTAGGCATCCAACGCGTTCGGGCGGCCTCGTGTTGGTCTGAGATGGTTCTGAGGGTCCCGTTCACTACATATATGACTCCCCGGCGCTGCAACAATGCTGCCTTACAGTGGTAACCTTTCTAAACCTTGCTACTGTAACTCCTTGGTCGGATTCATTACAAGTCAAGCGCAGATTGCCTGCGGCTAAAGACCGCCTGTATGTTGCTTTGTACGTCCGCTGAGGAAAGCCGACCATGGTCGGCCTGGAAGACACGTCAGTACCCTTGCGTCCCGCTGGAATCGCACGCTGACAGCGAGAATGTATCATTGGGCTCTCATAGTTGGGCCCAAGACAGAATCGAACGACAGTAAAGGGTACCGCTTCCATGCGAAGGAAAGACTGGGCGTCGCCGGCAATCCTCCCATGCCACAGTCGGTTTGACACTACGAGGAATTGGAAATTCCCATGGCGCCAACTTCAATGCTTCTTGTCCGCATCATGGTCGGCAAGGTTAAAAACATGGACCGGCTGCGGTCGATCTTCCAGAATACGCCAATCCGGCCCGAAATTGCAAGGAATTGCGTTGGCTGGCTCAGGGAGGCTCTGGCGGCAGCTGTACAGGACACCAAGGCTTTGGGCACATCCGCCGACGATTGGAACTCGGTCAGGGACAACGCCTTGTGGTGCGTTGGGTTCAAGAAGGATTCTCATCGCTTCGACAGCACAGTGTTCTATGACCCGGGTAAAGCAGCGACTTGGGATATATTAGACAAGGTTGAACTGATTCCCTGATCATGATCGCCCAGCTGTGGGTTTAGAAATCAAGGGTGAATATTTAGAGAGCGCCAAAGTACTGCTGTCTAATACTCTCCATCTTGAGCTCATATGGCATCGGCTCTAAGAACTTATCTATCTCTTCCGCCCAAACTTTATTGTAAGGCTTGAAGTTTCTAACATATGTATACTCCCAATACGGCGGAAACCACCCGGCTGTCTCCCAGTCTATGATGCTCACAACCTCATCTCCTTTCACTAGGATGTTAAAACTGCTCAGATCACCGTGGGTCAAAACGAGTCTGTCACCCGATCGATAGCCGATAAAACTCCAAGAGCTCATGCACTTCGGGGAGGCAGTGTTGGATGCTCGGTATCCAGATGTAAACCGTTCACAAGGGCCTCGTGGAAGTCACAGGTTGTGGAAAATGGACCCAGAGAAGGCTGGAGGGCAAGCGACAACCGCAGAATGGACTACCGTCGACGCTACCGACACTTGCGCTTCTGGAGGAGGTATGGAGCGAAGCTCTGTAAGCATCCGGCGGAGCTGGGTGAGTAATATCGATTTGGACTCCTCGGTACGGCTTTGCCATTTCGCCTTCGATCTTGCTCATGACGGTGCAGGTGTCGCGCTTATGAACAAAGGCATACCTTCGCACGGGAATCGAGGTGTGTTGGGCGACAAATCCCATGGCCTTGGCTTCGGCTAAGCTCGCAAACGGTTTTACCTTAATGCATACGTTGAATACGGACATCAAGCCGGTAGATGGTTTCCATATCCGCCTTAGGTACTTCTGATTCTTTGCTGTGACGAAGAGGACAATGAGGAACCGAGTGATGGGTCCAGCGTCGATAGGTTCAGTATTCGGTTGCATGTTCGTGGACTTATTCGTAGGCGACCAGCTCGGGACCGAGTCAAATGGCTGACGAAATGTCAGCAAGGCTATATTAGTCTATATGGAAACAGGATGCGGCATGATGGAGTGAACATGGTAGGCGTACAGGGTAAGACAAATGGCTTAGAGGTTTGTTAGCGCCGAGAACAGATTCCTACTGATGTTTTCCAGTCTCCATTCGGATGCGGTGCTTGGCGGCTATGAGGTTGTGAACGTCAACGGATTGAAAGCGGCGGTATTGGTTATAGTAGCGCAACTAGTTAAGTCCAATTCGGCATTCCCGTGGACGTCAAGCCATGTGCCGCAGTTTCGCGAAACCGTCGCGTAACTTGTTAGGGGATGTAATATGGGGATGACTTTACTCTGACGGAACAATATACACCCGCTCGCTTCCCTCCCCCATCGACTCTCCAGACAAAACACGGGCGCGTGACGGACGTCTAAGACTGCCTCACACACTTTCCGGCTTCTTTTCAGAGTGCAAATTGAGGCCAAGATGTCAACCTCTCACGGCCCACAACAGCTCAAAGACCGCATTGTGCAATCCCGCGTCCACCGTGAGCGCGACCGGTTCATCGCATCCATCCACGAAGACGATATCTGCCGATTGGCATCGTCATACCATGGTGGCAATCCATGCGTATTCTTCAAGCCGCCGACTCGCGGAAGTTACAATATCTGCTACTTTGTGTAATTCTGTTCAGCTGATCCCGATGCGGAGAGGTGGGTAGTGCGCGCACCTCTGACGCCGTGCCTGGCGTTCGGGGGACGGAACAAGCTCGAGAGCGAGATTGCTACTATGAAGTGTGTCTAGACGCCTTGTCGGGTATGCGATGCGTGGTGCTAAGAGTTAATGCTTGGTTGCAGGCTGGTAGCTGAGAAGACGACCATTCCGATCCCAAAGATTCATGCATATGCCCTTGGGGACAGTTCAGAGCCGTTGTCATCATTCGTTATCCTCGACTACGTTGAAGGCCAGGAGCTCTCATCTGCTCAACTGAAGACCCTCTCGGATGAACAGCGGACGCGTTTGTACACTTCGCTTGCCGACATACATATCCAGCTAAGGAGACTCGAATTCCCATCAATCGGATGCCTGACACGCGGTACAGATGGTTTCGAAGTCTGCAAGAAGACTGTTACTATCGACATTAACATGCAAGAGCTAGAGGATCTGCAGCCGTCGAAAATCCAAGCATCGTATTATGGCGACAGCGGTCTTCTGACATCTGCCAATGACTACGTGGAGATGCTGTTAGAAACTGCCTACAATGCATTCGTGGAGGGTCGAAGCAGTGTCCTTGAAGAAGATGAGGGCGAAGATGCGTTATACCACCTTCATCTTTTCCGCCAGTATTCCGAGGGATGGGTGGATCGCCGCCTTGATCGAGGTCCCTTTGTTTTGATACATGGTGATTTGGAACCATTCAACCTGATTGTGAACAAGGAAATGGACATCATTTCTCTCCTAGACTGGGAGTGGAGTCGTGTAGTGCCTCGTCAGTTCTTCAAGCCTCCGCTGTGGCTTGGAAATCCGGATACCACCAAGCTGGCCTATAATTTCGTCTACCAGGACTACCTGGAGCGCTTCGGCCATTTTCTGAGCATTCTCAGGGTCCGAGAACGCGAGACATACGGAAATGAGATGCTGTCAGACGAGTGGGAAGAGGCAAAAGCGGGCAGCGGATTCCTTGCTGCTAAGGCGCTGGAAAACTGGACGGACATGGACTGGTTCGCCTTCCGGTATATTAACTGGAAGTGCTACCGAGGAATCAGTCTTGAGGAGCGGGTAAAGGCATTTCTGGACGATGATCCGACTCGCAACATCTTGATTGCAAGGAAATTAGCCGAGGGTGTTGTCTACAACGTGGAAGTGGACCGACTCAAGGTCAACTGCTCATCTAACCAACACGACGACATCACCGAAGCAACACCGGGTTGCGAGGATACTCCTATTTCGGTACACTCCACGAAGCCCATCTCTCATTGGGGAATATGGAAGGACACTATCTCGTTATTTGCTCCACTCGCCCCAAAACTAAGCCTCTGGAGTGCAGCGATCATTATCGCTGGGACATCGTACCTTCTTGGGAAGCGCATCGCCCAATTTCCCCATACACGTTAAAGTACGCCACGGGTCATCGCTTCGTTAGCTCCTGCAGCGCTTCTAATTCCCTTTCAACATGGGAGTACTCTCCCTCCAGGTGCGCTATGGTCAGTTCGTAAGCATCGATTACGTCTTGGTGATTGAGTCTGGACGACTCCTTGCGTCGAGCATTCTTTCCTGCTTTCGAAGATGAGGACATGGATTCCTGAGTCTCCACATCCATCGAATCACGAAGGGCCTGCATGGCATTCCGCTCCTGCTCGATTTTCCCTCTCAGCTCCTCTCTGCTTCTGCATTCTCTCGAGCTCTTGCACGCGGGCATCGGTTATCTTATTTTGACATCTGGTAGAGATGGTCAGCAACCATTGAAACAACATGAGGCCAAACTTTCGGCTTGATGTGATTTGATCGACCAGCGAACCCACCTTTGTCCGTCGTGTGGTCCAGAAACTTGAAGAGTGAGAAAAGATAAATGTCAGTTGGCTGTCACAGGAGGACGACGGATTCTATTAGGGTGCAGGAAATTCCTCAGCGCTCTGTGGGAAGAGGTGAATGAGGGGCTCTTTTGAAGTGGCATCCCAGCAATCAAAGACGATCAGCGTAGGGTCAAGAGATTACCGTATTATCGCTATCGCTGCCTGCAGCGCCAGCACATCCAGTCCGCTTCATGTAGCCCCGGGTTAGGCAGCCGTCAGCGGGGCTAATGAAAGCCTTTGGGGGCGTGGTACCCCTCTTCTCATATTGATGTCTTCACGCGGGGTTCCCAATGGCTATCTGGTGTGGGAGGATGTCGGACCTAGGAAGCGTTCTTCCAAGCGACGCTCCAAAGCTCATCGAGGCTGTCTGCGCAGTCGAGGCAAAAGTGGAGGTTCTGCCCGCGACTCTTCGAGAACATTCGAACTTCCGAGATCCAAGAATTCGCGGGTTTATGTGGAAATCTTTATCTCGGATGAACCCGACGCGGATAACAACGAGGGAACCATTGTTGCCGATCATCGCACCTCCGAGGCATTCTTGACAAGCGCAAAAAGCCATCTCCTGTGGTGAGCTGCAGCAGCATTGTTCCCAGAGTGCAAGGACAAAATGAAGATTCGGTTGACTGTGTAGTCATGACATCGTGACGAGGAGTTTGGTGAACGGCACAGACTGTTAACCAGAAATGTAGCGGCCCAGGATCTTGGCCCCAGGAAGTACTCGCTAGACAAGCCAACCACAGGTGTGGCACTGACAAGAAATGTGGCTAGTTGCTTTTCATGCATCCGTATTCCTGTTTGAGACTCGGTCGAGATAACCAGCACGCAATGAGTCAAGGTCGTCTTGACGTTGGGGTAATCTGCAAGCATGCCGGACGCCATCTTGATCCTGGCCTACTCGCTGCCCTGCTATCGACCTGTCGTGTATTTGGGATGTGCATGCAACTCTACGAACGCGGAACGCCGCCGACCAACCCTGCCAACTCCTCTTCTACCGTCTCTTGCATCACGCAGCAGTGGATGAGACCTCCCAGAAAACCGTGAATTTGTCCACGGCCTGATCGACGTTGACGATAAAAGTGTGTCTAACGGGCCTGGGTAAGGGGGGCACTTGTGGCCGATTGGCTACCACCGGGCCGGGCCGTGTCGGGGATGACCCCCGGTCGGCCCGGAGGTTCCCCGCAATGGAGTAGTACATGCCGTAGCTCTTGCTCTAGCTTCTAGTTGAATGAAGACAAAAGAGCTTCAACCAGATCGGCAAGTGCAGCGCATCGAGTCGGGTCTGCATCCTTTCGCAAGCTGTGTTTGGCCGCAAGAGACTGCCATGTGTCCAGTGGTAGTCCCTCAATGATAGCTGCACGTAATTCAGCTGCACGTAATTCGCAGGCTGGGCTTCACGTGCTTTTGAGGGACGCATAAACGCGGGGAATGATGCAGGCCGCCGAGGCTGATATCATGCCATCACCATCACCACCACCGCCGCCATCACCATGGCACTCACCGAGGCCAATCTCCGGGCTTTGCAGCCCAATGACGTCCAAAGAGGGCACCAGCTGTCTCTTTCTCAGTTCGCAGCCTCCAGCATAACCTGGTATAGCGGCGACAGTGACTTTGACCCCATCGTGCGAGACCCTGGCCAACGTGTAGCGCGATACAAAATGTACGTCGCTCCGACATGCGTTCCCTATACTATCTAGGCCCGGAAGGCCGTGCGGTGCTTCATGGCGACGAGTTATTGTTTCGCGGTGTGGACGAACCTGTCGTGAAGGACGGCACTCCGCCACCGGAAGATGTCGAGTTCTGGAAGGCGAAAGACAGGCATTTCACCGCGCAATACCACCGGATCACGGCGAAGAAGGATCAGGGGACAATGCCGGCTTCGAACCTGTTTGGTCCCTATGTGATGGACAGGACCCAGGCCTGGATCCCCGCACCCCCGGAGGCGGCTGCGTACTGTCAGTCCCAGGACCGAGACGGCGCGTTTACGCTGGACGCGCAAACGCCGAGCCAAGCAGCGGACCAAGTCGAAAGGCCTGAGCAGCAACCAGCGCCCACGGGCGAGAGACCGAGAAAACGCAGCCGCCACGACACACCTGAGGCCAATACGCCACCCTCCAAAATGCTCAAACCCGACTACTCACCTTCGGGAGGGGAATCCGCAGAGGAGCAGAGCACGGGCGAATAGGGATCTGAGCCCATCATCACCCGGGGTAAGGCACGAAGAAGCAAACACCGCGCTGTAGCGAATGCCGGTACCTCACCAATCGACGGGCTTTAAAGGCACAGGCCCAACCACTGCGTCGAAGCTTTCGTGTTGCGGCTCGGGATGAGTAGAATAGATGATTGGTAAGTGTGACGAAACATATCGGCAATGGAGACATAGCGGCCTGGAAGCCGCTGGTCAACAATCGGGTCGCAGCTATCGAGGCGTTCGCCTCTCGATTGACTATCTATCTACAGACTGGATCTTCTTCTAGGAAGACCAGAGATTAATCTATGCATGATGATACCCCTACCATCGGGTTCACAACGCGGTTGCAGCTCTAGAAGTGACCTCGCCTCGATCCCCCAGCTCCCCTCACCCTCTCCCGAGTCGGCTCATCACAGATCAAGGCTTGGATCCCCGAAACCCCCGAGCCAGCTGCGTACCGTTCCTAGTACATCTTCTCTACAAGTTCGATGCCCTCGGCTTCGACCTTAACTCGAAGAGCGTCACACATCTCCCGAGTATAGGGCGCCAACACACCCGTCTTGTTGAACAGCGGGGATCTATCAAGCACCAGCTGCGTGGCAATCCCACATGTGATTCCAACCGCCTTAGACATGCCTGAGTAGCCGTCAGGGTCACCAAACAGCTCAAGCGTGGACGTGATGGTGCTCTATCCCCCTTGTAGTTAGCATGGGGCCAGGCATCAAGGAACTCCATAACGCAATGTTTACCTGGGAACCATCCTTCCATTCCACCTCGAACTTGTGCTGCAGCATCACCAAGTCGCGTTCGCCTGGCTGGAAGCTGCAAAGCTTTTCCAGCTGAGCTGACAGAGTGTCCAGCAGGCTCCCATGCAGCGTTGGTACCTGGTCAGAGAATAGCCCTATCCATCGAAGGCCTGAGAGAATCTTGTCGCGTTCGTCGTCGGAGGGGAAGGTACAGAGCTGGTCAATCCTGGCGATGAGATCTGCCTCTGCAGGCGAGGTGGCGCCAGTCGCCTGCTGCTGGATTTGAGCCCACGACATGCCGTCTTTCAGCCAGGGCTTGTTCTCTGCGTCTATCCATCCAAGGTCTATAAGGGCTTTGACTAAGGCGGGATTGCCCTCATATCGGAGCGACCCCCGAATGACGGTGTGGGCCTCTGGGATACCGTAGGCTTCACGGAACGGTGTCGAGTCCCTGTTTGGATACGCCACGAAGGAGTATCCGTCCATGACGTGATATGGTTGCGCCTTGCCCATGAGGTCCTTGTTCGAGATGTTGACAACCTTGCCGTCTTGCAGGAACGTAGCAGAGTTGTGCTGGGAAAGCAAGGCCCCGCGCGGCGACCACGAGAACTGGTAGACAGGGTCAGATCAGGTAGGTTGGTAGGATGGGTTATCTTGGCTAGTAATACCTTGAATCGGAGAGGATTGTCTGCGTGTTCGGGGGTAGGGAGGCCGCCACAATACGACAGGAATTGCTTGATCTGGATGGATGATGAGAAGCAATCACCTTAGAGTGCAGATAGATGCATACCTTTCCTCCCTTGTCGTGGACTTCCCCAATCACCTTGATGGCATAGAGATGGTCGACACCCGGATCGACGCCGACTTCATTCAAGACGGTGATGCCAGCCTCTCTAGCCGCCGCGTCGAGTTCTCGCATCGCGGGAGACACGTAGCTGGTGGTCACGACGTGCGTCTTGGCCTTGATGGCGGAACGAATGACATCCGCATGATAGACAAAGGGCACCAGGGAGACGACAAGATCGTGGTCTGCGATCTGACTGTCAAGATCTATAGATTTGACGTCCAAGGCAATAGCTCTTGCGCGGGGCCGTCCGGCAACGACCCTCTCGGCCGTGGAGAGTGTACGGCAGGCTGGACCGGAAGCAGTCAGCTTGCGCAAGTCGCAGGGCAATGAGGAGAAGGGGGGATACTGACCGACGGTCAGGGTGTTGCCATCGTTCCGAAGCAGGTAGTCCACGCATGGCTTGGCTACCATGCCGCTACCAAGAACCAGAATCTTCTTCTCTGCCATTTTGTATGTTGAAGGTTGAAGTCGTCGGGGTTTTCGATTGATTGATGATGGGTGGGGGAGATCAGGACTTCGGCCCTTGTGCGTTTAGTCCTACTCACTGAGGGGGGAGGAGGTTGAGGCGGGGATTTCCAAGGTGCGAGCTTTTCGGTGTGACTCAGATGTCGCGACACCACCAGGCGTCATCGGACTCGAGGGTCTGGAAGATGCAGAAGCAAGGTTGTTATTATCAGCTAGCGGATAGGAGGGGTCCTTGCAAACCCCTGAAAGTAGGGAACGGGGGTGCTCCCAGCTCTCACTCGTCAGGCCCATCACCCTGAGACTCTTTAAGCCCCGATCGGCTCTGGCACGTTGGCACTCTTCATCATCAACTACTTCGCCTTTCGGGTTTGATCGACCCTCCATCTTTCCCATCCATACTTCGTGCGAAACAAAGTAAGGAATAATGATTTCACCATAGGTAAGCCAATACCGTAGTACAAAGGTCCAGGACCCCTTTAATGGCCGATATAAACGATGATTCCCGGGGATATCCTCGTCTGCTTGGCGAGACCCTCGTTGACCAATCTGACGGCAGTGAAAGCACCTCTGACGATAGTGCTGGCTTGGGCGTCGAACTTTGTGGCCTGGTGTTCTGCTTCATATTTGGGGTCATTCTCGTGCAGTGCTTTGTACGTAGTGGCATCGTGCTCGCCCAGGCGACTGACCTCGCCCGAGCGACGAGACTTTCACGTAATTCTACGAGAGAGGATACCGGACGTGGTTCAACCTCTAGCTCGTTATACGCGACCGGAATCTCTACTTGGGGAACCACCGAAGGCGCTTGCGACCTACCATCATTCAAGAAGGGATATGTGTTCGGGGTCACAACAGTCCGTCCAACTGTTCTATCTCTCTCCTCGACATCATCGTCTGGCCTTCCAAAGTGGTTTGGCGAAGAAGATAACCATACTTCGGCGCTTACCCTTGTATGGGCGTCTGTCCTATCTGCACGCTGGGCTGAAGTCATACCTGGTGCCTCTCCCATTCAATACACCGATAGCCAGGCTCTATGGCTCGATGACGATAGAACGTCTTGGTGTTGGCAGCAATATAACTGCTGACGATTCGACGATTATAGACTTAGGGGATAGAAAGAGTGACGCAGCAAGGTGGTGGGCTGCGGTTCTCGCTCTAGAGGGGGGGGTGGAATGCTTGTGTCCCTCACGATGACCGGCTGCTCAAGTCCCTATGGTCTGTTACGCTTCGATCTGATCGGCCCCTGGTCCTCCTCCGTCATACACACTCAGCTCTACTAGTCTCTCCCACAGGTCTACTATTCCCGGCCACGCGCTATATCTTGACTACATGAGTTACCATAGCGTAGTTAACCAGAGCCATGCGACGTTTACAGCGCTGCTTCGGCTAATGTCATAAAGCATAACCAAGTAGGTCTGCTTGCCTTCTCCTTGACCTCCTAGCACACCCTGATTAAAAGAATCCTCCACGCTATACAGTTAACCCTATGGGTATAGTCGGCCTCAGGGAAAGGACGATCGTCAGTTAGGCAGGTTGCACACCTTGGGCTGCACCACCACCGGCATCACCTTGCTCCTGAGTAGTATCTTCATCGAACCTGACATTTCATGCAATGCTTATGGTGCGTGGATGCAAGGGACTTTCGCTATCCTCACCTTTAAGCGTGCCAGGGACCCGCATGTTCTGGCACATATCTTCATAAATCAATTTCCTAAGCTAGGCTTCCTTTGGCTAGGCGGTATTCTCATTAGTATTCAAGACTACATCATAAGATAGGCTCTCCTAGTCACATTCTTAATCGATCTGCGTGCAGCGGCCTGATAGACACCTCTATATCGTTCGTATAGGTACCTATCTCTAAACCCACTCAAGGGATAGAGATGATAAGGCAGACGGACAAGGCTCGGCTAATGCCTTATCTCAAACTAAGCATCATGCTCAACCTACTATCATCCTGTTTGGGCCAGTCTGTACTACTCCTATTAAGGACTGCGTTCTAGAAGTGCAGTTGCATGCATAGTTCTAGGGATATTATGGCCTGAGTTATGTTGGTTGGGCATGAGATTGTTAGAATAAGGCCCAATAGGCCCAATTTCCGACGGAAGCCTTGATGGTATCTATAGAATCCTTAGCAGCAGGGGTCGATAACGTTTCATGCAACAGCATTCCCGTCCTGTACGATGCCCTCGATCGTAAGAGAGACTGCTCAGAGTCTGTGACTCGGAATATGTTCGTATGGCTGCGTGAAGTAGACGGGTTCCCCGCTGCTGAACGGGCGATTTATGAACACGAGTGGATCGACGGATCGGATTCGGATGACAGCGCTGCAACGGAGGGCGATGGAAACTCAACTGTCGAGCGGTACGTTGGGCCATGGAAATCCCGTTCGATGACGCAACGGTGCTATAGCCTGTAACTTGGAGGACATACATAAATGACGGAAGTTGGGAATCTTGGACAGTAAGTGGGAACTTACTAAGGCAAGTTGAGAAGCAACGCCCTGGACTAAACGTAGAGGGTTCACCTGTCGCAAAGGACGGTCACACAAGCTCTGCGAGGTGGATAGAGAATATAAAGCTTAAATTTATACGTCTATCCAGCCCATGGTATCAAAACTCTTTTGAAGTTCCCATCGCCTCTACGGCCAGGGAAACATGATATCCAAATAGATTCAATCAAGCGCAACAGAAAAGCGTATTAGTGCCTGGTGGAACCTTCTCTACGGGGAGCACCGCATCAAGCGCCGATGAGACGACGGAGAGCAGCGAACAGACGTCAAGCAAAGCGCATCCAGACGGGAGTATATAGGGTTTAGCACCACCGTTGTAACCCAGCTCTTCTCTAACGTGGTGGTTGAGGGCATCCAGCATGGGCATTTCCTGTTTCTGAGTTGTGCCAGACAACCAGCCTTCAAGTATATGAGACAGGTCAAGCCAGACATCGACGAGATTGGTATTGCGTCTACCGAACCGCTGAAGAGAGCGTGGACAAAACTACCGATACGTTCCAAAGTCTCCTTGGCAAATTGATTCCCACACAGGCGAGCAACCCTACGGGTGTGTAAGCCGGCATACGGTATTCGAAACTACGGTGGCGCGCATTGCTACTCACCGCTGTATAGTTCGAATGACTGGAAGGCGAAGTTAAATAGTAATAGAACGGGTAGTCGTGGCGGGAAACGTGTCGCATGTTGCTACTCTGCACCTCCATGACACCTTTGTCTCCAGAATCGATTTCAAACTTCGATGCGGCGCTTTTTCGATTGTTGTGATTTGTTGCCTCTCATTTCCATAAGTCATTGACCTTTTTTATAGCTCGAATGAGTTCATTTGGAGTTTAAATATCTCGACATCGACAGTGTAAAGAAAGATGTTTGTGGGCCGAACAGAGAAGCTCGTTACCGTGGTCTGTCCGTACGACGCTGGGTGTTGAGAGGGCGCTGTCTTGACTATAGAGAAATAACTCCCGCTACCGAGACATCGAAATCGACGAGGCCGAGACTGACAGCTAGGGAGCTCCGCCTTGCGGGGTGCTATTGCCGATTCTTTAGCGCATGGAGCCATATATTTCTGGGGTCTAGGGGGGCGAAGACTCCGTCGACTCATCCGACCCCTTCTTCTTTGCAAAGACGTTCCCGAGCCTGTTCCCGCTTGGCACAGGCAGCCCTCGGCTGGGAGAGGAGAAAATCATAGTTCCTGGCGGCGCGACAGATGTGGGCATCGACGAAGGCGCTGAGGCGTCTGCAAGGAGTCACCAGCATAACAAGGCGCATTTCCTGTGGATCAAGTTCACCACCGTCGTCATGCTGGACAAGCAAATCCATGCCGCTGGGCTTCAATTCCGCCCAAAATTCGCGTCGCAGGGCGTTATTAACCATATCTTCAGTTCATAATCTAGACGTCATGATCGACACTTGACGGGGAAATTTGCCTTGGTGTTTGAAGTTCGGTGATTGTGACTTCCTCTATGACGGATATAAGTTAGTCCGGCTGATCGGACTGGGGACTCGTAATCGCCCGGACAACCTTCCGACGATCGTCCAACAACCCTCCGACTGACTTTCGACAAACAACCTTCTCGCTTGGTGACAATGGACCTACGAGATCCGATCAAATTCCCATCTTCTTACCGAGCCTCGACCATCGATATTTTCCATCCCGGCTACTCTGACTCGAGCGATAACCCCGAATTCGATGTCCTCATCTCCTTCGAAGCACACGACGATGGCGGCGTCCATATCCACACCGCGCACACAGCGTGTGCCATCCTTGCCGATAATAGATGGGATGGCTATTTCTCTCATGACAAGCAGGGAAAGCTAAGGGCTGAGCCAGCAGACGAGATCCTTCGTGGAAAAGGATACTACTTCTGTCTCCCCTCGTCCTCCGACCCGTCAACAGACCGATATCCCATCATTCCTCGTTTTATCGATTGGAGATTTCCCTACAACAATCTACCGCCTATTTGGGCGAGACTACAAAACCAGCTACGCGCGAAACAACACAGAACAGGCTCGACCTGGTCATTGCTGTCTCAGTGACTACGCGGATGCCATAGAGAATGCCCATCTGGTGCCTACTACGCAGTCCCATTGGTGGCGAGTCAATATGATGAAACGGTAACAAGACTTGTAGAATAAAAACCCTTGTCGCCCATGACCTGACCTAGTTCAACCAGTTACACTTTAATGTCGCTTTTCTCAACAGATGACATCAATGCCCCGGCAAACTACCTGCCCCTGAACTGTGATGTACATAGAATGCTTGATGAGAGGCACTTTACGTTTGTACCAAAGGCCGTTGTACACAACGGGATCCGAGGGACGTGGCCGAAAGACAGACACCACAACAGCGATAGCAGCTCTCAAACCTATGCATCTAATCAATACCAGAACAAAGACCAAGGATCCCGGACGGCTACACGATTGCCAGTGCGATCACCCCTAGAGACTCGGGGTTCTGAAACCGAGAACACACAGCAGCCTCAATCGACTCTCTATCTAGTTGGTCACATTTTCAACTCGACTCCTTCCGGCCAGTTACCTCAGAGGTGGCACAATCAGCGGCTGAATCCGCTGCCGGTGGAAGCGTCGATTGAGCTCCTGTTTGCGCGCTTCGCCTGGACCCTTTTCTCCCCCTCGATATTCCGCTACTTTCTCGATACAGAGAAGCAACGCCGCATCGTTGTCTGGAATAACGACACAAAAACTCAAGAGATAGAGGAGGCAGACTCGGAAAGGTGTCGAGCTATCTATGTTGCTTCTAGGGCGAGAAGTGGTAGCCCGGCCAAGAGACCGAGACGAGGGGGGGACGGATCAAAGGACAATGATGAGGCTCACGGTTCCGTAACCTGCGATGTACCATTAGATGTCAGTGCCTACCATGACAGTTCGCAAGTCCTAGATGACGGCGCTTCCAGTATCGATACTCTGGACGAACCGGAACGAGGTCGGACCCGAAAACGCGGGACTGGGAATGATATCAGTAGAGCAAAGCGACCCAAGCTGGATTCGTCTCTGTTAAGATAAGAGGCTAGGGACAAAAGAGCTATTGTACAACAATAACACAGGGTCAATGCCTCTGCACCCGCCACAGCTTTCAAGGGCTGTCCAGTAATTTTCACGACAACCCTCATAAACCCGCTCATCATGGTACGCAATAGCTGTCGAGATCCATGACCCGGAAGGTGCATTACCTCAGACTTCATACCAGTATGATTTTCCCTTGTCAGCACGTCGACCGCGTGCTCTACGACTTCAATGGCGACGACCTTTCCCGGGTCTGGGCTCTCAAGTTCAGAAATCGCTTATGCCAGGATACGGAGCTGCTCACTGGAACGTCCACTCCAGCTTCCGCCGCCATGCCGGACTCATCCTCTCCAATCTAGACTACCAGTCGCTCATCTTCCTCTCTACCCTAAATCGGCATGTTTATTGCCTGGTCTTCCCTGGACGAATTGCGGACCCAGCAGACAAGTTTCAGTTCGTCATGAGACGAATGGCTTCGCACAGCAGCGAGAGGGCCAGGATCAAGTGCGTTCTTTACGGCCGAAGAGGAAGTGGTGATTCTACTGATTCTCTGAGTAGATGATTCCCGCTGATTTCGAAATGAATGTCCGATTAAGAGACTTGAACTGGGACTCATTGGCCTCCCCTCCTCTAAACAGCCCCTTCAAACTCAGCAGTTTACAATACCTTTGGGAAAACAAGGAGTCTGTCCTGGAAAGCTACAAGATAGCAGTACATGGGCAAGCAGCCCGAAGAATGCCCTTGTCCTCAGGAATCCCCTCAACACCACCGGGTACTTCGACTACATCTTCTGGATCTTACCCGGCTTATATGCCTAGGCCTGGTGTTAACCCGTCCTGTCACCGTCTCTGAACGCCCGGCTTACTACCTGCCTGCTCCTCTTTGGCCGCAGGTGCGCTAAGCCAGCTCCTATCGTATCCTCCAGCGTGACTCCACCTCCCGACATCACTGTCTGGGCATGATTGTCTGGTATTGTTGTCTCGCATCATGAGGGAACACGTGCTCGACCCCCTCCTTCGTTGGGGCATTTTAGATCACAACCTTTCTTTACTCTCTCAGCATCTTTAGGTGGGCTTCTTGCTGGCCATTCTTGTCCCCACATCAGCGTTTAGGGCGCTATTCCCTTAATCATTTGCCCTTCCTTGCTAGCTTGGAAATGCACAGTCTGAATCATGGATGTCATTAGAGCGATGAAGAAAGCCGACTGCCAAGGGTTGAGCACATCCGACCGACTCGAAGTCATGGCCACATGCCGTGCATTCATTGTGCGAGCGGAGGCGTCCGAAGGGCTCAAAGATGGTCTCCTCGCTGAGCAGCCCGAGTTCGAAGGCTTCAGCAACATCGCCCTGAGCAGACTTCCCGTCCTCCTCAACGCTGTGGCTGAGGATGCCGAATTTCGCATCACCTCATTGCAAGACGTGGAACCTATTACTGTCATCGTCTTGGGGCTATGCCTATCCACTAAGAAAATCAGGAGGATGAGTGCTGAGCATTGGACTGAGCATTGCCGCCAGGCCCAGGAAATCGCAAAACGGCTACGCGCACTGGTCTTGACCCACAATAGCATTGCTCGAATCATAGAAGGATCTATCAATGAAGAATTCAAGTAATGTAAGGCCTCATCTCCCCAAGAAGTCATAATCTGGTTACCCTGGTACTAACAATCTCAGCTTTTGCCAGAGAGCTCGGGACTCTAGCATCCGTGAAAATGGTCATGACGAATGAGGAGTGGTATCACTACGTTGTCTCCCGTGCCTTCAGATTCCCCCAACTGGCTGCTCTTGCGACCAATGGGGCAGTATCGACGTACCTGTCTCGGACCTCAGGCGACTGCTCTCTCCGACTCGTCACCCCGTTTGACGCAAGTCTCGTAAAAGACTTGTTTGGCTTTGCGATGGATTCGTACAGTGTTGGTGAGTGTGTTCTGCGGGCCGCTCTTCGCAACATCTGCTAACTTGGACACAGAGGGGCTTTCATTGGCTGCTCCCAAGAATCTCGTTATGCCTGCGCTCGGCGAGGATGTATACCAGGTTATCCAGAGTTGTAGCACGTGGAGAAGCGAAGAAAGCCAAAGGAAGACAAATTGTGTGAAGGGAATGGTGTATCCGGGACACGTCATTGTCATCGATACTGTGATTGAATTTAGCACGGGGGCTGCCTACGTACACAGCCTGTCTTAGGCGTGATGCCTTCGGCGTCTGTCTGCTACTCCCAGGTTTAAGCCGTTGCTCACGTTGTATCTAATTATGTAACTCAAAAGCCGGTGCTTACGTGACTGAACGCGCTGAATCCTTGGTGGCCCCCTGATTCTCTGATCAACTACTCGCGATGCTGGATTCCGGTGCACGCCAGTCCGTCGGCAGGCCATCGCATCGAACGGACTTGCATCGACATTACTACAGCTGCCGATTGGACGAACGGGACGGGACCCCAGCATCATGAAGCCGACGAGTTTTCCGTCCTCCTCCATGATAGTAGCCTGTGGACGAGAAAGCGGCCACTAGGAACAAGAAAAAGCTCGATACCTTCCGTCTCTTCATCTTTGCCGATAGAAGTTAAAGTTCCTAGTCCAATTCGAACATGGAATTCGGAATTTGCAAGACGAGCGATCCAAGGCCCACCACCACTGACAGCTAGTCCCGCTGTCGATTTCGATGCAAACTTTCACCTGGAAAACCCTCGCATATTTGACGTGGTCATGAAGCGGTCTGAGCTTGTACTAGAGTCACCAGGCTTAGTGCGTTGTGTCCAAGTATGTACTATTCTTTTGAAATCAGGTCATGATTCGAAAGAGGCCATTCAAGAGAATCCTCCAGGTTCCTTCATCTCACAGTGGATGTCTTCGATGCCGTGGCGCTGCAGGATCTGTCGGCACTGCATGACAGTACTTTTTCGACTAAGAGATACGACTAGAGCATAGCCATGTGGGTACGTACTTTCATTATTCGCACCATGGGTTTCAGTAGCTGATGGGCCATGAAGCGTTGATTGTCCGAGAGGCTAAGCGCCTACCGTATAAATATGACGATGACATCACACTCATCTTGGGTGATCATTACGCCGAGGAAGACGCCAATATCGAGACTTCCTGGAGAACCATTGGCCATCACACTGCAGGGTAACAGCGGCAGTCGAACTGTCAGCGCTGCTTCAGATCTGGCCACGCCTTATACGTCGTTGAAGTCGATACCGGTAAGACGTATCGCATCCGACTCATTGGTACCACTGCTTTGTCTTTAGTGAAGCTGGGGATCGAGCGTCATGATGAGCTGCAGACGATTGAGGCCGACAGGCCGTCCACTAAACCTATCGCGATAGATCATGTGCAAGTCACATTTGGGCAAGATTCAGCTACTCTGTCAAGACAAAGTCGGAACGTATCCTCTCAACAGCTTATGATCTCAAGGCCCAATTTCGATACCATCGCGCTGGAATGCACTGCGGTTTGGTGAAGACGTTGGTGAAGAGGCTTAAACTAGTGTGCTTAAACTGTTATTTAACCTTCAGATCAGAATTGGAACATGGCTGGATCAGAAGCCCTGTCTCTCTTTGTGCGTAATGCGGGCTTATATGTAGGTTTCCGTAGCTGACTCTAATGCAATTCCAAGTGATTACATTGGCGGCCGCCAGAGAACGTAAGCGGAGATGAGACTAAGAAAACCGAACCGAACAAGAGCTACCATGGGACTGTTTCCCCTGCTTCTCAGCTCCCCGCAATGTCACCTATTCATTGAATTTATATTATAAATTTAGTCTTAGCTTTATTCCCCCGTAGTTTGATACCCAGCACTGTCGCTTAATGCGCCGTAAATCTAGGCTGTGCGCGTCCACGTCTATGAGCTGCGTAAGGTCCGACGTCATCAGAACCAGCGGTACTTCGATGTGTAGTGCTGACATGAAGAATCAGCACAAGCATCAGCGGCGTGAAGAGGCACAGAGGTAGGAGCATGGCACCTCTAGCCCTTTGAGTCGCTTGATCCAGACCGGTAGATCCCGTCTGACGAAGACGGCAACTTTCCGATGAGCATCCGAGACTTACATCATTCTAACTTTATTTCACTTTCAAATATACAAGATTATTTTTCTTGACGAGATCGACGTATGTTGCAGTACTGGGTTCCCCGCACAGCCAGTTTGTTTCTTTGTGCGAGACGATGAGATGTAGTGCACGGAACCCTTTACTCTACTGTAGTGAAGAGGACAGTATAGTACATGCTTAATTCTTCCGTTCCAAGTGTGTTCGAATACATACCAATGGGAAACACATTCATACCTTGACACCATATAATTTCGTGCTTTCCTTGGGGTTAGGAAGCTATCGGTTAAACATATGAGTTTACTCAATGGAGGCTATGAATCATCCAACCATGCTTGACCTGCCTTCTCGCAACTCTCTCAGTGCTGGTGCCTCCACGATAGTGGGCCGACTTGTTTTTCCGCAACGCCTGCTTTCAAGGATGAATTACAGCCTAAGCGTTCACCGAGCAGTTTCATCTTTAGGCGCCCTTTAGCCAATGTAAGTGCCACTTACTCCGTCGACATCCCGACAGCGCGACATAATTCTGGATGTGAACTGTTGGGAACGATCATAATGACGGCACCTTCTGTCGGGAGACAGCCCTTTACTGGTAGCCTAGATCGAGTCTCATGGAACTCAAGACATTAACGCCCGATTTCTATCGAGGGTTTCTGCCTTAGTGCTTCACTTGGATGAATTGGTGTTAAGTTGGAAAGTTTCGTTAGACATGACTAGCTCGTGCTATTCATGGATCAGGCCAACGCTATCGTCAAATTTTATCACTGCAATAGATTTGTGCAGCAATGGCCTTTCCGAAACGGTAAACATTTACTGGGAAAACGACCATCTTCTCTCCATCTCGAGGCTATCCCCGTAAAGCGCCCGTCAGAGGCTGATAGGTTCTTAACTACGGCAGGAAAGTTCCGTCTTGTCTTCATCATCGACCACAGGAAGGCATGGATCCTGAGAGTAATGGAAGAACCGCCTGGTAGCTTTTAGCAAGTAATATCCAGTCACTGAGGACAGAAACAAGTATAAAGCACGTCCTTCGCCGCCTTTCAGAGCACAACCGACATCACCAACAATCAACTTAATCACAAAAAGACTCAACTTCACACATCTCAACCACTTTCATCCATTCAAAATGCTCCTAAACACACTCCTCATCAACGCTCTTCTCGCTATGACTTCGGTCAATGCCATTCCCAACCCCGACTGGGAGGATGCCAATCTCGCAGCTCGCGACGACGATGACACCCTCGACGACCGCTCTTCGTCGTGCCGTGGTAGCGGATGGTACTACCGCAACGGCCGCTGCGGCTGTAAATTGAACAATTACATCTACGACTCCGATTATGGCTGTCACTACGACTGCCACGATTCGGACTCGTACTGGAGCAGGGGCTTGTGCCGCTGTCGCAGATCCGGATATCGCTGGGATGACAACAGCCATCGGTGCCGCCGTCACTAAGGAGCATGCGGTTGGACTTGGGGAACGCAGTCGCTCATTATTAACAACCGCAACGTCTGTGGGAACACAATTACTTCATGTTGGCAGGATGATAGGGATCAACATGAGCCACTCATTGTATATCGGCCGATAGTTATGCTTTCAATTGAATCAGTCTCTCCTTACATTGATTATGCCCTTGCAGAAGCTCTCAGCATCACTCAATAACTCTAATGAAACTTTGCTTGATGCCTACAGACGACGTTTGACGCCTGTGCTCAATAGCAAGCCCCAAACATGCTACGATAATGAGAGTTCTTAACCAGAACCTTCACATCCCGCATCTCTAATACCACCTGCTCCACTAACAGCATCGCTCACACACTTTTTCTGGAATGCACCAGTACGAAACCTCGCGGTCCACTCATGCTCACCGTCACCAATTCCATAATCAAAGCTCCACGTACCATGGAACGGTGAGTAGCCCTTGATCTCGTTCTTGAGCGATGCACCACAGTCAGAACTCGCCCAGCCGTGACCCCAGACCCAGTACTCGTTGAACAAGCCCTTGTAGGTGCTATCACAGCCTGCCTGTTTGCCATTCTCGGCACCTGCGCGTAGGGAACCAGGGGATACACGATAAGTAGCATCGCCGACTGTTGTCAAGCCTCCACCCTTGCAGTTAGCTGGATTGACATCCAACAGGAAATCACACCCATCTACCACCATCTTGAGATACTTGGCGCAGTCTTGCTCGGTTTGCTCAGCGTCAGAGTATATATAGAGAGTGGCCATGTTTGGCGTGCTTTCGTTGTAGATATGTGACAAAGAGAATAAATGTTGCTTCAAACTATGCTTCATTCCTGCACTGGGGCAGAATTCGTCCTGGATGAGGTTCTCCACATTGTCGCGTTCAACGTAAATACCATTCCGAGCCCTTGGAGATATTCTTCCCTGTATCACGGTTGTCTTCATCAACCTTCCAGCTGCTTTTGATCTCCCGGCATTCCCCAAAATCGTCTTGGAACTGGGCTGGAAGAGTAAGGAAGTGAGTCTGAGCGGATACTTTGACGAGTATGAAAAGAAGTTGAAAGTCCCCTTCATTGACGACTTCATCTGCATCAGGGATCCTCGTTTGGCGGGAATCATCTAGAGACAGGGGAGATCATCGGTACGGGTATCATCAAAGGCAAGCTTGGGTAAGTGAAAGTGATTCGACTGCTTTGATACTTAGACTATGCTAAATGAACTGATTATTTGAGTACAGTATATTGAGCGGACTAGTTGAACTTGCAAGCGCGATTCATGCAATGGTTGCCGATGCCGATATGGACGACTGACATGAATCTAGGTCCTACCTGATGAAACTCTACTGATTGAGGGATACGATGATCGACGAATATACTACATGATCGAAAAGATGTGGCGGACTATCAGAGCCATCCGAGGTCTCATGGTGCCACCGCATTGGGAGGTCCCTTCAAACTGCCTATTTATTGACGCTTTGTGGAATTGGCGGGCTCGGGTACATGTGCCGGCGTGGAGGGCACATTGGAAGAGTTCTTCCTGGAGCTCATATACAAAGTGATCGCCTCGGGGCTATCTGGCCGTTCCACATTCCATTCATTCCCCCCCAAACTATCTCCAAATTTCGGTTTCATCACTCTAATCACTTCCTTCCCTCACCGTCGATCACTATACATAATACATTCCTGAAAAAACAGATGCCATCTCTGGAAATCACTCAAATAACGTCTCAGCATGCTGGATTTCTCGCGCTTTGCCTCTGCTTGGATGTGCTCGTCGAAAATGGGCAGCTCTGGTGAGACGGGACGTTGGCCTATTTCCACGTCTTCTCTATTGCACCCCCAAGTCCAGGCTCCAATTTCCAAAAGATCGGGATGAAAATCGTACTGATGCGGTGATAGTTCCATGGGTGATTGTGGAATTCGACAGGAAGTGTAACGGTCTTAGTAGGCTCGGTATTCGCTGGGCATTAATCTTAATGCTGCCTTCTTGGTGAATTTGAAAAAGGATGACTGCCAAACAATAGAGCTTGTCGCCCAACACATAGCATTTCCATGTTATATACTTTTTCAAAATTAGGCTTGCGCCTTACGTGCAAACAGTCCCGATTACCCAAAAGAGAAATCGGGACTGAAGACGATGACTGCCCACTTACAAGTTGACAGGGCTGACGACAGCTCGTACAGTGCTTACTGGACGAAGGTTGAAAGGGAGGGATTGAGCACCTGACACACCTCAGAACCCCTTTGGATCATTAAATCCATCGGGAACGGTAGTCTCATATCCATGTGTCGCATTGCAACCTCTCGGGGGCTCATACATTTTCCCCTCCGAAGTCCGCAGGAGAAGGCCGCCGATTCCCTGCTCGTCTGCCGACAGTATTACCATCGCTTTCACGATGCGCATTTCACAGGCCGGAATCATAGGTTACAGGACTCTCCAGGTTCCGAGGTGGGTCGACCCGCGTCGGAAACGTCCTCTCTGCTCCCAAATAACTTGGGGCTGGCATCGACTCTGGCGACACGCTTGCCCCAGCCTTGGTAGTGTATCCTACGTCAATCTTGACCTGTCCGTCAAAATTGCGAGATTACTTATCAGGAAGGACTTGGTTCGTAGATGCGAGCGTATCATCCAGGTACTGTTCAGTAGCAGTCCAAATCAGACTCTCGGGGCTTTTGTACTCTACTATATCCATCGCTTCCATTAACAACCTTGTGGTCGTAACGAAGAAGGGGAGACGAACACCACATGGGTCGATCTTCATATAGTAAAGCACATACTTCTATCACGATTGGGACAGATGTCTTACATATGATAAAAGCTCTTAATTTTTATCTACCTTCGAGGGAAAAAAGCCTTATGAAATATACAATTTCGTCTCTAGGAAGAAATAAGAAATATATCTTTAAGGATAGTTAATAGAAAAGGAACGGAAATATATTATTTAGTATAATTAGGTTATTAAGGGTATTTGGGTTTATTAAAGAATGCTAAAACGAATAGCTTTTAGGGCCTTAGGAGCTTATCATAAGAGACTTTAAGAGTGCTAATGCAATGCGATACAATGCGACAACTTCAATGAGACAGAGATACCACCCTGTTCCTTGAGGAAACTCCCAAGCATCGACTGTCTGTCTTGCCTCGCCTTGCGAAGAGACCCTGTCGTTCTCTATTGTAACATCAATTAACGAAGGTTGGCCAGCTGTATCATGCGGCTACGTGCTGCGGGATCTGCATCCACATCCTTCTTCAAGATGTCGATGTCCACCTTTTCCTCTTCGCTATCGACTTGGGCGATAACTGAACCAACAAGCTCATAGCCGAGGCTCAAGTAGAGGGGTTTTCCCATGGGGCTCGCCATGACAGTCAAGACACGGCCGGTCTCGACGGATTTCTTTTGTCCCCAATTGCACAGCATCGTAGCGGCACCGCGGCGGCGGAAATCTGGGTGTGTGACCAGTATGGACAAATTGAGCTGGTCATTTCCGTACTTTGCGAAGTGCGCTTCAAAGCCACATGCCACAGCAGCAGCATAGGCTCTCATGTGCTGAGGATTCGCATCCTTCCGTTTGTTGATGCCTCTGTCTACCAAGTCCGGCAGTTAGCCTCGTGTGAGGTCAAGTCTTGAGGAGCTCCTGATGTTAGACAGAATACGTACCTCCACCCTTGGACTTGGTCTCGACTGCTACGTCCCAAACGCCAATGGAAATTGGCTGGTGGACGACCCCTCCATCAGAAGCCACGGGTGCTGTCACGACCAGGGTAGCGAATTTCTCGGGCTGGCTGAGGTACTCCTCGTACTCCAACCTGGTCCACTTCCAAGAGTCCTCGGGATACTCGTCGCGGTAGGGGAATTTGTAGGTGCAGCCAGGGTCATCAGGGAAACCATGTTTGACGATCCAAGTGATGGCGTTCAAGTCAGCCTTGGTGGCTGGCCGCATGACGAGGGCGTCCTCCATGGTGTGTGAAATGCGTGGTGTAGGAATAAAGTTGAGGCTCGAGGGGGGAGTATGGATTTTGCCCAGGATTAGCGTTCAGGGTCAAGTTGGTCGGACTGCGCAAGAGGCAATAAGGGGCGGATTCAGAAGAGTGCTCTTTTAAAATGAGGACAACACCACATTCACGGCCTTTTGTAGCTTGAGGTTGCTCATGTACGTAAACGTGTGCGTGAATCTGAGGCCTTTTCCTTCACTGAGGATGAAGGTTAAAAGAGATGATGAGGGAAATATTGTTGGTATGATAACTGTGCTTGGCGTTGGCCAGGTTGTTCGCATTACGGCAAACGTACAACGAAAGCAGGCAACATTCGCTACAAGGGGTCTTGGTGCTTGTACGAAATGCCGTTCGAACAAGTTCCGGGTAGGTACTAGATGGTTCCTTAATTGCTACAGCACCGTATCTAACGCGAGGGTATCAAGACGTGAACCGAGAACTAGTCACATGTAACGTTAACAAACTACTGCCACTTCACTGATTCAGTGTCTGACCCACGTCTGCAGGCCATGTCATGAGCGAGGAGTTGAAGCCTGGAGCCGAGGAGCAGGACCTGCGACCGGCTTTCACCAATGGATGCCTAGTGAGAACAATTCATCCCTGTCGTCGAGTTAGCCAGCCAATTGTGTGCTACAGGCTTTCCACACCGACGTCAGCGACATCCTTTCCCTCTTCACAATGGATGTTCCCAACAACGGCGGCGAGACCATGATCGTCAGTTCATGCCATCTCTACAACCAGTTTGCACGAACACGACCAGACATGCTCCATCAGCTCACAGAGAAATGGGTTTCCTTCTCGTAAGGCAACCCCGCTTGGGCAAGCTCAGTCGTTGCTAACCCTCATCAAATCGCAGGATTATTACACGGATGGGACTCCACTCATCACCAACGCGCCTGGCGACAAGCTAGCCTTTCACTACTCTCGCCTTCCCATCACTGGCTTCCGAACAGAGGAGCAAATCCGACCTTGCCCGCCCCTACTGAGGAGGGCCTAGAGGCCATGGCTCTGGTTGAAGATTTAGCGTGTAAGCATGCCATGCCGTTGCCTGGTAAGCCAGGCGACATAGCCTGCATCAATAACCTCTGTCTCATGCACGCTCGAAACGCCTTCGACCTCGACGAGAAGGGCAAGCCACTACCTTCGAAGCGCCATCTCGTCCAAATGATGCTTCAGGATCCCGAGCTAAAGTGGGAGTTGCCTGATTCTCTCAGCTGGTACTCGCAGCGCGTCTACGGTCCGAATCAAGACGGAGGAAGGACTGAAAAATGGCAGTTGGGCATTGCTTGCGATGAGTCGCTGCCGGATGGACACATTTGGGCTGGTACGGGAACCCTGAACAACGGCTAAAGTATGGTCGATTGGCATGTATCATTCAACTATATACTGTACTACCGGAAGTTCCGCTAACGCCTCTGCATTTTCTTTCCTGGGCTTTCTCTACTCTGTCGCAAATTGCCTTCGCTTCTCTGTCAAGCGCTATCCTGATTTCCGTCGCGTATATTGCTAGTTCCTTTAGTTTTATCATCGTCATAGCTTCGCTCTTTGCTTTAGTGTGCCGTGTTATATTCTTAATTGGACGGTGTGTGGCAATCATTGCAGTTCTCGACTGGTATTCTCTTATGTAGGGCTTTGGGTGGCCAAATCTTCATGGCAGTGGTTAGAAGAACGACTCCAGGTGCCATCGCGCAAGGCAAGACTATCAAATCTTTAGTAAGAAGACCTTTGCACATTCATTTATACGGTGTTGTCCACAGAATGAACAATACATGGAATTTTTGAAGGCACTTAGGACCAAAGCACGAGGGCGATCGCCCAGCTGTCCAATGCTTTCGAAGCCACGCATCGCATCGGCGATGATCTAGAATCGTTTTAGTAAATGGCTCGGTCGCGAGAAGAAGTTATTAACCTTCTCTGTAGCCTCCAATTCACCAAAGCTCGATCGAATACCGGCCTTTGCGACAGTCTGTGTTATTGTAGCCATCAGTGCCATTCCTAAGTCACCACCGAATGTCTCGATGAGATAGTACAGCACCAAGGTTTGTGGCCACCCTGGAGACACTTAGCATAGGTCAAAGGAGTGTTTGAGTTGCTTCTCACATTGCTTGTCGGTGCTTGAGAGCGTCGCATACAAAAGGCAGCTTTGCCATATACCGGTGCACACTTCGAACCCAATGAGAAAGGGAGCATACCGTGCCGGCTCAGGCTCTAAACACGAAATTAATAAACTTTATTAAACACAGAATAAAGTGCCTTTACTTATAATTCTTGCCACGAAGAAAAGGAACCGCAAAAGAAATGCATTCGCCAATATGATGCGTTGTGTAGGGAAACATCCAGTTTTGATGAGGTACCCTCCAAAGATGGCCCCTACAGGGGAGCCGAGGAAAACACAGGTCAGTGCCCAGTCTTCAAACGATGGTTCGTCGAAGGCTCGGGTTCGAATGTACGGCGGTATGATAAAAACTATCTTGTGATTTAGTCAGCGTTGTGACCATTTCCAAGATGTCGAAGGCTTGTACCGAGTTGATAATTGATATCACGGCAAAAACTTGAAATACTACCCTCAAATACTTGAGCTTGAATATTGGTGTCATGTTCATGATCGGAGCGGCGGCAGCTGCTTTTGTCTCAAAAAGAACGAGAGCACATATAAAGACTGGGCCACATATTAACAGGAAAAGCTCTGCAGGATGTGTCACTGCTAGAATAAGCAGCACCCAATCCTCGATATCGATACGAGGTAGCTTGGCGTCTCCTTGTTGCAGCAGAAATGAATTCGAGTACTCCGGATATGAGCTGATTTTGGCGAATGAGGCGTATAGGATCCACATTCCTATGATCGTAGTAAAAAGCTCCAGGTAGAAAACGCTGGTTGTACGTTAGCTCGCTGTTTGCTTTGCCGACATTGTTGACCTACGAATGCTAACTGAAGCGCCTGTACATCCAGGCTCCCAAAGGGTCTGCAGTCATGCTAGTGGCCATTTCAATACAAGTCACAAAGCTTTCCCAAGTTGCAATATGACTCAGGCCGACGATATCTGTTTTCCAGTTAATCTTAGATCTCTTGATAGCAGAATAGCTACGAACCATTGATGATGATCATTGACAGAAGCGTAATGCCAGAAGACCCGAGCCGGAGAACAAGCCGGGAGCATAGGAGCTCCAGAAAGATGTACTCATTGCACTGCAAAGTAAAGTCATTCATCTTATCCCAAAGGACTTGAGTAGATATGAGTACTATAGAGATATGTTAGAAAGTTTTAGGAGTTCTATAGAGATTCCATATAGTCGACAGACCAGTGGCACGAAGACTGCTGAGCATATGGATGCTGTGAATTGTATCCATGAGGCATCTTTAAAATGGCTGAGTTCGAAGCTAAGTTGTAGCGAGATTAATTGGCCATAGAGCCCAGGATCAGAGCACAACATGGATAAATCATGTCACGAACCTATTCGTGGATAGCTGGTTGACAAGAAGGCAAGATCAAATGCCTTGATGATAATCCCATACCGTAATTCAGTTCGTCACAGATAAGAGACGTCGAAGTCTCACAGACCCAGCTAATAGTGCGGGCCCAATGAGAACGAGAAGCCCGCGCGAAATGGAATGGTGAATATCGGAATCACGTATGATAGCCTGTGGAAGCAAGGCATCCCGTTCTGAGTGCATCTGAGCCTCTTCACCTTCCGTCGAGCAGGGAGGTTCTCTTCGTGGCGGGGCACCGCTCTGCTGCGGTGAAGACACGATAGCGATTCGAGACTTCTGCAAGAGGTTGTGGTAGTTGCGATATCTGTCATAACCAAAAGTGAAATGAGAGAATGCAAGGGTAACGTTTAGGGCAAGATCTGAACAAGTATGGAGAATCACGTCAGTCCCCGCCTTATGCTACGTTGTCTCGCTTTGCTTACGCACCGTGAATGCCTAAAGAAGTCGTATACCCACCCCATCCTCCCATGGAAACTCAACAGCCTCATTGTATGAAAGAACCCTAGCTTTCGGGGACAGGTCGCTTTACCCGCATTGTTGGTCCTCATCTCACCCCAGAAGTTGCAGCATAATTAGAACGCGTTGGGAACCTCTACAGCGATGGCCCAACCTATGATATCCGACAGCCTTACCTCGCCCTTTCGTTCTGAGCGCGTGATATTTCGAGCAGCCGAGAACAGCGAAGAAGTTAGACAATTCATACACACGAAACTCGACAATGACCTAGTCACCATAGCCATAGGCGACCCACACGTTATCCGGCCGGCGAGCACTGAGCACGCGGACTGGGTAATCGACCAGCTCGCAAAGTCGGACTTGGGAGTGATAATTTATCTCCAAGTGCCTCTAGCTCCCTCCTCGGTCAAAGACGACGGCATTCAAACCAGCCTTGAGGGTGTGAACGCAGTTGCTATCGGTTACCTGTCCCTCGGCTGGGGTGGCAAACCTCCAACGCAGTCACATCATCGTTCTACGTCTATCGGTATCTCCCTAGCGGCTTCATATCAAAACAAAGGATATGGAAGCGAAGCCATCAATTGGGCTTTAGACTGGGCTTTTCGCTTCGGTGGGTTTCACAGCGTAGAGATCAGCACAGTGTCCTACAATGAGCGCGCGTATCGACGGCTCGGTTTTGTCGAGGAGCGAAGAAGTCGCGAATCGTATTGGTTTGACCGCAAGTGGTATGATGTGGTGTGCTATGGCATATTGGAGATGGAGTGGGCGGCTCTGAGAGGCATTGACAATGCACTCTCGACTTGAGGATTAGCCTCCGACCGTGTAATCGATTGATCTAACGTTCATTTTGAGTCTATTGGAATGATTAAACCATAGATATTGTGCTGGGAAACTTACACATCTGGGGTTTAGTGCAAGTACGACCAGCCAAAAGCCGGACCTACTTAAAGGACTGTGACAGCCACTTGTTGGCGGGGGGCGTCTCTCTTTCTCCTTCATGAATTTTACTACTTATTCGGTCTGTCCTTCTCTTGTCTTATTACATGCTGTGATATTGGTTACCACACTAGCCAATCTTAACATTTATAACCATCATCGTTTACTACTACTGAATTCTCCTTTCTTTAATCGTCTTTAGGTTCTCGTAAATATCCCCCTCTAGATGCTAGCCAAAGACCCCGAACTCCTCCGATAGGCCTTTGATGCCTTTGATGCCAGCGACGCCCCATGCTCGAGTATCATTCCGCCGTTCGACTGGGTTAGGGACCTTGTGAAGAGGGCCATCAAAGGTCGTATCGACCGAGAGTGTTTATTACTCTCGAAGACGCCGCCGAAGAAAGCACCATTAAAACCCTCTATCGGATCAGACGGGGCCAATCGATAAACCACATCGACCTCGACAACTTCTACAAGCATCCCATCGTGCTGCCCATCGAGACTAAGGAGTGGCAGTTGGACCTACCCTGTTCAGCAGTCCTAGACGGCCTGTCCAGCCTATCCAGACAGATTGAATATGATGACTGTTCTTCTTCATGGCTGACATGATTGGTTGCTGAGTCATCGTGCTCGTACTCAGTTGTTGCATCCCCAGCAGTCCCACTCTACATCACACTGTATTTCTTTACTGACTGAACTTCTCATAGTGGAGACCGCGGCTGCACTTTTCGTTTGCCATCTGCTCAAAGCTGGGTGGTAGCAGATCTTGAAGCTCCGCTGTGAGCCTTTCTCTGCGGCGCTTCTCAATGTTGTCAGTATAATAGTGATTGTGGTTTATTGGAAACTCCTCTTTGTCCTTAATGAGCTTCGCTAGCTCATTGTATGCTGCTTTCTTGCGCCGTTTCAACGTGTCTTGGACCATAAATGTCCCCAATTGAGCATTACGAGCCACTTGCAGAATTCTCAAATATTCCTTTCAAAATAGAAAAGAACACTCGGTACAAAGACTCACCAGAGTCGGTCCTTCATCTCTTTCGGGGCTTTTTGATCCAGGAGATTTGTGAGGAAATCTTCGCAAAGTGAGTTGATCTGCTCGATGTGGCTGGTGGCTGGCTTCTCCCAGTGCTGAGACTGTTCCCAAAACAGCTCACCAATGACATGCGGGTTGAAGTTCCCAATCAGTTCCGTCCCCCGAGACCGAAGAAGCATCCTTTGAACCCGGGTGATTACTTCATTCTTGGACAGCCGCACCGGTTTCGGGGTCAGAGCGAGGTAAGTTGATACCGGTACAGGATCCTCATGTGAAGTCGTTTTGCTAGTCATGGGAAATTTGTACTTGTGGCCCCGTTGTCGCACTTCGTTCACGAATTTGGTGCTGTTTCACTGCATAGCGGCTCTCAACAGCGCACTGGAGTTCCTGCATTGCAGAGAAAAGATTTCCCCCGAGCCAGATTTGAAATAGCCGTGTTCGTAGTTTCCGTTCAGGGCCGCCTTGCAAATTCCGTGGCATTCCATGCTAAGTTGTGCTAGATATAAACGGCACTCGATTGGGGTAGACCGCAGGCTACCCAAGAGGTTCAGCTCATCTCTGTCAGTCTGTTAAATTCACTCAAGGTCCTCATTGAGGTATGGGAGTTCGGTCTTAACGTGTCCAAAAAGTAGACGGCTCAGCCTCACATCCAATGTGTCGATACCGGTTCCGTCTTGTGGTAGCGCGCTGAAGTTCGACTCACGGAAGTAACGTGCTTCGGCGGCATTTCGCCAACCTCGTCGCCTCCGAGCATGAGCTGAGGTGTTGGTGTATGTTGTCCATCTCAGTGGTGATTTAACCAGGTCAAGGCAATCTTGGGGGTGGATATAATCTCTAGGAGATCCAACGGTTCGACAAAGGTTGATCGACAGCAACGAAGAGACGAAAACAGACTTCAAATTGACCCGTCATCCATATGATAACACGCATTGCATGAAGGAATTTTAGCCTCCAACACCGCGCAAATGTAGACCTTCGCCCATTCAGGCTAACTCGGAGGCCTTTTAGGAAAGACGGCAGAGCGGTCGGCCCCAAGGGAAGTCGATTGGCTCTGAGCCTGCAAGCATACGTTGGCGTGACCATCTTCGTCACATGAGTCGCTGGTATGGAAGGTCTGCGCCAACCCTACAGGTCGCTTTGTGACCGAAATTTCCCAGCTGCATATGCATGGAAAGTGATGGAAGTGAGCCAGGTAAGTACATAAGCTATTTATTTCCCCGGCTAAGCTGCGTCGCCGTTTCCGATGGGTTGGAGTCAACGACCTGCTAGTTGGAAGTCTTCTCGCCACCTGCCTTCCAACGTTAAAAAGGGCCACAATAAATTGATTCTGTTGCCATGGCCGAGATTACTCGCCAAGACCTCGAAGATCTTTCTACTCCTCCATCACATGCATTGTTCCGGGCGTTGCATATCACGAATCCTTCATTCGACCTCAGATCAATCGATGTTGTGACCGATCGGAACAATGTCCGCAAGCTTCTCTCATTTGTCAATCCAAGCTCAAACAGCAACGACCTTGAACCATTCACTATCAGCATTGAGATCGCCAATGATACTGCGATTTTCTGCCGTCAGGAACCCAAGCCCCACGAGTTTATTGGACCTCTTGAATTCAGAGGATTTGGTCACGAATTTGAGAAGGTTTACACCAAGAGCCAACTCAATGGCAGCACCGGGCATCACAGAATCATTACATACCGCTTCGGTGGTCTGAACTTCATTGTCCGCCACGAAACGGACGGATATGTGGCCACCACAATGACTCAGTCCTCCAGCAGCAAAAAGTCAAAAGATGACAGTCTGTCCGACGCGCTGGCATCTTTGTCTCTGTCTCCGATCGCCAGTTCACCTAATACTTTACTGGCCGGGTCCAAGTTGACAATTCACAAATAAGGGGAGATGGTGCCACTTGAATCAACCCTTGAAATAAAAACCAGGGTCTTCCATAAGCGTCTTAAGATCAGAGATGTCGCACCGCAACTCTGGCTATCCCAAACTCCCAAGCTGGTGCGAGCCTACCACCGTAGGGGTCTCTTTCAGGTGCCAGAGGTTGAAGATGTAGCAAGCGCTATCATGAGCTGGGAGAAAGACAACAGCAGAGATCTGGCGAAATTGGCTGCACTGATGAACAGGATTCTCACTGTGGCGAAGGAATTGGGTGGGACTATTCTTGTAAAATATGATAGCAAGGGGGACAGGCTGGTACTTTCCAAGATTCCTAGAAAAGCGATGTTACCAGGCGACCTGTATTCCAACTGGGACGATACGCAGGTGAGTTGACGATCCTCAGATCCTAAGAACTTCGCTAATACTATTTCGCAGGTGAGGCCTGTGCAGATCTCAACAGTCACTAAAAAGGCCGGAAAAGATCAGTCACTTTCGAGCGTGAGCGCACCGCCCTGCTCAGGAGCATTGGCTGAGCATACGAGCTTCCCGGACCAAAGCACGACGGGGTTTCCTGCTGACATGCCTTTTTCCAACATCATTGCCGAAGGCGTACAGAATGGATTCCGCCACTTTTTTCGTCTCATGTCATGCCAGCTGGCAGATTATCGTGTCTTGTGCAAGACACTCAACACTCTTGGCGTAGATGTCGTCAAGCAGCGGAGGCTACAGGATGTCGTGAAGGACTTGAAGACGGGAGACGATGACTACGATCCAGAGGAACGGATGGTAATTAAGGTCTCTAAGAGAGGAGCCCGCAATGCGGCATTCACGCTCCTCTATCTGTTTCTCGTCGAAGAGCTCGAATCACCTGGGAGAGACGGTCCTCGGGCATACAATGCGGTGCTGTACATTGTATCCCACCGTCGGAAGTTCAAGTATAGGACCCGCAAGATGGTTCGAGAGGCCTTCGAGTCAAGATTTATGGTGACACACAAACAGCGGGTGGGATTGGACAAGTGGCCGATCGCCACCCCGCAGCGGGAGGGGGGGCAAGACACCGAGGGAACGACCGAAGAAGAGACGTTCGACCATTTCATGGACTCTGATTGGTCGGATTAAGCGGCATGTCTTACAAAGCCTGAGAGGGTCTCGAAAGACTTTTCCCAGCTGCTGATCCATACGTTCAACTAGTCCATTCACTCTCCATGTCGCTGGGCAGCTCACTCACACCAACCGTCCTCGCGGAGCATCATACGGTCTCGCGAACGCGACAACGTGCAGTCTCCTCAACGAACACAACACTTCGTCACTCACGAACACACTCTTCTGCACAGTCGACGTCCTACGCGTCGAGGCAGCGGTTTGCGACGTAACCGCAGAGTCCATCAGGTCAGCCGTGGAGAAAGAAACGAGAGCGAGGAAAGAGGACGGCACTAGAGATTTAAGACGGTCACAGTCGACGTGAAGGTGAGTCTGCACGAACAAGTGGGAGCATAACAACATGGTCAAGTAAGCGGTCGAGGTGGTGAGACAGGTAATGATAAGACGAATCCGTATGTTTCAGCTTTATTCAACTAAGATTGATATCCTCATCGCATGGCGGGTTTGGGTGAGATATCCCTGGCAAAACCCCTGCTTAGAAGCGTCGTTCATCTACCGAGCCTACTTGACCAGCTATGCTTGACCTTTATCACGGTTCGTGGTTGTCCGGCCCCGGC
Organism: Neonectria magnoliae; assembly: GCA_037954305.1. Taxonomy (NCBI): domain Eukaryota; kingdom Fungi; phylum Ascomycota; class Sordariomycetes; order Hypocreales; family Nectriaceae; genus Neonectria; species Neonectria magnoliae. Next base: position 138,318 of record JAZAVK010000026.1, read on the forward strand.
GATGCAACCGAAAGCTATATGAACTGATATGAGCGGCCCTACCCTAGATACCCTGAGCTGGCACCGACGACAAGCGCGACACGCAGGCCGTACGGATGTCAACGATGTAGATGATCCAGAGTCAAGCCAGGGCCGGTCCATAGTTCACATGGAGAACAAGATGCCATGCTGTCCAGGTAGAAGGGGCACGAAAATCCAGGCTACAGTGTAAAAGCTTTGTCAAGCCTGATAGCAAGAACCTCTTAGCCATCAGGCCTTATGCCCAACACCAAGGACGTCCATGGCCCCAGGATTTCCTGATCACCCGGCTAGCTCATCCCTCTAGTGAGTGGTTAATATAGCGTGCTGTTCTTTATAAGGCTTAGGAACCCTTCGCAAGACTGTTCAGGTCGGGGTGTTTTCTATGCTAGTCCTAGGAAACGCATGACAGTTGGACTCTCACGCTGAATGGCCGAGGATGGGCACCCTCTCTCTGTACGCATCCATGTATTACGTCTGGTTTCTGTGGCACCTTGGTGGCGGTATAGGTCTACAGCTCGCTCGCACGCCCAAGGCTTCCTCCCCTGCTGCCCAAATTTTACCCCAACGCCCCCAGTTTCGTGCTTTCGCGCCCTGCCCTGCCGTAAAGACTGCGGACAACAATCTGCATTGTAACTTTCGTCAGGTTCTTCCATGACCGTGCTGCTGTATGCCCAACACTCTGTCCGCCAAATCTAAACGCCTGGCAAGCGCAGCGCAGTACTGTCCCCGCTGGCGGGCTTTGGTATCTCGGTCACTAGGAAGGGCCCAGGGAACACTGGCTGGTCTGGCCGGTTTGGATGGAGATATTGGAGCGCGTATTCGGATGGGGCTTCAGTGCTATTCAGTGAGATGAAAAGGGAAGGGCTGTGGTCAACGGGGAAAGGTAGGCCTCATGCGCCAACCCCGGGTTCCGAGGCTTCAAAAGAGGCCGATCCACCTTGGACTCTTGTCTGGCTTTATGCATGAAACTGTCAGTTCATCTGCTATTTTCTTCTAAACGGCGGCAAAATAATGAATGAAGCGAGTAATGACTGTGGGCAGCCCGACAACAAATTGACGATACCGCTCTAGCTTAAGGATAAACTCTAAGTTAGGTCCCACCTGATAGTACAAGTCATCTGGGTTCTCTTTTTGTTCTAGCAAGTTCAATAGGGCGTTCCCAAATCTTACAGCCAAGGTTAGTAGTCCGCTCAGATAACTGTCCTCTAGCTTGACTTCGCCACCTTGATCAAGGGGTATCTGACCCATTTCCATGTCGCTGTATTCCTGGTTGCTGCGGCGAATCGCCACAACCAAGGGCATTCGGTTCTTGTAGTTTTCCCGATCATCTTCGGATTCGTTGCTACTAAGGTTTCAACAACCTTGTGGTGGTTTTGGTGAACAGCAGCGTGCAAAGCCGTGTTTCCAACATCATCGCATGCACCAACTTGATATAGATGAGGCCGATACTGTGGATTTGAACGATTGGCTGGTGACGCGAAACCCTATAGATAGCGTCATTCCCAGAACGCAGACAGAGGACCAGATCGTTAAAGCTCTGCCTTCTCGAAGGCTCCCAGCAGTCCATCATCTCAACGGCTGCCGAGGCAGTTGACCAAGGGACAAGACGTAACAGCGCTCCTAAAACTCCAGGTCAGGCTCAGGCGGCTTGTCGAATTGATGACAAGATGGTTTGCTCTGAGTGGATTGAAGCCAATCGGTTAATTATTTCCCCACTGCCGTCCCCCGTCGTATGCCCTTCCACTCGACGCAGTCTTCCCCCTTACATCATCATCAGCCTGCCCTAGCATTAATGAGTGTGCCGCGCAAAGTACGCAGTTGGCGCCAGTGCCTCGCCGACGACGATGAAGAAGAATACGGAGTACGTATCCCCCGCTACTTATTGCGGCATGTTTCTTCAACTAATGTAGAAACCAGCCCTTCCCGCCACATTCGGACCCGAGTTGGCGACGGCACCCCCGACGCTAGTGCTTTCGTTCAGCCTCGCCAAGCCCGATTCCCTGTTCCTCAGCCAGCTTCACGATAGTATTGCGCGCATTCATCTCCAAATTTTATCTCGCGTCTTGCCGGAAGACTCATCTGACGAGTCGGACGAGCCTGACATGGCGCCATGGACCCTACAAGCCTACACTACGAGACTCTTCGGAGGGGCCTCGAAAAAGCCCACCACAGATGGAGATGCGACAAATCTCACCTCGAGAGGTCCAGCAAAGCGACCGCACGAGCAAGATTCGATGACAACACCACCACCGAAACGAAAGCCCATGTGCTAAGAATGGCCAAGATCGAATAAATAGCCTGTCGAGGCCACAGGCGGGTGCATCAATCTGCAAGGCGAAAACCCACCGAGAGGCCGCGGAACTAGACGACGCCCGAGCCGCCGGGGTGGACGTTGGATTTGGCTGCAGTGAAACTTCTTGCGCCCTGGACGGCTGCTGGAAGGATGCTGCTGGCGGCGCAGCCGAGGACTTGCGTGGCCTATTTGAGGCAGATCTGCTTCGTAAGGCCTGGATTTCGCTTGAAGAGTTTCCGGTTTACGGCGGGCGACACAGTCAGTAGAGCGGCGCGAGAAGGGATACATCGAGAAATGTCCTCTGTTGGGATCATGGTGGTGCGTGCAGTTGTTTGAGTGGGAGGAGGGAGCAGGTAGCGGTGAGAGATGGCAAACTTGTTATCGTCTTATTATTGTCGTCCATCTAAGGTTTGGAGATCTACAGACCCAGGCACGCCGTTGTCGCTAATCCACGGCCCGGCGGTCCGTCCCGATCGCTTAGCTTACTTGCGGGGAAATGGACAAGGACAGGCACCGGGGGCGTACCCGCCCTGACACACGATCACGATGTAAGTTCCCTGGGAGGACAAGATGCACCAAGGAGACGTGTAATCGGCTTGTCGTCCACTTGTCGAGGCGACCGAGAGGCGCGGCTAGAAGCATGTACGCGCAGCCGGTTGGCCCACTGGTGACACCATCGCCCTTGAATTTTTGTCCTGTACATCCCTCCATTTCCGAGCAGAGGATTCATGGCTCTCGGCGCGCTTGCAGTGCACAAAGGTCTGGTGAGATGGTGGTCGTTCTTGGTGCACTGCCATGGAGCAGATCAGTGGACGCTCCCAAAGAACATGGCCGGGTCATGTACAGGTCAGAGATTTCGGCTGCTGCAGCGCCGCCATCCCGTTTCGGACCTTGGATATCAGGCAACGAGGTTACACAGCCAACCTCGGCAGACAGGACACTGCAGATCCAGGCTGCGCTATGATGATCATCGAGAAGAAATTGCAGCCTCTCACGACTGGCTCTGTATTTTTTTTTCCCCTGCTGGCAAATCTCTCCATGACGGCTATTTGACCTATTCACCACTGCCGTGTTGCGTTATCAACCTACGTAACCAACGAGACCCACCGCGGGGACAATAAAAAGGCAGGCAGCAAATCGTTGAAGGGTATCCTTGGACTTGGGATGCAAACCTAGAACTGGGGAGGGTGCAGGCGACGCGCGAAACGTAAGTACTAAATACGCACAACACAATTCCACAGTATTAATTTAGCTCAGCCACTAAGTCCCAGAGCTTCCATACACAAAAATGGTCTCAATTCGCCTCGAGTCAGGACGCCAGTACTGCATTACGCTACAGCGTGATGGGAAACAAAGCCCAGAGTCCTTCTTTTTCGAGCCTTCCGAACCTATAACTCTCATTCTCCCTTCTTTCATAGTATGATCCTCTTCCCTTTCTGGCCAATAATCCTAAAGCTAAATAGTTGCAGAACCCGGATGTTATGAAGGGGAGGTTCCGGGTCCGTGTCGGCGGTGCTTTTAAGGACTTGGAGGAAATTGAGCAGGTTCCGTTGCTAAATGCAGTTTGGGAGGAGGCGCGTCCTGTCAAGTCTCCTACTTACAAGAGGCTGCCCATGACCTTGGCCGACTTGTACAGTTAATCTTTGGTTCTTATTTTTCAGTAGAGTTTAAAATCAAGTTGCCTCTTACTCGCGCGTCTTCACTCTCCAGGACTCAGAAAGCGAACCAAGGAAGCTGGGTAAATACGATGGAATAATATTGCTTTGATCCCCTTTCCTCAGATGTCTGCTGGGCGACTAGACATCGTTTACAGAGCATAAATGATGGAAGCTTACAAGTGGCGGTCTCGGGTCGGCGGTTCGCAAGTGACAGGAGGACTGAGAAGATGAGAGTGTGCGATGGGGTCATGGGATTAGTTGAGGGGTTGCGAAGATGCATGTGATAGCACTCACCTCTCCTGTAGGAGCCTCTTGGGCCTTGCATGCCTGTCTGCCCAGTATTACACATTGCTACGTCCAGCTGGCTTTGCTTACGTGCGAATGGCGTCGACTTGCTGTGGGATAGAGACGTCCCTCACAGTTGCTCCGAAAAGCTTCATCGGGAGTCTTTTTGTAAGTCCGCCTTCCCTATTGCCCCATTTTCTCCCTTGTCTTGAACTCTGTTGTAGTTCGCCTCATCTCATCGTAGTAGCGCCATTCGTATCTCAACGTAGGGTATAATGAAATTGCTGTCCGCTGCTGCTCCCTCCACGAGGTTGTTGAAACGATCCTTGAGCACCCAGAATTCACCTTCCCCAGAGACATTATCCTGCCTAGAACCTGCGTGACAGGGCAAAGGTCAGGGTAAAGGCTACACCGCGGACTATGCCTTCGCGGTATGATGCCAAGTAGGTCCTTTGAATGAGATCTTATAAAATTGGTAGGGAGGTATCGAAGCCATTTTCTTTTCTTCTGAAATGTCGACGCCAAACACAAGGTTGGGCTTCAACCTGACAAGTTGCCCTCTGTGGTGTGCTGACTCCTGCTGAATCTTGGGGGAGACTATGTTTTGCAGTCTCTCGAATGTATTGCAGTTGTTGATCCGCGCAGTGTTTCTTAAGTTTCGTCCGCGAAAATGATCAGAAACGGGTGTCAAAGTCCGCGTCTTTATACTTGACGGAGTGACTTTTGATGCATCCACCATGGGTTTATCGTATGGGATGGCAGCGGAGCTTGTCGTCACTACTTACAAATAATATATACTTGACGGCGAATGTGGGCAGTCAATCTTACCGGCTAGAGGCTTTTTTCCAGTGACCAAGAAGAGCGTGAGTATTCCTGGTGCTGGGAAATCTTTTGGAATATCATTTTGCATATTCTGGGGGCTTTGCAACGTTGCGAGGAGGCCAAGACGCAGATCTTCCACACTATTAAACTTGGCTACCTTCCCCTCTGGCGACGCGCCTCATGGCTATTATCCCGGACTCAATAGTCTTCCTACTCGGATCACAATCCGATCCCAGCCACGAACCTGCATGACAATTCAAGAAACTCAACGATTCCCGGAAGCGGTTAATCTGACAGTCGCCCAACCCGCTGGCACTGAACCCTGTAACGGCCCGCAACTGTGGTAGGGCTACTCCGTATGCTGCTCAACATGACCGGCCCAATTCGCCTCCTTTGGCACGCCCGTGATCATGATCCGAGGGAGAATGCTGAGATGTTCAAATGTTGCAATCACTGTGGGCCAAATTACGGAGGATGTTGGTCGATATTTATCGGCCATGGAGACCGACAGACTCAGATGACAGCAAGCGACAGGCGCTGCACTGTGGTCGAAGCCTTTCATACAACCATCCCACCATATATTCTCAACTACTTTCAAAACGTCTCTGCGATTTACGTGTAAGTGTTTCACGATCTCCACTCTCCACTCCGGACACCGGATTATTGTCACAACCCACTGTAACAATGCTACTGTACTCTGGAAGGATCCGACGGAGCAAGTTTGCAGCCTCAGCACCGGGGCGCCCCTTCAGCTGCCCCGTATCTTCTATATTTGGACAAGACTGGTCCTATGAGACGCCTGGCAGTAGCACTGCAACGTGGATGAAGAGATTCTACCACTAAACTGCGAGACACATCACGCGTGCTCCATTAGTCCAACAATTCGTCGATGCAGACTACCAACCAACAGCGTTTTGACATAGATAAATACCCAGTAAACCCTTCTCGTATCTCCTAGTCGAATATGGATGTTTCAGGCCGTCCATCCCCACAGCCATTACTCCACCACCGCAGTATGACGCGCCGGGTTCGATACCACTACACATGCGATAAACGCCGCGATAGAACGATTCCGAGATCCTGCTTGTATCTCCGGAATTGCCGTGACCGAGCAACACTTCTTCCATCTCCTCTCGTACTCCTACATGATCAACAAATGATTAGCAGTCGTCGCCTATAAACTTACTTAGTTGGGTTCGGTCTTGGAACCTGGAAGTCGTTGCGGTAATCACGAGCATATCTGCCCTCAACGGCCTTGTAGTTGTCCTCTCCGTCGAGCACGACAAACCTCTTTCGACATGGACCCTGCCAATCTCGCTGAACACCGTCATCTCGCTCTTGACCGTCTCCATCAAAGCCCCCATGGCCTTTGTCGTTGGCGCGGGTCTTGCCCAGGGAAAATGGACCTGGTTCGCCAAACGCCAGGGTCCCCTCTCCGCATTTGTCACCATTGAAGAGGCTGGCCGCGGCCCTTTGGGCTACCTGACACTGCTTTGGGAGCTAAAACTACGGTAAGCTGGGAATCGTGTACCAGTTATCAACACAAACTTACCAAGAGGCATAGGCATTGGGTATCGTTTGGCGCTGCCGTCACTCTGGGTCTGCTTGTTCTGGACCCCTTCATACAAGGCGTAATTAGTTACCAGGGCGACGACAGCACGGCAACAGACAGAACCGCATCTATTCTTCGAGCTTCACCGTTGGACGTCGGTTATCAACAGTTTGTGGGGGCAAACACGTTCCAGTACGAGGAACTACTTTCAGCACTTGCAACAACTTCTTTCCCGCCATCAGCATCATATCCACGGCGCAAATCGGCTTCTTCAACATGCCTGCCATGAAAGCTGCAGAACCACCCGGCATGACATGCCGGACAGGTACTTGCACCTGGCCCGCATACTCAACACTGGGTATTTGCAGCTCATGCGTAGATGTTTCGTCTCACTTGAACAAGAGCACTGTCGTTGGGGACTTCCAGGAATGCGGCAATGTCATCTCCCCCACCATTTCCGACTACACCCAGTTTGACATTCCCTACGGGCGGAACAAAACGCTATTCTACGGACGGAGAAATGGCGAGTTCAATGAACAAGAGGATTGTGCCCAGGCGCGAACGAACCTGTCGATTTCTTTCCGGCCTCAGGACACGTACTCCTTTCAGCATTTGGATACTCTTTTGGCTTCATTCATCACACTTAACGCTCAAAGCGAGTATCGGAACGGAAAGAGTCTCTAGGAAGATGCCAAGATGACAGCCACAGAATGCGTCATGTCGTATTGCATCCAGACCTATAACTCCACCATGACGAATGGCAAGATAGAGCAGCGACTGCTCTCAACATCATTCGAGCGGGCGCAAGACTCTTGGCAGTCGAGCCTTGACAATGCCAAGACGTTGAAGGCCGTGGAGGACTAGGTTGGCAAATCTCGAGCACGCAGGTGACAGCGCCTCCAGTGTGGGCGACAGAATCTCCAGTGTCGTCTGCTTGCTGTCACCCCGACGGCAGATATCAACCGAGAGTACATACCGAGGGCGTATCCCGTGCCGAGAAAGGCCCAAAGGGAGTTCCGGGAAAGTCAGGACTCTTGAGTGCGGCAGAGAGACTCCAACCTCCGTAGTCTCTTCTCCCAATCCACTGCATGAGCGAAGACTACGGCTGTCACCATTTTTGCCAACTTCAAGATATCAGAAGAAGGTACAATGGACCTTATAGCTGATCCCAAGGTCCACAAACAGACCAGCACGGGATGTCTGCCATGTGATTTGCACCCCTTGTAAGCCGAGCCAAGAAGAATTGCGATGAAGAAAACCCGATATGCAGGCGCTGTTTGGAGTGGTCTGCCGGGCAATGTGAATGGCCGGCTGATTCAAGTAAGAGGTGCCGAGAAGCTCGTCAAACAACGACATGGATTTCTTTTGACGTTGCGACCCTCAAGCCAGGCATGAAATTCTTGGCTGAAACTCCTATAACTTGATAATGGACTGTCCGCATAGTTGTTGTCGTGATAGCCAACGCCATCGACAAAGCTGACACGCTCGCTATCGATGGCAAAATCAACCCCAGCCACGGCGTCGGGGATGGCGTGGGCCCAGTACAGATAAGAAATGAGGGGTTTGTCGATGCCAGGCTAGTTAAACGCGCAGGGGCAGAACCCATGAAACGATGCAGGGAAAAGAGCGGTGCCTGGGGGAGGCTACCGAAGGAGCCGTGGTCGGGTTGCCGAACACGAACACCAACAGGCAGGGTGTATGCCAGAGAATGAGAATGGCCGGTTGACAAGATACTGCAAGTTCAATTGTGGTCTTTCACGAGCGTGAAGGCGGCGCGTGGGATGGGCGGGCTGCAGTGGACGTCTCATAACAGTACAAGATGCTTGGATAGTTGACTGGGTACAAGGGAAGGGAAACGGCAGAGAGCTTGATGGAATTCTGACGTCTTGAGCATCATCTCCCCCAGACACAACCTTGTCTCATTTGCTTCATATTAAAATACAGCATGAAGAGAACGCCTGAATGTATTGTCCTGGCCCCTCCATTCATCTCCCAGACCTGAATCCAATCTCGCCTCGCTCCGAAGGAACCAACGTCAAGCCAAACCAGATCCATGCGCTTTGACAACGGGGTATTATTCCGTTTTGCTTCCCATTCGTTCCGCTTCGTCACATTCGCCTGAGTTGTCGTCATCGCCGCCATCCAGGTTCAGGGTCCACGTAGACTCCTCGAAGTACATCATCATTCTACTCTTCATTTTCCTCATCTCATCCTTCGAAAACTCCTCCAGTTCCACCTTGATACCCATCAGACTTCGCCGTCCCGCCGTCCATCCTCGAAACCTGGAGGCTGACGAGCGAGATAGATCAACGAAGTAGCAACCCGTGTTGATGTACTTACTCAGGTCCGTGACAGGGGTTGGATCGTGCTGCCCGAAGGAAGACGGTGATGATGAGGAGAGATGACCGGCCCGGATCTGCTCCAAAAGTCTGCCAGCTTCCTCGTCTCGAACCTGTCTCGACGCTATCGAGACATGGCAACCTGCATGGGCTCTCTCTTCGGCTCCGTCCTGGTCAGCTTGGGATGTCTCAAGGAGCCAGTCGGCGACACCAGAGAAGTATAAGAAAATTTATAGAAATTCAAGCAGGCATGGGAGATACCACTATGGGCACGGTTGCATCAGGAGTCTCAACGTTAGACGGGGCGAGGACGTACTGGTAGCGGCGTCCGATTGAAGTGGTGGCGCGGTCGATCGGCGCAGTGAACGTGGCGCGAGGATCTAGGCGAGTCTGAGAAGCAAGGCACTTGCCTTGTGATAGAAAGAGCCCGACACAAGCACTTGTCTTGCTGAGGATCGAGGCTGGCAAGCACTATCCTGTAAAGCTTTGCATGCGCGTTTGTATACCAGGCAGGTGGCGCCTTGGAGGTTGTCCTTGCAGGTGTCTGTGAAGGGAAAGGAGGACAGAAGAGAGTGTAGGCGTGGGCACCTGGCACTGGCTTTATATACGATTGGGACACTCTTGGCAGGTGACTACAGGGGCTGGTGGCGTCTGCGTGAGACCAGCTTTTTCGCCTTCTGCGGTTTGAGACGCTGCGCACAGGCGCTGTCTTGCGGCTCAGATCCCGCGTTCGACAGCAATTGTAGTTCAACACTGTTTCACTTCTTATTTCTTTACCTTTGCATACATGCAATTTATTCAATCTAAATCGTCCTTAGGGGACCGGGACAGACTGTAATGTCAAGGACTCATCATATAAGATGTCCACTATAAGGATCACCAGAACGGATAGAGTTACACTCGAAGGAACAGATGCGGCGAGTGATCAAGGGATCTTGACTTCGAGCGTTGAAATAAATAGTAAGCGGCCGGAAACTAGCAGTGAGATATAGTCATGACAGAAACTGGTCCCCCCAAGACTTGACTGAGGCAATCATCCAATGGACGTCGATTGAAGCAAGCCTCGAGGAGCTTTGTGCGTAGAAGAAATTGTAAGTTGGGAGGAAATAAGATACAAGGAAAACGCAAGTCAACATGTCCATGACCATAGACCGAGCGATGGACCTGTTGCACCCCTTAAGGGAGGAGACCAGACAATGCAAACGGAGAACGGACCAGCAATTCAATTACGGCAGAGCGTCCGGCTCATTATATCACAGACTGGGGTGGGAATCCCCCGTGTGTCTTTGGGGACAATCTTCAGCGGTGACGTTACGAATTAGAGGAAACTTATAGTAGTAGAATCAACTCATAGGTGTCTTACTACTCCAGTGGCACCTACGCTCATGATAATATTACTATCAGGTGGTGGCTCTCTTAAATCCCTTCTACATGGCATCCCTGGTGACTCATGCCTGAATAGCCCGAGTTAACTGTTCGCAGGCTGTCTTTGCTATCCAATTCATCAAGTCAAGTAAAAATATTCCTGCCGGTCGTAATTGGAGCTGATGACGGCATTCTCGGGATGATCCCTGGCTTACCGCCGCGCCGTAAGTAAGAAGGGGTGATGCAAGCAAGTCGAAGCACAGAGAATTTCAGCTTCGACCACATTAAACAACTCTACGGACTGCCCTGCCGATAACAATACAGTGCAATTATGCACATGATACCTCAACGCAGATCACCACTCACTATCAGACTCATCTTCATCAGTATCAGTCGTCAAAGTATCTGAGGAGCCAAACGTATCATCCTCCTCAGCAGCCTCCTCAGCAGCAAACTTCCTCTTCAAATACTCGTCTAGCACTGCCGACTTGAACTCTATTTGCTCTCTTTCGGCAGTCCTACGTTCCAAATCCGCAGCTTCATTATATTCGCTCCCGTAACACATCCGACGCTTATTCTTCCGCAGCCGCGAAAACACAGCCTCGCAAGCATCAAGATCGTCGGCTTCAGTAGTCTCTATGTAAGCATCGTTAGGCCGCGACCCCGGACTCGGTGGGCAGAAATCTGCGCTTTCACCTTCCCTCTGGTAGCCGCACGTCTCGATGTAAAAGGACGTAATCGGCGACTGGCTCATCGCCGAAAGGATCTCCTTCCACGTGCCGGACTCAAGGTAGACGCCTCTGAGAACGACCTCGTCGAGGGCTGTGGATTGCTGGATGAGTGCCGTGAAGGCATCGCCGGTTATCGACAAGCTCTCCAAGCTCAACGACCGCAAGCACAGAGGAGAGAATGCCGACTGGTCGAGCATCAAGATGTCAGAGCCCTCGAGCTTTAGAGAGTGTATGTTAGGCGCGAGTGGTAGTAGCTGCCGGATGTACTTGTCGTACTTTTCGTTTGGCGTTCGAAACCGGAATTCTATGCCCTCGCCATCATCTGTGCTCTGTCCGTAGTGAAGGCTGAGATACTTGAGCTGTTGAAAAAGAGCCCTTGTTGAGTAGCCATAGCCAACCGTGTCGGTGTGGTCGTCGTCCAGGAAGTAACCAAAGTCGTATGCAAGAGGTAACGAGAGGTCAACTTCATCTAGCTTATCAAGCTGAGACCTGCGCATAGCCGTAGCGAATGACTCGAAGAGGTTTGCGGTGTCCTGCACGTAGCAGCACACAGGCGGCCAGACGTCCTGCTCCCGGTTGAGGTTATACGGAATATCCGCAAAGTCGAGCTTTAACACCTTGACGCCAGAGAACCTTGGCAAGGTAGTATGGATGACGATAGCTAACCGCGCGAGATATTTTAGATTCTTTTTCTTGTTCTTCTTCAGCCTTGCGTCGTAAAAGTCAAAGTTGGTTACAGGCTGGACTTCGACGCAGATCTCAAGACGACGGACTAGGCGGCGCAGTGGAGGACTTTTTGATAATTGCTGAAAACGCTGTACACCGCTGCTGCTGCTGATGACGACATGCTGAAACAGCAATGGCGTGACCAGCTGGTGGAACAGCCGGTTGACCGATCGCAGAGAACACAAGTTGGCCCGAAGGTTGATCCCTTTCAGTTCATACCGACCCAGCGGGGGATCGTATCCGCCGAAGCGATGTCTTTCAAAACCGTCGTGGACATGTAACAGGATCTATGCTGGGTTAGAAGCGGACCTGGGGAGACTTGATGGTCTGGCTTTCACCTGTTGCAGCACTTCGGGTGGGAGTTTTACGATCATGGCTGTGACAGGAGTCGACGTTGTGGGTTGACGATGCAAAGTGGATGCGTGGGCCACAAATGGGGAGTTACCTCAGAAAGCTCAGGCCATTGACTGAGACAAGTCTAGCCGTATTGGGACTAGCGCCATAGATCACGTTACTTTTATGACTCCCCTAGTAAACAGCCTGAGAATGTGTTGTTCTTAGCTCTCCGAATTGGTGGCATTGCATTTTACGGCTGATATGCACCGAAGAGTTATGTTTAGAGATCAATAAAATAAATTCAAAGAAACCCGCCCGTGAAATAGGTTTGTTGAGAATTGAAGCTGAAATAATTTGCTTGGCCGATTTCCACAGCCGATCGAATGTTGTCGGATACGTGACTAGCGGCGAGACATACGTGGAATGGTGGCTACCTGAATTACCCCACAGGCTGACCCAGCCACCCTCTCGGGCTGTTGAAGCGCAAGCTAGACTCCCTTGAAAACTTCTTCCCTGACTATCAGTACGTTATTGCGTACCATGGCCGAGGCGGTGGGACTCGTCGCAAGCTACTCGCTCGTGGCTATGACAGTAACGCGGTATGTATGCGAGATGCATGAGCTTGTAACGGCCCGCAATGCGGACTTAAATGTTTTTCTATAGTCCCACTTTTATCAATGAATTTAGCTAATAGGAGGCCACATCGCGCTAGCAATTTTACACAACGCGAAAACGCTAAATCGTTAACTTTTTTTCCTGCTCCTTTTCCTTCCTTCCTTATTATATTATTATACTTATTTATATAGTTTTATTTAAAATATACTTTTCTTTATATTTTTACTTTTATATATCTTATATTTATACTTTACTTAATATAATATAAATTTATATAATATTTTATATTATTAGCTTAATAATAATAAATAATATTATTTATTTATTTATTTAATTATATATTACTTTAGCTACTAACTATTTAGTCCTTCTTTATTAAGACTAGTCTAAGGTAGGAGGAAAAACTTAATTAGTAAGCTATAAAATAAAAACTCCTTACTACCTTTACCTAAGGGAAAAGTAAGTTAGGTTTAGTATATATATATAATAGTATAAGTTATAAGTAAGTTTACTTTACTATAAAAGCTAGTTATATACCTATATTTAAAATTTCCTTATAGAGCTTAGCTTAAATAGTATTATAAGATATCTTTAATCCTAAGGTAGGTCTAAGTTATCTTTACTATCCTTAATCCTTATCTTCCTAATTATCCTCCTTACTTAATAGTATACTTTTTCTTACTTTTATAAGTAATTACTTTCTTAGTTAATCTATTAGACTAATTACTACTAAAGCTAGTAGAGCTAGTATATCTATCCTAGCCTAAGGCTACTTTAGAGGCTACTTAGGTCCTCTATAGATAGGGTAAATTAGTATAGTTAATATTATTAGTATTAGTATATCTTATAGTAAGTATACTATATACTTATACTACTTATTTAGAATATTAAACTATATAGGTCTCTCTAAGTAAGTATTCCTTACTTACTATTACTCTTTTTATATAATATAGTATATATAGGACTATACTAAGTATAACCTATTATAGTTATAATATATTAAGAGAATCTTATTAATAAAAGTAGGATAAACTATATTCCTTATATAGTAAGCTTCCCTATAATAACTATACTTAGCCTACTCTTAGTAATATTATATAGTATATTTAAAGTAAAAGTACTTAAAGTATTACTTAGGTTAGATACTCTCTAAATAGGGTTTAGTCTAATAAACCTCTATAGCTATAATTATACTTTAATTATAAAGCTTATTTATATTAGTTAGTTTAGTTAATAATATAACTAGTAATTAATAAGGTTTAGTTATATAATAGCTTTATAGTAGTTTAATAGTATATACCTTAATACTATTTACTTATTAGATATCTATAGTAATATCCTTAAGTAAGCTCTTTATATAACTAGTTAAGACCCTTTTAGTAATTACTATAAATTACCTTAGGACCTAATATATACTTAAACAAAAGATAGTAAGAATCTAAGTATTATCCTTTAGGAGATTTATAATAAACCTATAAAAAAGGATTATAATATCCCTACTAAAGAAGTAATATAAAGCTACTATAAGTAAGGAAAAGCTCTTTAGAAAGGTATAATTAGTAGCTAATACTATATTAAAAGGTATATAATTTCTAATATTAAGAGTTATACTTAGTAATCTAATAATAACCTCCTATTAGGGATAGTATTTATAGTAGGGAGTAAAGAGGTAAGATAGACTACTAGATCGCTATAAGAGCGTAGCGGGAAGGGTATAATAGTACTATTATATAAATTAATCTCTAACCTCCCTATTTTTTCTAGTTATGTAAGCTCCTTTTATCTTTATTCTATTATAATAGCCCTTACTATCATAGTCCTTAGCCCTCCGGGCCTTAGCTTAGCTATTCGGTTATCTAGAGCGGGGTAATATACTAGTAGCATCTAATTAGTGCGGTTGCTCTAAGACTATAGCGCTTTCACTATTCTGCTTCTAGCGTTCTAGTACTAATAATACTTTAGTGCATAATAGGGCCTCCCTGCTTATAAAGGCCTATCCCTAGGCCTTTAATCTTCTAGCGAGGTAGCTATAAGTAAGGTTATAGGTAAATTATTAATAATAAATATATAACCCTTATATTATCCCTAAGGTTTATTATAGTTGCTTGATTAGGTAGTAAGGTAGTATTAACTTAGCTATAAGTAATTATAGAGGTACTAGGCTTAATATAAACCTATAATATATTTAGTCCCAATCTATTAGCTAAGCCTAATTAGGCTTTAAAGGTAAAATGCTTAACTATAAGTAGCTCTAGAGGAATTTAGTAATAATATTAACTAGTAAGGTATTTATTCTTAATCTAGTAGCTTTACCTAATTCGGTAGTGAGGTAGAGCTAACCTAGCTATAAGTAATTATAGATATTTTAGTAATAATATTAATAATTAGGGTATTATCCTTAGGTTCTTAGCTATTACTAAAATAGGTAGTAAGATTACTCTAACTAAGCTAGAAGTAAGGGGTATATTTAGTTATAAATAGTAGTATTATATTCTATTACTAAATTAGGCTAGAATAATTATAATATAATAGCTATTAATCGGGTTATTATAAAGCTATATTAACTATTATTAGTAATAGCTAATTAGCTATAGGTTTATAGGGTATTTAAAGCCTTATCTAGCTCCTAATTTCCTTACTCTTTTCTTCCTTCTTTATTATTATTATTATCTTTATAAGTAACTTTCTAGCCTAGCTTTAAAGGCTAGCTTTACTATAAGATCCTTATTAATAAGCTATAGCCTCTCTCTCTCTCTCTATCTCTCTCTCTCTCTCTTACTATATTTCTATAAGTCTTCTATACTTCTAGTAACTTTCCTAGTTTACTACTAACTTTATACAATCTAGCTACTACTACTACTACCTTAATACTACTACCTACTAATACCCTAGCAAAACTATCTATACTAAGGGTAGAAATATAATTATAGAGGCCCTAACCTCCTACGCTTCTATCTCTAGCTATAAGTTTACTATAACTTTGCTAGTAAGCTACCTACTAACTTCTTATTATAGCTACCTTATCTAAGTATACCTAGTGCATTAAGAATAGGAAACTATATAAGCTAGTAAGTTACTTTATCCTTTACTTACTTATACTTATAGTATAGCTAACTTACTATAAATTAGCTTACCTACGCTAACTAGCTAGTTTTAGCCTAACTTTTTATAATACTTACTAGTAATAGTCTCCCTAAGACTAAGGCTAAGTACCTTAACCTTATAGTAAGTTATTATTAGTCCTCCTATACTTTTATTACTAATTCGCTAGGGTTTAGGCTATCTAAGCTATCTATATCCTTACCCTTTGCTTACTCTACTACCTAAAGTTTAGTAATAAGAATACCTAGGCCTATACTACTACTATTAATACTATTATTACTACTACCTATACTACTAATAAGGTAGTAGTATACTTATAGCTTATAAAGCTAACCTAGCTATAAGTATAGCTAGATATTACTAATACCCTCTATAATATTATAAAGACTCTAGGTTATAGGGTTCTTAGTATAGCCTTACTACTGCTTTATATTAGGCCTAACTTAGTCCCTTAGGCCCTTAACCTAGCTAATAATAATAATAAGGAGGAGTAATAAAGGTATTATTAGGGGGCTGCTAGTAGTATATAGTAGGTTTACTATTTATTTTTTAGAGTCTTAACCTAGTCTAGTATAGCTAAGGGTAGCTAGTATACCCCCTCCCTACCCTTTAGGTATTTTTTAGAATCGACCTAATTTATATATTAAACCTATTATCTTACTACCTTACTATAAATTCGCTACTTATAGTCTATAATAAAGTTCTTATTTATAAAGTCTTTATAGCTAACCTATAAATTCTTAATATTATTATAGCCTTCCTACTTAATAAAATATTACTAATTACTTCTAGAATCTTTATATATAATAATACATTTAATAATATAGATATTATTAGCGATAAAAGGGTTATTTTACTATTATATCGCTTTTAGTTTATTACCTCTCTATTTCTCTAGGTTTAAGATATAAAAGATATTATATATCTATAATTATAGCAGAAGCTTAAGCTTATAGGTAAGATAATAGTCTTTAATATATCTAGTTATCTAGTAAGGTCCTATATACTTATCTACTAACTTCTTACTAAATCACTAGATCTTAATATTCTTTATAGATAGTAGGACTAAGTCTCCTATATTAAATAATATTAGTTCTCTCTTATAGTTATACTAGGTAGCTTAATATTCGTAAATACTACTAAGTAGCTTCTATATTACTTTATAATGCTAGTAAAGTAGGATACTTTATAACTTAGCTAAAGCACTAATAATTAGTAAGGGTTTTTCTATATAGTCTAGTCCTTAAGGGGTAAAGCCTTATAGGTATTCTACTAAGCTCTTACTAATAGATAAGTACTTACTTATATTATAGGTATATTAAGCTAGTAGGAGGATATTAATCTAATTAGTTTATTCCTAGTTATAAAAACACTATATATAATACTTAAGGGTTTAGTTAAGCCTCTCTATCTAACTATCTATTTAAGGGTAGAAGGTAGTACTAAGTAATTACTTAGTTACTAATAGGTTATAGAATATTCTTTAGTATTTAGATATAAAGAGAGAGCTATAATTAGTAATAATCCCTTTAGGTAACCTATAGTCTTAGAAGACTCTTTTAAAGAATAAGATTACTAGTCCTTTAGTAGTAAGTTACTTTAAAGTTAGTATAAATAAGGAATACTTTATAAATTAGTTAATAATAACTAAGATACTATTAAAAGTATAGCCCTTTTCTTATGTAATAGGGGGTAAGTTAGTAATAAAGTCTATAGAGATTTCTTCCTAAGGTTAAGTTAGCACTAGGAGCGAAGCGAGATAGCTATAAGGTTAATATAGCTAAGGCTTAGTCTGCTAGTAGGTTATATAGACCTAAATATACTTCTTTACTTCTTTCTTTATAGAGGGCTAGTAGTACTATACCTATAGCCTTCTAAGACTCTTACTAACTCCCTAGTATCCTATAGTAAGATTATTATATATTAGTATTAATAATTCTATATATATACTAAGGGGAATATAGATCTTTTAGCTATAATAAAGTAAGCTATTCGTACTAATAGACTATTAGGCTCTTTACTTCTTTATAAGCTTCTTTACTATAGTCTTATAGCGAACTATCTATAACTTCTTCTAATAAAAGGAATTTACTTCTTAAGCGTTTTAGATAGCTATAGCTAAGGAAATCTCTATTCCTAGCTTATTAGCTCTTTTAAGGTAAAGGCTTACTAACCTTACTATAAGACTACTACTAGAGCTCTATAAGATTATTATTATATATGCTAATATAAGGCTATAGGTAGAGTTACCTCCTCTAAGAGGATTATCTACCTAAATAGCTAGTATCTTATAGTTAGGGCTTACTTTAGGAGCTACCTTACTATTACTATCCTACTCTTTAGCTTTAAATCTACTAAGAAATAGCAGTAAAGTAGCTATCTAAGCCCTATTTATTACTTCCTTATTAAAGTAATTAGGCTATCTTAATAGACTATCTACTAGGTTCTTTATTCTAGGTTAATAGATAATCTTAAAGTTAAAAGGGTAAAGGTTATTAAGTATAGCTACTTACTTAAATAATAGCTTTAGCTTTATTATAAGGTATTAATAGTTTAAATAGTCTGTTAGGACCTTAATCTTAGTATTTATATAGGCTAAATAGTGCCTTTAAGTACAGAAGGCTTCCTTAATAGCTAGAAGCTTAGAATTAGGAGTTAAATATTATAATTCTACTCTTATTAGCTTGCGTAATATATATACTACTAGATACTAGCGGCCTTACTATAGCTATAATAGGACTATACTAATAGTATATCCTAATATATCTATCTTAATCCTTAGGGATAACTTAAGGTTAAAGTAGGTAAGAATAAGTTCTTCTAAAAATGCTAGCTTTAGCTACTTAAATATATTAGACTTATAGTGATTTAGCTAGAAGGTTCTTTTATTATTACTATATAATAAGTCTATAAGGGGGGCTATAATTTTACTATAATTCTTAATAAAATATTAATAAAAGCCTATAAATTCTAAGAAGATCTAGATATCCTTTATATAGCTAGGTAGTAGTTACTTTATAATACTCTTAATATATTCTAGTTCTATATAAATTCCTTTAGTACTTACTATAAACCCTAGGAAGTTTATATACTTAAGGTTAAATTTATACTTCTTAGGGTTAGTATATAAGCTAGTAGCTTATAGCTAGGTAAGGATATTATAAATATACTATAAGTACTTACTAGGATTGCTACTATATATTAGGATATTATCTAGATAGATAATATAGATTATATTTATAAGCTTTATAAGGATATTATTAATATATTCTTAGAATATTATTAAGGTATTAACTAGTCTAAAGGGTATAACTAAGTATTTAAAGTAACTATAGTAGTAGCGGAAAGCTATCTTCTACTTATTTCCCTTACGGATATATAGCTAGTAGTATATATCCTTTAAGTCTAGCTTTATAAAGATCTATACCTTACTAAGCTAATCTAGGATCTTATAGATTAAAGGTAAGGGAGCTTTATCCTTCTTAGTAATCTTATTAAGATTATAATAATTAATATAAAAGTATAGCTTACCTCCTTTCTTAGGGATAAATAAGATTAGGGCCCTAGCTAGGCTAATAGATTATTAAATCTAACCCTTTACTAGTATATTAATAAGGTAAGCCTAGAGAACTTCTAGCTTCTTTATAGTAAGACTATAGATAGGTCCCTATAGTAATATTTAGCCTTCCTTTATATTAATAGTATATATTTATCCTTTAAGCATTAGGGGATCTACTTTTTCTATCTTAAAGATATCTCTAAATTCTAGGTAGAGCTCTAGGTAGGCATTCGCTAGCTTCTTATTACTAGGTTATAGTAATTCCTTTATAGTCTCTTTTAGTATTATAGAAGTAAGTATATCTAATAGATCGCTAGTAATTATAAAGGTAGTAATATATTCTCTAGTAGCCCTATATATCCCCTTCTTCCTTATAATAACCTTAATATCGCTTTATAGTATACTATACCTCTAAGTTTTTATTTTCTACTTAAGAACTTAGGGTTCTATATTATAAAACTAAGGGTCTCTAAGGATAGCTATATACTAATAGATCGTAGCAATATAAAAGCAGACTTTATATATCCTTACCTTCTTTATACTATTATAGACTATTACTAGTTATTAGAGGGTTCCTTAGTTCTTAAGGACTTTATTATTAACTTCTTTAATTTAGACCTTACTAAGTCTAATATCCTTCTATTTAGTAGTAGTTAAGTAGTAAGGGTAAATAAAGTTTATATTAGCTTCTATATTAGCTAAAGTATCTCCCTCTAATCTCTTCTACTAGCTCTCTATATATAATTAGGTTCTAATAGTTTAATGTATTAATAGGGATAGGGTTTAGTTAGGCCCTTATTAAGTTCCTACGCTAGTAAATTAGATATTATTAGGAGCTATTATAGGTATAGCGGGGTTATAGCTAGCTTAATACTAATTTATAGTATAATAGTTACTCTTATATATCTTATAATTAGGTTTAAAGTATTTTATTAAGATATAACCCTCTTCTCTATACTTATAGTATATAATAGAGCCTCTATAGGGCTAGCTAGGTATTTATAGAGTTACTAGGGT
This sequence comes from Neonectria magnoliae, assembly GCA_037954305.1. Classification (NCBI taxonomy): domain Eukaryota; kingdom Fungi; phylum Ascomycota; class Sordariomycetes; order Hypocreales; family Nectriaceae; genus Neonectria; species Neonectria magnoliae. The sequence continues at coordinate 158,739 of JAZAVK010000026.1, forward strand.
ATTAGTAGGGTTAGTATTTAGGGTAATACTTAAAGTAAGTACTAAGTTTATATTATTATAGCTAGGGTTAGGTCTTCTAAGAATAGTCTTTACTTAGGTAACTAAGCTAATAAACTTCTACTAAGTTAAAGGGATCTTATAGCTAATTACCTAGGTTTATAGTATAGGCATAAGTTAATAAATTACTAAGCAAACTTAATAAGAATCAAGTAGCTATTCTAGGAGCTTAGCTTTAAGGGCTTTATAGTAATTAAGGAAGTTCCTAACGGTCTAGATTAGCTTTATATAGTAGTGTACTAGCTTCCTAATTATCTTAAGGTATTAGGTAAGGTTATTATTAATAGTCCCTTTAACCTAAGTAAGGTAATTATTCTATATAATTTTATTAATTTAGCTTTTTTAATTATTATTAAGGAAGCTAGTCTAATATAGCTTAACTAATCCTTTAAGATAGCTACTAGTAAGTAGGACCTTCGGTAGGTCTATATAGAAGCTTAAGGGATATAAAAGGAATTAGCTATTAAGGTTAGTAAGATAGATCCTTAATTTAGTCTAAGACTTTCTACTATAATAAGAAGTCTTTAAGATAAGCTTACTAATATTATAGTTAGGGCTCTACTATATATTTATATTATAGGTATAGTAAGTTTACTTTATAGGTTATAGCTTAATATTAAGGTTAAAGTTAGGGGTAATCCTAGTAGTAGTTAGCTTAAGCTAGTATCTCTTATAGCTAATTTACTATAAGGTTTATAGGGTTTTAATATAAAGGTTTAGCTCTACCTCTTCTATAAGAATATTAATAGGTTTAGAGGGAGGGTTAAGATTATAGTAGAAAGAGGGATTTAATAGTAATATCTAACTCCTAGGTTATCTATCTTAAGTCTATAATATTATAGGATCTTCACTACTTATTAGCTATAAACTTAAAGAGGTAGGTAGTATACTAAGAGGGTTATTAGTAATAATTATCTTCCTTAATAATCTACTATACCTATAGCTTTAGAGAGATTAACTTATTAAGGATAGTATTTATAGTAAGGAGTAAAGAGGTAAGATAGACTACTAAATTACTGCGAGGGCATAGCGAGAAGGGTACGATAGTGCTATTATATAAATTAATCTCTAACCTCCCTATTCTTTCTAGTTATATAAGCTCCTTTTATCTTTATTCTATTATAATAGCCCTCGCTATTATAGTCCTTAGCCCTCCAGGCCTTAGCTCGGCTATTTAGTCGTCTGGAGCAGGGTAATGCACTAGCGGTATCTAATTAGTATAGTTACTCTAAGACTATAGCGCTTCCACTGCTCCACTTCTAGCGTTCTAGTACTAATAATACTTTAGCATATAATAATAACCTTAATTCTCTTTATTCTACCTAGTATACCTATTATATATAATATAGTAATAATATAAAAGTAGAGAGAGAGTAAAGAGAGCCTATAGAGAAAGTTATTTATATTAGAATTAATTTTAAGTATATAACTAAGGTATAGTAAGGGTAACTATAGAATATCTATAGTATATTAGATTATAATAAATAATATTATTTTAGCTAATAATTTTATAATTATTAATAACTTTATTAATAATAATAATATTCTTTTATAAAAAGCTTTTTAATAGTTTATAAATATAGTTAAGATTTTTTTAAGTATAGTATAATTAAAAATATTATTAATATAAAGATTTATAAAAGTATATAAAGAAAGTATTATTTAAATATAATAAAGAAAGTTATATATATTTATAAAAAAAAGTAGCTAGCTTATTATAAAATTATAATAAATATACTTAAATTTATTATTAATTAATATATAGTATTATATTTATAACTTATATAATTATTAATTAATCTTTTAGCTTTATAAATTATTAAATTATTATTAATTAATATATACTATTATTACTTTTTATAATAATATTATATAATTAATTAGTATAAATAAGAAAATAATTAATATAATAAATAGCTAATTATAAATAACTACTTAATATACTTAATATAGCTTTAATTTCTAAAAAGATCCTTATAAAGAATAAAATATTTAGATTATTAAATTAAATAAAAGATAAATAATTACCTTACTAACCTTAAGTATTTATAGATATATACCTATTACTATATTCTATACCTTAACTATCTTATTATTACAGCTTAATATAAAATCCTAATTATTTACTAAGATAGTTACTAACCTTACTAAATTACTATAGCCCTTAAGTATTTATATATATATACTTATTAGATTTAATACTTTACTTAATATAAAATACTAACTATCTACTAAGAAGGTTACTAGTAATACTAAACTACTATAGCCTTTAAGAGTTTATAAATATATATTCTAATCTATTTTTATTCTTAGTTTTAATATTATTTAATCTAGCTATTCTTTCTTAAAGAGCTTTATAATAAGGCTATACTTAGGACTAAATATAAGTACTAATATATAAACTTATAATAAAGTAATTATTACCTACTTATAGAAAAGAATAAACTAATATATATCTTAAAGTAATTTTACTAATTATTATATTTTTATATTTTTCTATAAGCTTATTAGCTTATATCTAATATATATTTATTATAACTAATTACTAAAGCCTTAAGTTTATATACTATTAAAACTTTATTTATTAATTAGTAAAGGATTAGCTACTTAATAAAGTATCTAGCTATATCTAGCCTTTTAGTATTATATATTAATACTATATCCTCTTCTTAAGATTACTAGTAGCTCTATTAAAAACTCTTTAATATAATATTTATAGCCTAAATACTCTAGGATTCTCTATTAATTAGGTCTTACCTCCTAACCCTAACCTATTTTCTTTAATTTAATATTTATATACCTATTAAGTTAACTATTTTAATAACTTAAATCTTACAGAAAGGATAAGTAATAATAAGGATCTTTAGAATAGCAGTATTATCTATAAATTCATTTAAAAAAATACCTATATTAGCTAGAATCTCTTAGTCTCTTACCTAGTATATCGGAGGGTATAAACGATATTCTCCTAAAGGGTTAAGAAAGAGCCAAAGGAGCCAATAATTTCTTCCAGATCATCCTAGTCAATATCCTCAAGTGACTCAGCAAGAACCTTCAATTCGTCCAAGGTAACAGGTCGATATACTACCAAGGCAATAGCCAGAACCTCCTTGCAAAGGCCAGCATCCTCAGAATCACGGGTATGCTCTATCATTCAGCCGTAGAGAGAATCCAGCCCAGGAGGGAAGGACTGCAGCCTGGAGAGCGTATGCCAGTTTCGGACCTTAGGATCTGCGACCTCTTGACAAACCAAGGCTACCCAGAGAAGGGTGCCCTCGGCATTAGAAGTCAAGTGGCGTTGAATAGCGTTGTTTCCTTGCTGTATTTCTTAGTACGTGCCAGCTGGTTCACCTTGTATCCAATGTACGTGTCGACAGCCTGGGAGATTGAATCCTTGTTCAACTCAAGGTCTAGTATGACTTTCTGCTTCGTTATGCCTAGTTCCTGCTCAATGCCCGCCCAGTTGCGGCTAGAGACAATCCACTTAACGCGATAAGGCTTGGTAATGAAGCCTAGAAGCCGGTCACGGTTTGTTTTGCATTCGTCAATGGCATCAATGATGAGGATCACACCATTCAAACTCGGGTCTCGCAGCATACCGCTGAGGATGTCAGACAGAGCGAAGAACGCATTGTGACCTTCGAAGAGCTTGGGGCCCAGAGCGTTCGTACTCCGGATGCAGATACGAGGCGAGCGACGGCTGTTGGATGGCGAGGAGGAAGATCAAGCCTCTCAGCACCGCGGTCGCGTTATTCAGGTTCGAATCGGTGGCCTGGCAGAAGAAGTACGAGAGGATGGTGGCGTGGGAAGTTGATTGATCAGAGGATGGGGGTGAGACGTAAGCAACGACTATGAGATAAGGGCTGGGCACACATTAGGACGGCAAGGAACGAGCAGCGATATGTTAGGCAGTACACGGTAGCCAAACGAGAATGAGCTGCGAGATAAAAACATATACAGGTGCACGGGAAGGTAATCAGCATTGACCCGACAGGCAGGGCAAGGTAGACGGAAATTAATGTGCTTTGACACGAGAGCAGAGCACAGCAGACCCAAAGTGATGAGCATTGGTATGAGGGCGGGGCACAGTCGACCTAAAGTGATAGGTTTCACGGAATCTATTCCGCCTGATGACTTACCAATAAAACCTGTCTGGCTCGTCTTGAGCTAAAGTCCCTCCAGGCATTTCACTAATTCTTAGCTCCTCATATAAAAGACCTCTCTGCTCGCTTTTATTTCATGGTTGCCGAATCTTTTGTCTGGAGGGTTGTCGCCCTCAACCAAAGATATGAATCTTTTGGCCTTCTGTCTACCAGCTCAGCCAAAAAAAAAAAAAAAAAAAAAACCCCTTTAAGAATTGAGATACGGCCCTTACGCCATCAGCACACTAGTTATCTCGATTTTCGGCAGGTAGTAATGTCGGCTCTATTTTTTCACGGCTGGCTGCAGCGATGGGATGATGACGGGGGGTTAGAGATATGACACAGTAGAGGCCTCGTTCAGGAGCTGGATTCCTCAACACCAAGAGTTCACATTGATAGGCGAACACGATAAATTAGAGAGTCATCTGTTAGGTCATAGCTCCATTTACTAGGTACGGTGACAGACTCGGAACCACCCTGTCCTAGAAAGTCCAGTTTTGCTCTGTCCCACGCTGTACGTTTGTAATACCGGGCGCCCAAGCCTCCCGAGAAGCCTAGGTTCTACGGCTCCTGTTGTATTCGTCAACGCATGATGTGCAACTGTCCCACGCGGACTTGATGTCGGTCGCGCCTTCGGTGCAACGGCTCTCGCGGCAGCGCTCGATGCCTCTCTTCTTGGCCTTGCTGCATTGTTGGATTCGGTAGTCTGACCCGACTGCTACGTCGCAGCGCTCGCAGCGGTAGGTGATGTCGGTGAGGTGGCACATGTTGACGTCTGTCACTGCGGGCTGACGAGGGGCTGTGTGTGTGAAGGCGTCTGGTGTGTTGTGGCTGGATGGATGTGAAGGTTGAGTTGTCGATGGCAGATGGTGAAGTCGAGTTCTCGATAGCAGATGAGTGTTTATGCTATAAGAGATTGGAAAAAGAAGACTCTCGCAAAGGGGAGGGAGACGGGCCTTTTATACCCTTGATAGCATAGTGATTCTCTGCTACTAGATACCTGAGATTTATGATAACTTGGTAGAGTCGAATAATAGCAGGGACCTGCAATGATTTTCTGCCTTGTTGGTCATCGGAAGATGTTTACAGTTTGCGTTAAGCAAAGTTGTGAATGTCTGCGCTCGACCCTCGGAAGCGTTAGCGATACTACATTCTGGGTTATACCTTTGGTGAAGACCTAAAGTGATGAGCTGGATATAACAGGCAGGGCAGGTGGACGAGTGATAAGCTGTGAGATGATAAGCAGGGCAGGGAGACCCAAAGTGAACTCTGACCAGCGATACGATAAGCAGGGAGGCAGACCCAGAGTGACGAGCCGTGATATAAGGGCAGACAGAGAGTGATGAGCCATGACACCACACGCAGGGAGGTACATAGAGAGTAGTGAGCTATGACTTAACAGGTAGGGAGGTAGACCCAAAGTGATAAGCCGTGATACGATAGGCAGGGAGGCAGACCTAAAGTGATGAGCTATGAGATGATAGGTAGGGTAGTAAACCTTAAGTATTAACTAGTAATAAAATATATAGAAAGGCAGACTAAAGCTATAACTAGTAATATAATACATAGGGAGGTAGATTAAAGTAATACTACTATTGATATAAGTTATTATAAGTTAAGCTGAATTTAGTTAATTTAAGTAAAAATATTTTAAACTTATAAATTAATTACTTGCCTGCTGATCTAGGGATGGGCCTTAGCGGCGCTAAGGGGCTTTGGCCACGAACATAGGTAGGAGCAAGTGAAGCGCCCTCGTTGATTGATCTTATACTTATCCTTCGTTACTAACAGCTATTGTCTGTCTCTCGGGTACAGTGAGGTGCTGTGACGGACCGATCATTGCGAAATGCACAAAGTGCATTTACCTCTTTAGCAGGAATACGGGCGTGACTCCGCCCCGCCACAGCCTTATTAGGCATCTATTGTGTGTGATACCTATCGATAGATCCCCCTCCCTCCTTAACACTTTCGTCTCGGGCTATTGATTTAAAAGCTCGACTGCGTTAAAAGCACTGCTTGACCGTCGGAATATTATCGCTTGCTATGGCCGAGGCGGTAGGCCTCGCCGTAAGCGTTATCGCTATCATCGACCTATCCGCGAAGGTCGCGAAGGTCTATTCTAACTACTCCACCGACGTCGGAAACGCCAAGGCTAACATCACACGCCTCTAGAGTTAGCTAGGCAATCTAGGCGAATGCCTCTAAGGAGTCCGGCGTCTTCTCAACGACCCAAATAATTAATCGCTTACAACATCGCGAAAATTGGTGGACTCTATCGATAGCTATACATCAGAGCTAGTCTAAGTGCAGAACAGGCTAGAGCCGGGCAAGGCCCGTAAGGCGATGCGCCGTTTCGGACTGCGTGCCCTTAGGTAGCCATTTAATAGTAAGGAGGTTAGCGGGATTATCTCTAACCTAGAGCGCTATAGCTAAACTATTATATAGTATCTGCAAATTAACTAGACGTAAGTAAACGCACTATCTAGAGGCCTCGGTAGAACCGGCTAATACCCTTGCAGTATAATCTTACTCGATATATAGTAGAAGTTCGAAAGCCTCTCGCTCTAACTACGTAGAGATAGATCGGTTATTCGCAAACCCTACTTCTATATCCCGTTCGACCGAGACCCTAACTTTATCGATCGGCCGGATATTCTTATATAGCTAAGGGAGTAATACGTAGGCTCTACCGGTCGCATAGCCCTTATAGGTATAGGCGGGTTTAGGTACGGGCTACCTTATAAACACGCTTTAAGGGACGCCTTTACGCTAACTAACTAAAGTAAATTATAGGTTACTATCTAAGTTATGTATTATATCTATAATAAATCACTATAAGCTAGTGTCTTCTAGGTTTATATAAGTTTAAAGCTAAGGTTTAAAGAAGCTTACCGATCTATTATATAAAGGCTAGAGTTACTAAGGCAAAATAATCCTAATATTAATATACTTAGGCTTATCTATAACTAGCTATAGACTAAGGAAGCTAGCTTATAGTTAATAGTCTTAGATAATATTAATAATACTAAACTCTTTTATCTAAGTACTAATACTAGTAAGAATAAAGTAGTAAACTAACCAATAGATAAGAATACTATTATAAAGAGTAATTAGTAGCTATTTATAGTATATTTACTAAAGTGCTATAGTAGAACTATCCTTATTATATTATACAGTATAAATATAGCTAAAAAGCTAATAGGAAGCTATAAGGCTATCTACTAGGTCTTTACTATAGATAATACTTAAAGTCTTTAACTTCTCTAGAATAAGCTTAATAGGGACTTTAATAGGGATATCGCTACTAATCTTCTCTAGGCTCTAGACTATATCCCGCTAGCTATCACCTAAGTAGCAGTGTATATTAACCATTACGCCCTATATATATTAGTTAAAACATATCTAGATACCTTCTAGAAGAGCTATAAGAAGAAGGATAGTCTACTTAATAAAGATATAAGGGATCTTCAATAAGATAAGACTATCTCTAACTCTATAGTTATAATATAGTAAGTTACATTCGACTAGATATACTATAAGAGACTATCTATAGTGAAACTGCTTTCCTTTATAAGCTTCTTTAATCCGCTAGGCCTTCCTAAGTTTATACTTTATAACTATAGTACTAATCTAATAGATAATATTAATAGAGATATAGAGAGTAATAATTTTAAGGATAATCTTAATATCCTCTATAACTACTCGCTTATATCTATAATAGTAGTATAAAATATATATAAGGTACATTCTCTAGTCTAAGTTTATATATAAGCTTAGATATCTATAGTGGATAATATAGAATAATAAAGATAGATATTCTTACGGTCTATAACTAAACATTTCCTAAATAGTACATTCAAGACATAGCTAACCTGCTAGTTATTGCTTCCTCATATCGAGTCTATGTTAGGAGAGAAGCCGCTAGACAAGGACCTACAGAACTAGGCTCATTTGCTAACAAGTTGCGCATAGTATATGTTAACTATCGGCAACTACACGGCGGCAGAAAAATTAGGCAGGAAAGCAGTCGAAACAAGGACCAAGGTGCTTGGAGACGGGCATCCCTCGACGCTAACGAGCATAGCCAACCTAGCGTCGACATTCAGCAACCAAGGTCGATGAAAGGAAGCGGAAGAGCTTGAGTCGGGAGTGATGGAGACGAGGAAGAGAGTGCTTGGAGAGGAACATCCCGATACGCTAACCAGCATGAACAACCTAGCCATTATCTAGAAAGATAAAGGCCGTACCAAGGATGCTTTAGCCCTGATGCGAAGCTACGTTATCCTACGAGAGCGAGTGCTTAGTACAGACCATCCGCATACAGCGTCATCGGTGGCAGTTCTCGCTAAGTGGGAGAACATAAGCGACTTATCTGGAGAGGAATAATTTTGAATTGCCGACATTGGGGCCTTTGGGCTTGGGTAGATATCTCCGCTTCTGTGACCCATCTGATAGTTCGGTGGTTGCAGTGGATGCTAGGATGCGTAGGGTCAAGAATTCGCCGTCCCAGGGCACCTGAGCGAAACCCACTTCGGTGCTCCGTTGAAGATTGAGCAGCTCTTTACCACCACGCACCACTCGGTAACCGCATTAGTATCACAGACTGCGTATAGCTGCAGAGCTAGCTGTATGCATACATTTCAGACCACAGAGGGGTCTGAGGAGCAGTGAGACATGCATGTTCCGGGAGCCTGCAAAGTCTTCAGCAGCGGGTGAGTGATGAATGTCCACGGCAGCGAGAGTTTGGGCAGTAGCCATTTTGATGAATTGACGAGGGAAGAGAGGTAGCCTGATCGAACAAAGGGGTTTGTACACTGACTGTGAGGATTAATGTTGACAAGAGAGTTTGCGAGTTGAACTGCCTCTGAGAGGACATCGCACTGCTTTTATGCCTGGGCCATCTAGTCAGTGTCTTAGCACTGCGAAGTCCAGGATAAACTGCCGGCTGTTGGTTGCTGTCCCCGGACTGATTACCACATCAAATGTCGGTATCCCATTCTCGTTATCTCGGTGATGAAGCTCAGCCTCAGCCATAGGTAGTGTATATAATTGGCCCCCAATGGGCACCCGTAGGCAGCCACTACTGAGTAACCCATACTTACTCTCCACAAATGTTGGTGATGACTACCTGTGAGTGTCCAACTTCATACTCTGTACATATGTCGCCCGTTCTTGCATAAAAGGATGGCTGAAATGAGGGGTTGCTGCCTGATTCAATGCATGTTGGTTGTTGAATACGTTGGTAGTCTGCAGCACCACGCGAACGGCTGAAGGTGATTGTGAATACCCCGCTCGCTAAAACCACGACTTTCCACCACAACCACCGTCCGTCTTTTCACGCTTCGAACTCCGCTGTTGGCGCGATCCAAGAAAACGACACTTCTGATGGTGGCTCAGACTTCTTGGGCCCAACATGTCACCAACCGCTTCTTTGACGGCCGCAAATCACCGTCCCAGATGCAATGTAACGAAATTGCGCAATCCGTTTCTGGTGCATTGACAGTTAGCCCTGTAGACAGCCCAGGCTCGATGAGCTACACCGTCGTCTGCAATAGGCGCCCTAGGCCACAACAAGACCTCATTGTGTCCTTTAGAGAACCGGGGGCCCTGCTTGACGAGAAGATGGTGAAGTTGGCCAAGAAGATCCACGGCGACCTTGTGCCGGAGGTGGCCTATCACGGGAACGTGGAGGGAGCCGATCCGCCGCTATCCATCTACTCCATGCCCTATCTGAGAGGCTCATCCTATATCGAGGTCCTGGCTTTCCAGGCTGAAATGGAACCCGATGAAGAAGCCAAGCATGGAGTCTTTGTCAAGCACCTGGCTCGGTAAACCCCACACAAGCCGAGCACCATTCAGAGACCATCTTGCTCACAACTTCAAGGTACTTTGCACGATGTTGGTCCAACCCGCAGCCGGTTGACCGTCAAACCCAGGCAGAGCAGCAAGAGGGAATTCGTAAAAGGCTCGCCCGGCTTGTGGAAGAATCACCGTTATCTATCCTGCTGAACTCGATGCTGTCCCAGCTCATCGAGAGCCTTCCCTCACTCTTTAGTCAAGATTACCCACAAGTTCTTACGCATGGCGACTTCTCAGTAACTAACATTCTAGTCGACGAGAACAAGTTCGAAATCACAGGCATCGTCGATTGGTCTCTAGCGGCAGTTATGCCTTTCGGAATGGATTTGGACATTCTCTTCTTAGCCACAGGGTTCATGACCCGCGACGGCTGGCACGACTATGCATGTAAGCTACTACTGCAAGATACCTTCTGGGAGGAGTTTTGGGCTGTCTCTGAGATCGAAGGGGAGGAACATCGAGGCAGAACACAGTATTTGGCTGAGGCGGCATGCAAGCTTGGCGCAATTCTCCGATTAGCGTTCCGGCGTCACGCCGATGGGTCACCATCGAACGAGGTTTTGGTGACGGAAAGCAGTTTGAAACAGCTTCGGGCATGGTTCGGCGAAGAAGCGGCAAAACTTACCTGAGAGGCGGGACGGGATTCGGGAACTGCGAAGAGGGAATGGCGGGCACCTTGGTGTTGATTGGTAGGCTCGGTAATGCGGTGTCGGGGAATTGAATCGGCGGGCCGGGCGGGCCAGGCGAGTTGGTCATCCCAAGTTTAGGCCCGTTACATTTCAAGAATTCGCTTGCCGGTCTCAATTAACACCGGAACTTCTTCTTTAATAGGAACTTTGTGTGCCAACTTGGCTGTTAGTATGTAATTTTCTCACCCAAGGCACACTGCTTTTGGAGTGCGTTGGTCGGGGTCATGTCTCTCGGTCCACCCCTCACTTTTCCCTTCTCCCGCCTCACTTTTCTCTCCATCTGCCTTCCTTTTCATTTTATTAGCCTCATTTTTCTCTTTCTCCCTTTGATCAGGGCGCAGCAGCGGGCGGGCATTCGAGCTGAGGGGTAACCTAGTACCGGAAGAATGGGAAGCTGGGAATTTTACGGCGCAAGCCTTTTGTTGGGCCATCAGTCGTACGTAAGCAATAGTCCTGAGTGAGGGTCTTTTGGAATGCGACGCATGATCTAAGGCTTGTCGGTTCGAGGTTGTCTCATGATTATGTGAAGGCCCCTGGTCAGTTGCGGGGCAAGAGTGGGTTGTTGCCCCGCCAACAATTCTTCTGACACAGTTACCGCCCCACCCAACGGTTACCTCTCTCCATCAACAATTCCTATATCATCGATTCATCAAGATCCAATTCCCAACTCAACGAGCACCCACATGGAGTGGTCTGAACAGCGCGTGCCGCCTGCTCGACTTGAGAACCATGTCCAGCGCAGCGGTCACGCCGCAGATGCGCGCTCATGGATGGAACATCCATTTTCTGGCTGGCCCCCACAAGGACCACTTTGCCGGCCTGTTCCACCCTCCCGACAGCGACACCTTGAGCTATCGCGATTTGGTGGACGAGCTGCGCCTCTGCTTCGAGATTCCGCCAAACGCTGGAGCCACCGACAACGAACCGAGCGACCCTTGGAGCGATGTTGCATTTGGACACGCAGGCTTTGTCAATGTCAACCTGCCGCCACCCGAAACGGATGCTTCCACTCCGGCGTTGATCTGGGGCCATTATCTTGACCAACCTGTGTTTGCACCGCCGTGTGAGCCGTCTGCGGACCTGGTGCAGCCGCCTATATCCCGCTTCCGCGTCGTCCGACACACGGACTGCGGCCTTGCTCTGACGGAACCGCTGGCGGCCCATCTACGAGGTTGGTTGATCCTGTATATGCCTTTGGGCCTCAACTTGGCTAACAACCACTCTTCCCAGCCGGCTGTGCGAAGGATATCCCCTACCCATCCCTCCGCCGAGATGATCGATATCTTCCCCCAAACAAAGGATCCAAGGACTCGGGCTTCTCTCGACTACCATACCGCAAAACTGTGCGTCCCACTCGAGGCTCGCAGTCGCCCCCGAAACGCTCCGTCTCCTGCTCTGTGTCTCCGACTAAGGATGTCCGCTCCAACCCCCAAGACGCAGGCGGCGATGATGACGTTGCGAGCCTGGTCGCTCCGCCTACTATGAACATTCCGATCGAGACTGCTCGCCAGACTATGACAGCGTTCCGCACATCTTGCCTTGTTGCCAGTGGCAAATGTGCCGTGACAGGCAAAGGCCGATCATGGTGTGTGACTCCGGCCATCGGCCCAGCCTTGCAAGCATGCCACATCGTGCCCCAACAGCACTACCATGTCTACCCCGTCCCTATGGCTTTCACCAACGACAGCAGGTACAGTGCGCGCCGCCTCCGCGAGGCCTGGGACCGCACCTGGTCGGCCAAGAACGGCATCCTACTGCTGAGCCACCTCCATGAGCTCTTCGACGCTCGCCTCTTCTCTATCCATCCCGACACATTGCGGATCCGTGTCTTTATGCCATACGATGTCATCTCCGACTATCACGGCTCGATTGCCCGGCTTCCGTCAAGCGTAGATCGCAGGGCCCTACGTCACCATTACGAGATGTGCTGCATTGAGAACATGGCCGCTGAGATGCCTTTGGCAGAGCAGCAACCTGCCTCTGAGGCAGGGACGAGATCGGTCGTCTCAGGAACCGTTTCGCCTCTTGACCCGGGGTCTAATATACCTATCATCTCGAGTGTGAACGTCAGGGCTGACGCCGATGATTCCCAGTCGTTACAGGGGCCTTCTGGAGATCCGTCGAAACGGTCACGGCCGGCGCAAAGCAACTCTGCTAGCCCAGACCAGCTCGCCCACGACGCCGCACTATTATCAACTGACGGCTCGTCGGCATCAAGTCTGCCTTGGCGCGGGTCCAGTCCACCCCAAGTGACGCTGAGAAAAGGCGAGGAGCACACCTTGATGGACGTGGATGACTTTGGTCGCAAGAAGCGGCGACGAATCTCTGGGAGCGAGGAAGCTGTCTGGGTCAAGGACGAGGACGGCGAGATGATGGATAAGTATAACAATCCATATTGGGATGGCTACATTACGCCCTGGAATAGCCGGGCGTTTTTGGCCGATGTGAACTGGGAGCTGACCAAGTCGGGATGATGCAATGATTGACGATAGGAGATACCCTGGGATGCGGTGTTGATGGTTGTTTTTGGGATACTGCCGATAGACAATAGACGGGGACTGCAAAGGAGGTTAGTAATAATGCAAGATAAGGAATAGCCTTAAATGCGATTATGTCTATATCCCTATTATTTCTTCTACAAGGAGCATACGACCTTCAACACGCTACTCAACCAAGTCTGGTTTGTCGAACGCTTCGAAAACCACAACAAGTATATCATTTGCAACGCTCACTCTAACCTCGTTCTCAATCTCAGCTAAGGGAGCTCCGACAACAGTACCCCTACTTTCTCCCACAAGCGGCATGGTAGGCCGAACCAGCAATGGCTGATTACTTGGCCCAAAGACGTGGACGGGTATGTGGATGCCTAGTCTAACAAGGCAGCAACAGCCAATGCTGCGCTTTCGCTTTCCAGTACGGCCTACTTCCACGTCATCATTAATGCCGCGGGCACAGTTGTCTCCCACAACCAGGACGACTCCAAGGACTCCATCGTCGGGTGGAGCGTCGACGACGGCAGCAAACAGCTCTGGTCCTTCACTCCGTACATCTACCCTCTGACTTGCCGGCTGCGTGTCAAGTCCACCGGCCGCGTTCTTGACCTTTCTGGCTCCTCTTCCAACAACGGCGCCCTCGCCTTGGCTTCAGAGCAACACACAGCCATCACGAAGCGCAACCAGCTCTGGTGGCCCCAGAACAGGGCTGGCAGCGAGGGCTACACCATCCAGTGTCTTGAGACGGGCACTGTCCTTGATTTGTGGGGCGGTGCCACTGACGATGGCACACCGATCAGCGGGTGGCGATGGACGCCTACGACGAAAGAAGAAAAGCTTCAGTGGTGTGTGATGTAGCAGAAATTCGACATCCCGATGCATGTGACAAGGTTCATTAAGGGAGGTCAGGAGGAATGGCTTTTATGGCCTCGGAAGCTTATCACGAGAGACTTTGAGAGAGCCGATGCAGCATGATTCAATGCGACAGGAAGGGCAAGAAGTGATGTGTTAGTTGGGCTGCCAGGCAAGGGCATAAGTTGTGCTTCATACTAACTAAACTACCATACGCCAGACATTCCCTGCAAACATTTGAAGCCACTGGATACTCACAACAATATCGCCTTCTCCCTGGCGCGGTTGTCGTAAGAATAAGAGGTCAAACTCAAGTCGCAAAGCCCCCCTAGTGATATTATACGACGTAGGATTGCTCAGATTCTTCGTAATAGTGATAACCTGGGTGCAAGTAGGCTCGAGCCGGGCTGCTGCCCGTGTGGTGGTGGCGCCTGGTCGGATCCGAGCTGGGACCTCAACATATTTCTCGATGATGGTGCTTCTTGCGCTAGAGTCGAACTTGACTAGAAGAACAATCTTGACCTCATGATCTGATATTCCGAACCACCATCTCATATCGTTTCTTAATTCTGGCAGTGTCTGCGAATACCCTGCTTCAATCACCAAGGTTGGCCAAGCTTCTAAATAATCGCGTTCTGGACGTGGACCTCCTGTTGAGTCGCCTTCTCCACCATTACCATTTCCACTAGGGTTGTTCTGTGTTGCTTGAAAAGTTGTGGTGCCCATTGGGATCCAAGCATTTGACAACCCCACTCGAGAAATAATATCACTAATCGCATGTGAAAGTGGTTGATGAAGGCGTTCGTGTATCTTATTTGGGATACTGATATTGAGGGTCTCGGTGGCAGCAGAAAAGCGACGGAACCGGAACCTTCTCCTTAGTTCCGATCTCGCCTTCTCGATCTCAGCAAACTGCTGAACTGATACACCTAAAGCAAGATTAGTAGAAGAACAAAAGGCATAAGATTAGTAAAAGAACAAGAGCATATAAATAATAATACACATAATTACTTACCATGAACAAGGAGCATATCTCCAATAGTACAATCGATCTCATCAAAGAGCTTCTCAATGGTCGTGAACTCGATAGCTCGCGATGCCTCGCCTGGTACTGTAGCAGCCATGATGGAGTAGGTAAGAATAACACCGCCTAGAAGGATAGTTAAAGCTTACTTTCCCGAGATTCTCTACCAGTGAAGAGATGAGTAGAAGGATGAGTTTCATTGATAAGAGAAGGGTTAAGCCCATTTCTTTATACCTATGCTATAACTGCTGCCTACTCTACTATTCACCAGCTTGCTTGGTGTTCGCGATTACACTTTGGTTATCCTGCGGCTTGTTCAGCGGCTTGCTCAGTAACTTGGTTAGCAGCTTGTTCAGCAGCTTGTCCTGCGGCTTCTTCTGCGGCTTGTCCTGCGACTTGTCTAGCCGCTTGTCCTGCGGCTTGTTCAATCGCACAGATATTTCCTAGCAATACGCTTGTTCAATCGTGCATGTGTTCCCTCACATATGCTTACGCTATTCTGCTGGACCCATATCATTCTGTGCGACTCACACCCGTTGTCGGACACGTGTTCGGAAGTGTATCAAACGCGCCGAATTCAGGGTAATTGAATACGGGAAAATCAATGATGATGATGAGGTCTAGAGAGGTCATTCAATTGATGCTTAATCTGCTAGAATTGCTACTGTTGCGACTGTGTGTGCGCGATCTTTTGCTATCTATCTGTCTGTGGGATTTTCCTACGCCTCTGGCTCAATCCTAGGTCCCTTGTCCTTAACTATCCCCGCGCTTTCTTAAGGGCCTCGAGGAATGGTAGCTTGCAGCATGATTGGCCTATTGCTAAGAGTGTTCTTTTTTCCCCAAAAATGCTGCAGCGCTTCGAACTGTTGCATCTGATGGTAGGGATCAATGGGATGAAAGCTCTTGATTTCTATCTATCCTAGCGGAAAAGGAGCGTTATTAAATACATGATTTGGTCCCTAGGAAGGGATAGGAAACGTGTCATCTTGGATGACAGGAAAGGAAGGGAAACGTGTCATCTCGAATAACTCGGCTCTCGAGGGCATCGAGGTTCGTTGAGGGAGGTCAAAAGGAATAGCTTTTGGGGCCTCGGAAGCTTGTAATGCGACAATCCTGAAAGGCGACATGGTCATCGCTCGTGCGGAGAGCAATGAGATCGTGGAGAGCATAAGTCCATTCTGGGCTTCGCGGCCATGCCCCAAGGATCAAGGCATGCGCGAGACGTAAACGTTCTTTCGGTACCACGTGGCAGATGCGGTTGGAATGGCCCTGATGCTAGTCTTTTTGCTCATGCTCCTCGCGGTCAGCCTCATAAACTAATTTCTGGCTGTCCTGGAACTCTTTCAGTGCTTGATCCTCGAGCCTTCTCCGTTCTTCGTATGCAGCTTTCTGCTGGGTCTTGAGTTGGGTGCGAGTGTCTTCCGCGGTCGTAGTGTCGATCTCCAGGTTGGTCAATCATCTTCTCCCTCAACCCTCAAAAGACGAGCGTGTCACGCATTCTGGAGCAAGATGCCAGAGCCAAGTTCCTCCACTAACCACAACTACTTCCGCCCATAGGTCAGATACATGCCGAGCCTCTTACGGCATTGTTCCCATCCCTTCCTAGATCTATTATTCTCATTACCTTCAGGCTTAGGACCGAGGATTCTTTGCTAACACTTCTCGCACAGCCTCCTAAGCTATGGTTATACTATTGGCCAACCGCATTTAAAATGCGTGCCACCTAGCGAAGGCGATGGCCACCAGTGCATAGTAGATAGCCCCCTTATTTCGCTTGCCCTATCCTACCTCTAGGAGGGAAACCCAGACGGTAAGACTGACATGCAGATGCTCACCGGTCGGCAGACCGAGCTGTTTGCTCGGATCCTCTGTCACCCAGAGCCCTTTCTCGGCCGACTTCCAGAGCCACGGGCCGAGCTTGTCGGACGGTCCAAGGATACCAGAGAGCTCGTGCACGACGTGTTCAAACGGCAGCAGCCACGCGAAAAATGCAACCATCACCAAGCTTAAGTGTTCCGGCAACCATCGCGCCACCAAGCGGCCCCGGCCGGTAGCACCCTTGCTTTTATCGCGGTCCGTGACCGTCATGACCTGGCCGTCGAAGATGAACAGCTTCTTCGCTAGCTCCTCAAAATCGCGTGGCTTGAGTGTTGTCATCTCGGGCCCGCAACCGGGCTGACCAAGCCACATTTGCGATGTTCTGATAAAGCTGGCCCTGAACTGCTTCATATCCGCGATGAACTCCTGAACTGGCTGCCGTCGGTACTCGTATCGGACCTAGCCGTCGCCGCCCTTGACTTCCCTCCAGTGTTCGGCCGATGAGCTTGGCCATCTTTCCGGCTCCTGGCTTGAGCGACGCGTTCTTACGATTTGTCGCAAACGACCGACCCGGCCCTTCATAGACTGAGTTATCAGCGATATCCCTCAGTCGGATTGCCCCACCGGCCGCCCATCAGCTTATCGAGTAGCCTCTCAGTCCCTGCAGCTGCCGCCTATGCGGTCCGTTGGAAGTCTGCCACCTGGATCCGATCGCCTTGGTAGCTAAGCGTCTTCCCGTCGCTTTCCCAAGCCAGCCGCGCCAAACCGCCTTCCTGGTTACGGGACCCTCGCCCGTATGTCATCCACTGAATAATAGCGCTGAACGGCGTATACGACCCGTCTGCGAGCCACTGTCGATGTCCCTCCTGAAAGCGGGCGATGGCTTCGAAACTGACCGCCTCGCGCTCCTCGAGGCCATCGCCATTGCCATTGCCCGAGTCCGAGTCGTCGTCTTCGTTGCTATCCGAGTTGTATTGGGCGCCTTGGAAGAAATGCTCAAGCATCAAGACGCGGCAGTACCATAAGAATCCGGCGGGAAGGCGGGTGTGTGAGTGGCACGGCGTCCACCCCTCGATCTTGCCGGGGGACGGCAAGAACGGCTGTGAAGTGAAGCAACGGGTTCCTGTACCACTGACTGTGAAGCTTCTGCTTGAGTGAGCTGATGCAGAACTGAAAGACAGCGTCGTCGAGAGCATCTTGGTCGGGGTTATTTCCACGACCATCCTCATCTTCGCCCTCGTCGACACCGCAGCCACCGCCGTTAATAGCCTTGGCCGCTATAAGAGCATCGAGTCGATGTATGGCCTCTCTCAATGCGTCCCATTGTTCATCTGTGAACCGGATGCCATGCTCGGTCTTTGCTCCATCACGTCCCAGCGGCCAGATCCTCGCGCAGTAGTAGAGATACCGCTGCCAACGCGACTTATATCGATCCACTGACACAGCCTCCTTCCTCCGGCTAAACGGTTTGCTCGATGACATAGATGGGTAGATACTGGATAGCCACTTTAACGTATCTTCCGGCACCTGATCGAGCCGTTACATACACCTCGCCAACTCCCGGTCGAAGCTGGCGGCGAGTGGTCGTAGTCGTTGGTTGGCTTTGGTCTCCTCGTCTCTCCGCCACCACCTCTCCACCACCACCTCTCCACCACCCAAGGGCTTGGCGGCTGGCCGGCCTGACAGAGATTCTTCCTGTCCTTTCCCTGCAGATGGGCCGCCCACTTCATGAACTTGACCCATACTGACTTGCTGTTCACGCCACCCTGTGTCTTGACACGCATACGCCACTTCTCCTCCGCCTCTGCTAGCCGCTTCTCACAAGCGAGCACTGTCTTCACGAGTCTGCGAGAGGCCCCAAGCCCCCCACCTGCTCCCCATCCTTGTCCTTCTCCACCCCCTCCTCCTCCTCTTCACTATAGCAGCTATCATCATCCGCAGTCGAGGTCTGGCTGGTAGTGACGGCCTGCACGATCCAATACCGAACACGAGAGCCTGACAGGAGTGCCTGGAGCGTGACGACTTTCCATCCGGGCCCGCTTTCGGTTGCAGAGCGGATGTACTCGTTTTGATGGGTGGCGATGTTGTTCCGGTTGCGGGTGAGAAACTGATAGCCCGTGCAGCTGTAGCCCTTATATGACCTGAAGCAATCAATCGGGACTCTATAGTTCTGAGGCAGAGAAATATCGTAAGGGTCGTCTCGACCGCCTTCACATCAAGTCCTGTAGCAGTACGGCAGTGAAGACAGACTAAGAGTCGTAATGGATCGTATAGTCGGACAGCCTCCTCAAGTACAAATATCGGAGTGCCCATTGTCTTTTTTCTTTGGGGTACATTGAAGAAGAAGAAAGGTGAGTGAGTGAGTGAATTGGTTGTAGGAGATAGATACGGGACAGATAGGGGGGTGATGACAATGTAAGTCTTGTTCGGCGTGAACGAGGCATGGACTGGCGGACAGGCTCTAGGGATTGTGATAGAGTTTCAGATAACTTTAACTGCAGTTTCTTAAGGACAATTCCCTTCCCCTATTTGCCTATAGTGCAATTTCACATAAATAAAGCCTACCGAGTCTAAAAGAGGAAATCGTCGCGGTCGAGCGATAACGGTCAGTATTATCAGATTTAACATGCAACAATAACAGCAATATAGATCCAATCATTTGAAAATTCCATTGTCATGCTCTTTAGACATTAAACTTCCAAGGATAACTAAAACAAAGAAGAACCTTGGTTGTGGCTCTGAAGGTCTACTACCAAATCGGCCCCTAGAGTTGATCCTACGTCACCCCAGATGTCTTTATCCTTTCAGTCTCTGCTGCCTCGATCATGCCAAAGATGAGATGGAGTTCATCCTGGCCGATAAGCGTGTATACCTTTGGCTGTCTCGTCCCCAAACGGCCTCGGCCCCATTCCGTGCCCTCTGATAATACAGCAAGGCCTCATCCATCCTGCCAAGCTCCACGCAAAGGAGCAAAGTTCTCTAGCGTGTTCAAGGCAGGGATATGGGTCGCTACTAAAGTTGGCCCCAGAGCTTTCTCGTAGCCATGCAGTGCTCGCTGGTACATCGCCTCGGCATCCTGAAGCCGGCCTTGGTCTGTAAAGAGAAGGCCTAGGTTATTGACTGTATCGAGTGTCGATGTGTGATCTGGTTCACATGCCTTCTCGTAGCCATCTAGTGCTCGCTGGTACATTGCCTTGGCATCCTGAAGCCGGCCTTGGTGTGCATAGAGATTGCCCAGTGAGTCTAAAGCCACCGTAGGTTCATACTCAAGTGCCACTCCTCTTATTGTCTTAAGACATCTGTCCGCATGCGCGAGAAGCCGCCACTGTGTAACCCAAAACTCTCTCTGATCTTGCTTTGGTATATGCGATGCCACGCAGCGAATCGCTATTTGAACCATATCTTCACCGAATTCCCGATTCAGCACATGTATCATCCACGAATGGACACATCCATGCACGCTGTACCCTCGTGACTCTGCCTGTCGGACTGTTATGGGTAGATCCGCCTCTGTAAGCCTGTATTCTCATGATTCTATGAAAATGGAGCTCAGTGTTCGTCATCTTAACAAGCCACCCTGGCCCATCCACTCCGCCAGCTTTTAAGAGCTTATACCACAAATCTTCATTACCAAACCAAGCCCATTGTCGGAGAAGCATGGCTGCGATCGGGCTCTGCTGCTCGATGTGCTTGTATGAAATACCCCATGTCGAGTACAAGGTTTGGTCGTATGACAGCAGTTGCGGGGTTTCTTAATGCAATTGCGGCCACGATTGATAGTACAATTGGAGATATTCGTTGCAGGTCATTGACACTTGTTCCAAGTACGCTCTAGCTATCGCAAGAGCAAGGGGTAGTCCATCAAGTCGTAGTGCGAGGTCGTGTGCGGCGGGTCCTACCGAGTCCAGTTTAGTAGTCCGTTGTCGTCGGTTTTTAGAGCGACTCACCTTGCTTGATGTTATCACGACGAGATGCGGACGCCAGGATCTCCAGACTATCTCTGATATCCTTCAACTTGCCCAGTTGGATAGACTGCCCCGGTTTTACCGATAACCGCGAGGTCACGATAATGGCGCCGTGATCTGTCTCGGGTAGGTATTGGTGAAGATCGAAAGCCTTTGGGTCGGCGTGGTCCCGGTGACTTTTTGCTGCTTCATCAGTGTGGTCCTCAGACAGATCCGGTTGTCCACTCCTTGTGGCATTCGTTCTGGTCAACATTAGGCGGTCATAAATGTCGCAAATGAGCAGCCAGCGATCATTTGCCGGTTCATCCAACCACCGCTTAACCGCTTCCACAATTCTCTCAGCATCTCGGCTCTCCACCGCACTAGAGATATATGTTATGGATGGGTCGTGGCGTATGATCCGCTCAGTAATACGAGCAAAGCTTTGCTTCAGTGTCGTTTCATCCCTTGCGTTTAACCATATCGCTGTTGAGTAGTCCATACGATGTCGCTTGAAGTATGCAATCGCAAGCTGTGTCTTGCCAATACCGCCCAATCCATGTAGGATGGCAGTACGGCGTCCGACAGCCCCTTTAAGAATGTCTTGTATTCGGCCGAGCTCTTCTTCTCTTGCCACGAACCGGGTTACTTCGAAGATCTCGGACAAATTGATCGGGAGTCGGAAAGCAGCTGATTTAGATTGCACGTTGCAGTCTCTGCTACTGTATCAATAAGCTATGAATACAATATGTCATCCTTCGTATCCTAGAGTGGAGCTTACCTCTGTGTCTCTTCCTTAGGCAGGTGAAAGAATAGCTATCTTACATAGGCGGCCACCACTACTACTGCATAGCCATGCCATTGGTCATTCTTATGGCTATCGCAGTAGTCCGAGATGCCACGGATGACCAAGCATGGGAAATCGGCAAGCGCCCCTACTGCCTCCGTCTCAAATCAGAGTAGCCTATGCTGCTCTGCTAACCGATCCCTCAGTGTAGCACTCTTGGTCATCAGCTCCCTAGACGCTATTGTACCTCGGTGTACAACAACAAAGGACTCGTCGCCCTCGTTAATCTGTCTCTCGATTCGCTGCTCTGGAGCACATGCACATTCATCGCAGGATTGCCCTGGCTGCTGATGAATGTAGTTCCGGTGATACAGATGATCCTTCGCAATGCCAGGAAACTTGAAATGTCGAATAGTTCGGGGGTTTTTTGGGTTCTCTGCGCATTCTCCCAGACGGGATTATGGCTCGATCTTGCTCGTTGCACGGCCAGGGCGTGTGCAGCATTGAGGAGAATTGGCGGTGGCAGTGCGGTAGCACCGGTCCGTTCAAAGTGACCATCCTTTGCCTTTCCATGGTCATATTGTACTGCCCTAGAGTGTATGCCCGTCGGTTTGCTCACTACCATATGGCCTAACCGTATCATCCCACTGTCTATCTTACCGGTACACCACCTCCAATGCCAACCAACAGGCCATATCTAAGGTTAGGGAATGTCATTCTCATCTGGGTAATGACCATGGCTGCAGAGCAGTTACCAGTCTGGGGTAGACCCCCAATGACGATATTGTGGCTGTTGATGCTACCGAGCTTGTAGATGTTGTGGTCTGCTGGCTGTTGTGGTAGAGATTCGTGCTCTTCGTCCAGCATCTCCATCGCGGCGATCTGTTCTACCTCCAGCGGGCAGATCCAGCCCGCTCTGTAGGCGTCGTGGTTGAGGCGTCTTGGCGGCATCTCCGATCGGGTGGGTGTTGATATTGTCGGAGCTGCGACGGTCGCGTCTTTCGAGGCTTCGGGATAAGGGGGATTTTTTGATCACAGATACATAAGCAACGTGCCGTTCAAGATGGATTGGAGAACATGATCAGGACACTCCGACTGCGAGCGAAAGATGTCTCTCAATCAGGCTCAGCATTGGGACGCGAGGAGGGGCAATGTTTAAGCGCCAGCCTTGTGAGGCTGAGCGCACGGCTGCCAACCAGACACATTAACCCAACCGGAGGCCGCTGACCAAGGAGCTGCAGTCTCGGGTAGGCGGCTGAGGCAGTCATGGTCCGCCTCAAGGAGACGACCTTCGCGTCGACCAAGAAGACGCCCGTACCAATCTCTTCAAATATTGGCGCACCGTCAAGGGCCACCACCAGCGCAACAAAGTCAAGAAGAGTGGTGACAATGCCTAATGGGAGGGCCACGCGCGATGAAATCTAAGAATAGCCATAATAGCGGTAATCTGTAGATCTCGACATGGGAGGGTTCATGGTAACTGATCCACTACCACGGCCGCTAGTAGCCCAGAGTTCAAGTCATCCTGGAACAGAGAGCACCAGGTGTCCGTTTAAAACGCATGCGTCAGATCGAACATATGAACAACTAGCTTCTGGTCTGTTCTTACATACCTAAAATCCACTATTGTCCTCTTGGTCAACATACCTATCCCCGCAGACCAAAGCTTGAACCTTTACCGGCGCTCAAAGACATCCGTCCCGTAAGACGCAACGCGGTTCAGCAGCTTCTGCCGCCACGTGGCTGAAATCCCACTCAGAACTAGGCAGACGTTGGCTGGGTCTCTGAAGTTCCCCTCTCACTCTCTCAGGCCGACCGAGTCAGACTCACGTGCGGCCGACCCCGACTCCCCGCCCAAGCCATGCGACTACTTCGACATGATCGGCGGCACCAGCACCGGCGGCCTAATAGCCATCATGCTGGGGCGCCTGAGGATGACTGTTGACGAATGCATCACTACCTACACGTCGTTGTCTCACAAGGTGTTCGAGAAGAAGAGCCACAGGGTCAAGATTAACGGCCAGTTCCAGGGCAGATTCGATACTGTGGCGCTGGAGCAGGCAGTCAAGCAGATCCTGGTGGATAACGGCCATAGCGAAGACACGCTTCTCAAAGATCCCTACAAAATAGCTTGCAAAGTGTAAGTTCTTGGCTCCTTCCTTTCCTTACGGCACGGCTAACCGACAAGCTTTATGTACACAATGAGCAAAGAAACCAGAGATATAGTGTGCCTAACAAACTACCGTCCCCGCGGACTGCCTTACCTATATGACTCCACCAAGATATGGCAAGCCTGTCGGGCTACGTCTGCCGCGACTACCTTCTCCGATCCAATCGCCATCGGGCCCTTTCAAGAGCAGTTTGTCAACGGGGCTCTGGACCCAAGCCCAGGACATCTGGGGCAATGATCGGCTGCGGAGCCATCTTCGGTACCTGGTGTCAATCGGGACGGGCGTACCCGCGCTCAGGCCCTTGCGCGATGACGTCCTAGGTATCAGGGCCACGTTAACCAGCCTCGCGAAAAAATCTAGCCTTGACGACGAGGGCTGCTACTACCGCTTCAACGTCGCCCGCGGTCTCGAGGATGTCGGCCTGGAAGAGTCAAAGAAGCAGCGCGAGATTGCGGCGGCAACCGGACGATACGTCGCGTCGCAGGACGTGTTTAGACAGATGAAGGCATGTAATGCTTGCACCTTGTTTGGACCGCGATATTCGCTGGCTCTAACGCAATGCCGCCCGGGGAAACAGCCGTCTTAGCACAGCAAAAAGATGCGGAGGAAACCCGCGATTGTGTGGCCTATAAGGGTTAGAGAGACTGGCTTTCTGGCATGTTGGATCGATTAGAAGCTTAGGAATCCAGATGTAATAAAATCGGAATCATTTGATAAAAGTTGGTCGCGATACCAGCTAGGTCAGCGGAACAGCATAAGACAAGATAAAGACAGCCCAATAGGTTATACAATTGAAGGAGGGAAGAGAGATGCTATGCTAATAAGTGGCTGGCTCAGTCCCTCAAGCAGGTGTGGCTAATGGTGGCTGCTCTTGCTAGCATCGGACTGCAGATGTGTAATCCTACCAACACACTATCCATCCCGTCCTGAAGGCTGGCGAGGTTGCGAGGGTCTGTGTGACGGACCACTGACTGCCTCTCGTTCTTATCGGCGTCGACCTGGTCCCGCGCACAAGATCCGTAGAGCGCCTCTCAACGGGAGATAAGCTGGCCCCATTCATTCATTGTCCATTCTGTGCCCGCATTCGCCATTCTGCTGAATGCCACGCAGCTATCCGACACAGTTGACCCGGGATATCGCGCAGCCGGGGACCCGCAAACAGGGCCGTGGCCAAACGGTGCTGACATCAGCAGGTCGCGGCCCGGGCCGGCGGCCCGGGTGGGTACGTACCGGTCGGGCGGTGCACGACGCCGCCCCACTTGGGCATGACGCCGGCACGACGCCGTCCACATCGGGACTAGCCACAGCGCACAGCGCTGAGACTTCCGCATTCCCTGCTGCAAAGACTTCCTTGACACTGGGGTACATTGAGAGTAGAGAAGGCCAGCGTCGCGGCGTGGAGGGCGCTTTCTGGCTTCGATAGTCAAACTCCAAGTATCCCGGAACATGCTGAATGGATAAAAGACTTGCTTCTGGGTAGTTCTTTGGTCATCAGTTGACTTATTCCCGACCTGGAAGGCATATGATTATAAGCAGCATTACCGGTATAGTAGCGTTTCCGCTCGTTTATCCGTTGAGTTATCGATGACTTCAGCTGCTAGTTAGCGCTAAGGCACAACTTGGGATGCCTGCCGAGGGCAAGTTTCTTTCCCAACATCCAAATAGAGGTCTGTCGTGATTTAACTCTCATCAATGGCATGAGCCCAATACTTCTAGACTCATACTACCGTTTTCTCCTAGGTGGCATACTTTATAAGAACCTTTAAGTTCTTTGCTTGAATGAGGATAGTCACGTCCTAGAACTATTAGAATGCTGGTTCTTGAACCCTAAGATGGATATTGGCTCAAACATCTACAAGTGCCTCTAGTAGTAGAAAGTACACTAGTTATTATTCCCTTGCCACTGGATGCACACGTTGAGAAAGTGTCTCCACTTCACGAGCTGTAGAATTAAAGCGACTGTGGTTATAGCTTGATAGATAATGCTGGGTACGGGCACTGCTATGGCACTGATATATGGTAGGGAGGAGAATGCCGTCCATCCATAATCGAAAGTCCTCATCCTAAAGCCGACTGCACCTCTGTTCCTCCCGATATAGATTTAGAAATAGAAGATAGAACGATATATCCTCGAATTCAACAATACTACCAAATGTATAGTGAGGGATTTGGTGTACAGGCCGGTGGATGTAATGTTGGCTTCTATTCGTATCAATATACGTGATCGGGATTAATTCATGTTGAAGATCAGACTGAAGATCAGATACAACCATCTGCGTAGGAGACTGGCGAGTGCCTTGCTTCGCCATAGCAAGGTCACTCGGGAACGCTATGATGCTATCCACATCAAAGGTTACCCCAGCATCATTTGAAATGATAAGCAGCAGTGTTATATTGTGTAGTTGTCTTTCTCAAGTTTAGGGTTGAACTCCGGTCCGCAGCTTCATATGAAGCATCGGGCTGAATTATTGCTACATTTGTTTCTGAGGCTACTGAGGCGAGGGAGCGATTGCGTACCCATTTGGTCAAACCCTCAAGCGACGAATGCCGACACCCTATCAAGAGACGACAGACAAGATAGTTCACACAGTGAGGGCTAAAG
Organism: Neonectria magnoliae; assembly: GCA_037954305.1. Taxonomy (NCBI): domain Eukaryota; kingdom Fungi; phylum Ascomycota; class Sordariomycetes; order Hypocreales; family Nectriaceae; genus Neonectria; species Neonectria magnoliae. The sequence continues at coordinate 185,176 of JAZAVK010000026.1, forward strand.
GGTTAATACATGTCCAGATGCAGAGATTCGATCGTTGAATCATCAATGGCAATGGCCATATAGGTACCCGAGAGCTTCAAATAAAACACCATAAGCGAGAATAATATCGAAGGCTGAGTTCAACTATACTTACGTAGGTCTGCCTTCCTCTTGAGATAGTTCTATGTATTGTGTTAGTACGGTTCTGCAAGTGTATTTTATGATCTAACGATAGGTTGCATAGGCGACAGAGGTAGTGACGTTTGAAATGCTTGCTTAAGTCGCCCGGGGAGTAAAATGGTTTGATAAAACGCTCGATGGCCGGGTCGGAAGGTACGAGAGTGGTGGCCCTTCTAACGCAGAGGAAGCGTCTCCGAATCCGCTCTGTCTTATCCGTTATAAAGAGGGAGGTAGTTGCAATCCCCAGCTCTTCGTTCGCTTGATGGCCTTCATCTGCGGCAGTTCTCTTTCGAAAGTCACCCGCCCTGCTAACTGCCGCTGGCGTTCTTTCGCTGCGGCGATGTGACGTTTGTTTATTTGTTTGTATTATTTAAGGTGGCCCCCCACATCTGGACCACCACCTATTCTGGACCATTTTCCCGCCACCTTTTTACCACTTCTACACCCAGCCACCTTTGCATTCCAACCGCAATTTCTCGCGCTACAGTACATCAATTGGAATATTATTTACATCATTCGAATGACAATATTTAAAATGCTACATTTAATATGGAGAACGGATTATCTTAACATGCCACTACGTAATGTAATGGCATCCTACGTTCAACCTTAGTCCATTAGCTTAATGACGCTCAAAATTACTAAAATGCACGAGATATTCGACCCCGCCAAGCGCTTCCGAACACAACGAGACCCCCATCATCGAAACGCCCAACTGCGCGCATACTGTTCAGGGCGGGTGCATGTGTTCGCTTCTTGAAATATAGAACAGACCACTATCCAGCATATCATCGGCTTAAAGGCGCATTCTGTTGAGCCTATTACCCATTAGCAGGATCACCAGGCGCGCGCAGTAGCCGCTACACAGGTCAGTCTGTAGGGAGACTAGTGGGAGAGCATTGGCATGGCTGCATGAGGCGGCCGAGCCTGTAAAATTAAAGAAAAGGAATAAAAGAGAAGGTAGAAGAGAACAGAGAATAAAATTAAATGAGAGGAAAAGACGCCGGTACGTCTCGGGTCTGCCTTATCTAGTAATAAGGACAAATCTTTTCGAAGAAGTCGCTTGACTTGGCCACCTTGGTGTACTTATCGAAATTTCTTCCTATTGCGAGGTTGGCTGTTACGGTTAGCGACGTGACAAGCCTTATTCGATACCGTCGCTTTTCATCGCCCGTACGAGCAGGTCACTCGCGCGTCATCGTGGTTGAAATCGTTCGTGGTATGTAGCAAAGTCTCCATAGAGGATCTTACTGCAAGTAAATGGTGCAAAACTGCCCGTGGGAGCGAGAACTCCAGCGGACTGTGTAGTGGTCTTAAGATTGAAACTCTTATATTACTCAGGGGCGGAAGTTGCCTACCATACTTCAAAGGCTTCCTTCGGTTTCTACTTCGGTTTCTACTTTGCCATCTTTCACAAGTATCGCGTGGATCTTTAGCTATGGAAATGTCGATCCTGTTAAGCTTATGAACTTCCTACACCGTCACGGGGCCCGACATTGGAGATACTGCGCATTTCACACTGCAACATCAATCGCTTGAAGCACCGGGACAATACGTGGGAAGACGTGATACGATGCATGTCTGTACTTCAGAGTGAGGGTATTATGAAGCTCAAGGATGGGGAAGTGTATGCTGTACATCCACACTGGCCACTCAATAACTGTGGGAAAAACGACACGCCGGTCACTGGCGAACTGATGACTGGTGAATCAATGTTTGACACTTTCCGTTCGTGGATCTACATCGACGGAGGTTGGATGAAGGTCCCAACATGATCCTTAGAAGACTCGGATGGCGAAGAAGCGAGTCAGTGAGGAGAGAGGAGGACGCCAAGTCATCGGTGGCACGGGAAGACCTTGCCCGCCCTTGTATGTATGTAATGCTTGCTAGTGGATTTCAAAACGCAAAGAGAAAATGGGACCGGGCCCTAGTTAGATTGTATGTACGAAGTAGTCTATGTAGCTACGTAAGCCTTTGGATTCACAAGCTACTTGTCCATCAAAAATTAGGCACGCGACCATGAGAAAAGTTAAGACTCAGACCACTATTTCATGAATTTATGTAAAGAGAATTACCACAAAGTAGAGTAAATATTTGATTACCTTTCATGGCATTTTTAAGCCCTTGTACTCATTTTAGAGCAAATAATCAAATCCTGAATAAGCTGAGTCCAAGTGCTGTTAGTGAGATTTCGCCCGTTTGATGTGCTCTATCCTTTTACCACCGCGTGTGAGGAATACTGAAATCAAAGGCTGAGAGAAGCGTCTTGTCCTCTCTTGGCACTTGGAAGCATTTCCCGGCGCCAAGCGCGAACACCAACGGTACGTAATAAAGGGTCGTAAGTCCGCACATCTCAGGTGCTTTTGAGGTCACTCGACAAGCTTTGGAACCTCGCGGAACCCAACCTTGGCCGCGACACGGCTCCGCACGCCCAGAAGCCGAGCATCTTGGCTGGCTGACAAATAAGGCCACTGCTTAAGCATAATACGACAACCTCTCACCACCGCGTAGGCGCCAAGTACGCGCCAAGCGCCAAGCGCCAATCTCAACCATGCTCCAACCTCGAGCCAAGAAACGCGCCCCCTTTGACGAACACTTGGCTGTTACCCTGTGGCACTTATTGGCTCGGTGTCTCCACGGCCCAGAACTGGTGCTACAGGCCAAGAAGTCTTGGTCACTTGGCTACGCCTGGGCGTTGGAGAGTCGTAAGCAACACGGGCGGGCGAGACTTACGACGGGCTGTGGCTGTGGTTTTCTTTCCCGATCGCCTGTGTTCCATTCTCCGTCTTCCTCGGTCGGTCCGTCTCCCTTAACTCCTGCCTTCTTTCATCTCCTACAGTTTCACCGTGATGAGCCGCTCTGGAACAGTAAGGAGCCGAAGGGTTCGACATTCCCGGAGGCAATATCAAACCTCCTGGAACGAACCCGAGGGATTCTGGAAAGAGTGAGGAGAAAAACTGGAGACAGTCCAAACGTAGCAAAATGCAACAACAACAACAACGTCATGGAGGAGATGAGAAAATCGCAGCTTCCTTCTTCGTCGCGCTCTTTGTGGTGTAGCTCCGAACTGAACGCTGGTGGAATGTTCCCGTTCCCGGACGAGGCATACCAGTATGGAACTTCTCCACGCGGAGCACATGTTTATCGTCTTGGCATACATGCCGCCCCCAGGTTCGGGGACTCACCTCTACTTCCCAATTCCTGTTTTTGTGTCACAGCCACGGCTTGCGCAACTGCTTGCATCACCCGTGTAGATCTTGTGTTTTAGTACTGTCTCTCCTCATCTCCCCGTCCTAGTGGTCTGCCGTCAACATGTTACGCGGCCTTGGCTTGGGGTAAGAAATGGCCCCTGATCCATCGCCTTTGAGGTGTTTTTTGACGGTCCCCCACGGCTGCTTGAACTGGAACTTTCCTTGTATCGTTTTGGCGTGCTTTGACCCCCCCCTCGTGCTGTACAAAAAGCTCCAGGCGCCAGTTCAGAAGCGGACTTCCCACACCGAGCTTACGTCTGTCTGCCTGATTGAACGCCGCCACCTTATTCACCCTTCTACCATATCATACATGTGCTGCTGTTGACTCTCAAGCCCGCTGTCACTGAGATAATCTATCTTGAGGGCTGGTCGACTACCTTGAGGTTTGTGTGTCGGCGACACACCTTGACACCTCTCCGTCATCGACCTGACAGCGTCTCTTCTCATCTCTCCGATCTTCATGTTCGGTTTCCGCAAGCAGGATCAATCCTAGCCACGAATCGCCGCGCCGCACCTCCAGTCCTTCGTGGCAGAGCGGAGGATTAAATACTTTGTTGACTTAAAACCTACAAAGTGACCTGTTTCTTATTCCTCGACCGATCCTTGCATCCAAGCCGCCATCATGCCCGTCGTCAGCCTCAGTGAGCTCAACATCGTGTTGGGAATAGTAGGTCGGTGTGATTCCTTTCTGGGCATTTCTTGGACGTCTCCTGCCCAGCCTTGGCATAATATCTTGGCGTTCTGACTCGTCACAGGGGGTTTTATGGTGCTTTACGGTGTCATCTCCGTAAAGATTAAGCAGTCGTGGTACCTGGGTGAAGCACGTACGTCTCTTTCAATCCCGCTAATCAAGTTCATTCAGCACGAAATAGTTGCTAATGATGTTTACGATCAGTGCCCGCTATGATCATGGGCATTATCCTAGGGCCAGCGTCTGCCAAATTCTTGGATAGCGAGAGATGGGGTGCAGCACAAGAAGGCCAGTCGGAGGACATTGCTCTGGTAAGGCTCTCTTGCACAAAGTCTTTCCGAAAACCGAGTGCAACCCACAGCTGACTTCTTTCCTTCAAGGGTCTGATGCGCGTGGTAATCGGAGTGCAGCTTGTAATTGCGGGCTACCAGCTGCCGGCCAAGTACAACATTATCCGCTGGAAAGAGCTGGCCTTGTGTCTGCTCCCAGTCATGACCCTGATGTGGCTCTGCACTGCTGGTTGCATTCTAGCCACCATTCCCAAGCTGAGCTTGCTGGCGGCTATGGCGCTGGCCTCGTGCGTCACCTGCACAGACCCTGTCCTCTCTCAAGCCGTGGCCAAGGGGCCCTTTGCGGACAAGTACGTGGCGCGACATCTTCGGGAGATCATTTCATCCGAAGCCGGAGCAAACGATGGTTTTGGTTTTCCTTTCCTCATGCTTGCAACTTACCTCATGCGTCATGCGTTCGGCTCAGGTGGTGGCCATGGCGATAGCGAGGCTGCGAACCAGCTTCTTGCTCGAGCAGGTGACGTTGGACGCCTGGGAGGTGGCGTGGGTGAGGCTTTCAAGAACTGGTTCTTGGAGACCTGGCTCTACTATGTTGCCTTGGGTATTGTATATGGTGCTGTGGTCGGATATTCCTCATGCAGGGCTGTTAAGTTTGCGCTCAAGAGGTAAGGATACGGCCAGCTCTCAGAAACAAAGCGACCAGCCACTGACCATGATTATATAGGGGATGGATTGACGAGCAGTCTTACCTTCTCTTTCCAACAGCTCTAGGACTCTTCCTCGTCGGGACATGTGGTGCCATTGGAACAAACGACTTGCTGGCATGCACTGTTGCCGGAAACACATTGAACTGGGACGGAGAGTTCCTCGCCGAGATAAACCGCCGACACGACGAAGTCAACCATTGCGTCGATGTCCTTCTAAACTTTGGAGGTTTCATGTACATCGGAACCGTCATACCCTGGGACCAGTTCAATGATCCTGACGGCACCGGCGTGACGTACCCTCGGCTTCTCGCTCTTGGCGTCATGGTCCTGCTTTTCCGACGTATTCCGGCCATTCTTGCGCTGTATAAGTTAATGCCTGCTGTGGTTCATGACTACAAAGAGGCGCTGTTCATGGGATACTTTGGCCCCATCGGCGTCGGAGCCGTCTTTTACCTCGAGCATGTCAGGCATCTTTTCCCGGAAGCAGGCGAGGGCGACGAAGAAGAGACCAATCTTATCAACGCCTTGGGCCCCGTCATATACTGGCTGGTCTTCTTCTCCATCGTTGTTCATGGTCTGTCCATTCCGACTCTGAACCTCATCTACAGAAATCGCGGCATCGAACCAATCCAGGATGATGCGGTGTCTATTCGACGCAGATCCCTGACGATGGCCAGGCCTGCCAACGCTGTTGCTGGCGACGAGGACACATTTATTGCGTTCAACCGGTTCAGTCGACCGGTTAGCGAAATGCCCGTGCTTCCTGGACGGAGCACACCAAGGCCCGCTACCTCTGGGAATGAGCACTCCAGTTTCGCCGAAGACGAGTTGGAAAGAGAAAAGAGGAGGAACTGGGAGCAGAGGACCATTCAATATGTGGTATGAATTTATGCTGCAAAGAAGGTGTTGGGGAGTAGTGGATCATTCTGCTGAGGGTTATCACCATGGAGGGCAAAGTCGCTGCCTGCATCTTGGATTTCGTTTGTCTTGTATTTGTGGCCAGTGCTTAGAATATTGTTTGAGTATAAAGTGACTTCTATGACCTATTGCAGCTTGTCCAGTGAATGCTTATGACGTCCTTTATATCAGTCCTAGAATCGCCCTCATTGGGCTCAATTAAATGAGTGAAACATTACTTGTACCTGTTATGTAACATAGACCACTCGCCAGGCACGCACAAAGTAAGCCACCGAAGGCCAAATTACCGTACTGGCTTTTTGATACAATGGGGCACTCGAAACGATCGCTTCCGCCGAGAGGTCGGGCAAACTCTGAGGCCCGTGACGCCGGTCCAGCCGGGCTAACGCAACGGTATACCCCGGTCCTTTGGAAACCGCCCAATATCACGCATGCTTGCATTGTGTGCAGGCGGCAAAAAAACAAAGGCTAGTTTTGTCTTCGACTCGATCGTCGAAACCTTTTTGCTGGTCCCGTCTTCTAGTGCTAGTGTTCTAATGCTAGTGCTGTAGTGTGATGACTGACGCCCAGTGTGTTCAGCATGTAGTAGAATAGGAGCAGTCTACTCATGTTCCACTCAACCACGGGCATTCCAACAGATCGAGGCTGATAGATACAACATGTTACTTCATATGCTGCGGACGCTGCCAGATGACCAAGCCTTCGCATTTTCCCAGTCGTTTCGAGCTGATAGAAGGGCGACTCCTACGCCTGTCTTGTCTGTTTCACTCGCTAAGGCGCCTACTCGCGCCAACTGGAAACACTCAGTTCAATTTCATGAATCGACATACGATACCATACTCGCTCGGTTATGATTACAGCTTGCGTCGCCCCCGCTTGACTCGCTGCTCAAACCGTTAAGAATCTCGACGGTTTAGGATCCACGCGGTAGGTGAGCGCTGGCACATAGGAAGTTGTCACATCTATCAGCTGTTGAGACCGCTATTGAGACGTATTTTCTTTTTCCTGCTTCTCATACAAAACTCAAATGCTCGCTGATGCCGGTCTTCTAGGATCCGGTCTGAAGACCGACACTCTCTCTGTCTCAAGGACCTCATCGTAGCCCCTAGGATAACAAGGGCATCTTTATACATAGGAACTGCTATTGTGATGGTGCTAAGTGACACACCGGAGTTTTGCACGCAGGGCCCTAGCCTTCGAGGGTTACTACTTAAAGCGGTAGCTTTGCCTGTCTTTAGCAGGGCACGCTTTTTCCCTTCTTACAATTCGAACCCACCTTTTGTCTCTTGCCCTTACGTTGCCAAAGCTGTGGCAGCAGTTCTTATCGCTTAAATCCATTTCTATTAGCTAGAAGGACGTTTAGAAGCTCTGTATTTAGCGTCTGAAAGTAATCGGGCGTTAATCGCGTAGTTGGTTGTTGCATGAGGCGGGATTTTATCTGCATAAACACAATACAACCAAGCCCGTTCAGAATCCTGCTATTATTGAGTGCGACTTTGAGTGCCACGCAAGCTATTCAACAAGACGCTCTTAACCTGACGCAACTATACAAGCTATATCGCACCCTGATTTGATGTCTTCATACAAACATTGACTATCACACATTCTCAATCGATCTATGTCAGGACAGCTCACAATTTATTTAGCCATGAGGAATACGAGTCGTCTGGCAGGCGAATATCAAGTCCGATGTAATTCCTGTCGCTCTGAGTCGTCTCGCATCGAACTGGTGAGAGCTGTCCTGCCTCGACGCCCACAACGTATGTCAAGGTCTCGGCGAATAGAAAATCATCAAGGGTGTTTTTGGCAACGAGGTTCGGATCGCTTTGGGAAAGACTCCGTAGCAACGGTAGACTCACAGAGTGTAGGCAGGATGGAGTAAGAGAATCCTTGCAAGCCTCGAAATGGAAAAGTCGAAGACCAGAAGAGAAAGACCGACGGAAGGTTGAGTCTGAGAAAAAGCGCGACTTGGAGATTGAGGGGCGACGGCGCATTTGTAGGATGCCCATTCGTCACCTTAACCACCCGATGCAGTTGAATCAACCAACCTTTTCCCGATTGCGTGCTGAAACACCAGACAATATAGCAGTCATTGAATGATGATTACCTAGCGCGCCCAGAAACCGGCCTGGTTGTGGCTTCAGCAACTGCCGCGCTGTTTCCGAGACTGTCTTCTACCGTTCCTCGCCGTGCCGATGTCGCTTGGGGAGGGCGCGACCCAAACGACAAATAGCATGCCGGCGCAGTTCACCTGTCACCCCGCCTTGGTGGCAGCTGTTGCGGGGGCCAGGCGTGTGGCTTGATCGGAATAGCATGGATGAGGGGACTATCTCATGCTCAACAAAGATGCGTATGGGCTTTAAGAAGCGTCATAGGTCTGAAATGAAGATGGCATGCGGGAAACGTGTTTGCATGACAGTTGCACTCACAAAGCGGTATTGAAGAAAGATGTCGCCGTGCGAAGGTTGCAACGAGCGCAGCATCTTCCAACGCGCAGCCTGCCACACAGCGATCTGCAAGACGGCACCGTCAACGTCATTACCAGATCTCTCCGTCTCGAGGCTGACGGCGATGGGATATGAGTGTAGGCTAAACAAGATGTCCCTATTTGGGCTAGTTGGATTCCGGGAGATGCGCAAGATGTCGTAGACACCAGGAGGAGTAAGTTGGGGTGTCCCCTCCTCACTTCTCCACCTCACTTCTCTCCACCCGGCCTTCACGCAATTACGGCATAGAATAGGGGCATGGTGCAACGGGTGGCTAGAGCATCGTTTTCCTTTTCGCTGATGGTGATGGTTGTGTATGGGGTTTCCGTCTAACTGCGAGCATATACAGATACTTGAACCATTAAGCCACAGCCAAAAGCCTCCATCGTCAGCCAAAACCACCGTCAGCCAAAACCCTCCTTCAGCCCCGGCGGCCGCCGTGTCCATCTCTACTTCATAGTCAGACTACTACTAAATTACCTCCAAAGCCAGTCCTGGCCCGTCTTGCCCTGTACCTTTTCTCTCGCAGCTAGCCTCTCACCTAGCTCCTCCACCCCCTGTCCTTTACAAACCACACCCTCCTCCCCCGGTCCACTCCACCACCTCCAAGTGCCGACGCCCGATCCAACTCTACTCCCAGCTTAGTCTCAACCTACTCCCAGCTTAGTCTCAACCTACTCCCAGCTTAGTCTCAACCTGCTCCCAACTACTCCTCCTGGTACGAGATCTTGCGCATCTCTCCCAGCCGGTGGCGTGCTGACGCCAGCGAATTCTCCAATTGGAGGATCTCGACCTGTCACCTCCAGTTAGCCTTCTCTTCTTTGGGCAGATGCTAATTCCGATTCCCGGTGGGCAGACGTCACGTCTAGTTCCCAACCCGGCCAGGCGCAACTCCGCCTTCTCTGGCCCTCCGCCTTCACGTACCTGCTGCTCCATCTCCCGCACCTTGAACTCGTGCGTCCCCAGCTTCGAGTAGTCCACCTGGTCCTCCTCCTGGCTGCGCTCCTTGATCAGGCTCTGCACCTGGCGCACCAGGGAACGGCACGCCGCCCCAACGGCTTTGCTGGCCCCCTCCAGCTGCTCCTGGTTCTTGGACATGAAACCCGCCTTGACGCGGCTTGCCGCCACCAGCTGCGCCGTCGACGCAGCCACGTCGTTGGACGCGACGATCAGCTGCTCTGGGCTGTTGCGCCCCGAGATGACCCCATCCGCCGTCTCGATGAGCGTGTTCGTCGACGACGCCACCGCCTTGGCCGCCGAGATGAGCCCCTCCGTCCACCGGTTGTTCTTCTTGTAGAAGGCCGTGCGCGACGACGACCCCTGGCCCGCTTGCACAATCTCCGTCTGCGTCGCCGTCGCCGCCTGGATCAGTCGCGTGATGGCGTTGGTGATGGCCGTCGCCGCATCCAGGATCGAGTCGTGCACCTTGAGCTCGTACGTCGAGTAGCCGTCTCGCGGTTTGTTCTTGAGCTTGGCCAGCCGCGCCGCCGCGGCCGCGATGGCGTCCGCCGCCTTGCTCAGCTCCGAGTCCACGAGGTCTCCCAGGTCGCCCTGCTTGTTCATCAGCTTGCCGAACCCGGGAGCAAACGCCTCCACCAGCTTGTTGAGCGTGTGTAGATTCTTGTGCACGTCGTGCATGTAGTTGATGACCACTTCCGTCTTGCCCACCGGGTCCATTCCCTCGAGCCGGAAGCTCTGGAGCCCGCGGAAGAACTGCACCGTGGACTGCGCCGACCGCCGCGCACCGTTCATGAGTGAATCCGTCTTCTTGTCGTCCGTGGCCAACCGGCTGAGGCCCTTGGTGTTGCTGCACACGTCCGCAATCGCCCCCGCGAAGACGTTGACCGCCTTGATCACCTCGGCGTGGGTGCTGTTAGGACCGTCGGCGATGAAGTTGTTGAAGGCTGTGGCGAACTCCATGGCATTGGCCGTCGCCTTCTCGATTTGCGAAAGAACGTACGTCGGCGACGCGTTCTGGTTTCCCGCCTGCATGGATGAGTCCAGCTCGTAGAGTGCGTCGTCGACACGGACGATGCCGGATTGGAGCACCGAGTCGATAATGTCGTTAATCTTGTCCAGGTTAGACAGGATGAGGGCGTCAATCTGCCCGTCCAGCGCATTGTCCGTCTCGCCCTGGTTCTGCTGCAGTTCGCTGAGCTCCAGGAGAGTCTGGTCCATGCCCGCCTTGTACACCTCGAGCTCCTCCTCCCTTTCTCGCAGGAGCTGCTCCAGATCCGAGTCGCCATCCCGCAGCTTGGACTGCATGTCCTCCAGAGCCCGCGTCTTGTTGCGGAGGGCCTCCTCGAGGTCGGCCATCTCGCGGTTGTACTTGGCCAGCATGGTCGACAGCTCGTTGCCCTTGCTGCGTTCCAGGTTGTCGGCTCGGTCCATGGCCATGCGAAGCTCACGGCGCAGCTTCTCGACCTCGTCCTTGTTGCTGCCGTTCACCCGGTCCTTGTCGTGCAGCGCGCGGTCGCGCTCGCGGATCATGTCGGCCAGCTCCAGGTTCTTCGTCTTGATCTCGCGTTCCAGCTTGTCCCGTCGGTCAATGGCCTCCTGGGCACTGGCGGCCTTGAGCTGCACAGACTTGAACTTCTGGAGGAGATCCAGGTGCTCGTGTCGTAGCTGCGAGTAGAGCTTGGCCAGGGCCTCGTATTTCGTCCTCCACGTGTTGACCTGCTCTTGCAGCGCTCGGATCTGGTCGTCCTTGCTCGAGATCTGCTGCCCGAGGCTGTTCTGGATCTGCGACAGCTCGCTTTCCAGGCCCTTGACACGCTGGTCAAATTGCTGGAGCATCAACTGATCTCGCTCGTACTGAGCCCGAGCATTCAGGTTCTCTCGCTCCAGCTCGGCCAGACGGCCCTGAGTCTGCCACTGAGCCTGCTGAGCCAGTAGCGCCTCCTGCTCCCGTTGTTGCTGCTCCATCAGGCTGCGCTGCTGCTCCTCGAACTCGCGTTGCGCTTGAAGCTGTGCCTGCTGCTGCGCCAACAGCGCTTGGTTTTGGCGCTCTTCAAGAACCCGTTGCTGCTCTTCGTACTCGCGGTTCTGTCGATCCAACTCACCCTTCCAGAATTCCGACATCTCGTCAGGCTCCTCGTTCTTGGGTTGTTTTGGAGGAGACGGCTGTCGCTCGATTTCCTGCTTCGGTCGGGCAGGGAGCGCGGGGGCCTCATCGTCTTCAGAGAGGAGGTTCGGCGGGTCTTGCGGCAGCTTCGGGATGGTGATGAGGCTGGTGAGGTATCGGAGGTTCGAGCACTCGTAGTAGAACTTGACGAGGCGGTAGTGCTGAGCGTTGTACCGTTGTCGGAGGGGCTCGAGGGCATCGTCATCGCCAGTAGCTGGTTGGTGTTAGTGTTGGTCTGCTTCATGGCCAGGAGGATGAGGCCAGGAATTAGGCCAGGAGATCAGGCAGGGGGGTTACTGACTGGTGTGCATCGCGCGAAGCATGCTGGTGATGAACTTGTAGATGCCGTAACTCTCCTGCACCAGCGGCACCAGCGCCGCAATGCGACACTCGTTGTTCCCGACGTTCCGGAAGTGGGAGAAGATGAGTTTCTGGAATTGCTCAATCTTGTCCTGGAGCACCATGAGGTCTGTGATGGTCTCGTAGCCCTCGTTAGGATCGTTGATGGCCTTCAAGCTCAGGTACTCCTCGTACTCAAAGGTGCCGTTGAACTCGGGATGCTGGTGGTGGAAGGAGAGCTTCGCGAGGAGATAGTAGACGTATTCGCGGATCAGGGGCCCGTAGCCGCGCATGCCTTCGCCGGACTGGCCGCGGTTGAGACTGTCGATCCAGCCACGGTTGCCCATTGCCTCCTTCAGCGCGGTCGGGTGGCCTTCTTGGAGAACCTTGTGGATGGTGATGAGGGCTTTGAAGGTCTGGACTTCGTCGGCGAGGATCGGTTGCCTTTCACGACGGGGTTAGCGACGGGCGGAGACGAAGCTGGTCTGGGGGGCTGCTTCCACGTACACCTTGATGCCGGCCCAGAAGGCGGTCGAGGACCGGTGGTCCCAGGTGTAAACGATGCAGGCTCGGACATGCTTGCGCTTGGGGGAGATCTCCTCGGTGCTGGTGGCCTTCTTGATGTTGATGGCCAGTTCCTGGTCGGTCCTACGAGGCGAACGAGTTAGCATCCGCCCACCCGGCGCAACAGTGATGCACGCACTTGGTGTGTTCTATGCCGCGCACGGTAGCCATGTCTGCGGTCGGTGGCGGAAGGGCTCCGCAAGGCGGTCTGTAGATTGTGCTGAACGGTGTTGTTGTTGCGCGAAGCCGGAGAGATGAGGCCGAGGGGAGCTCTGAGGCGGAACCCCTGGAATCACGGGACGGAGGACGTGAGCCGACGACGCCGCGGCGCGAGTGATGACACGGAGACGAGAGGATGTACAAAGGGAAGAGAAGCCGGATGAGAAGACAGGCTTCCTGCGGGCGCGGTTTGGTGTCGTGGATGAGGGCGAGGAGGCGCTGTCGTCGTCAGCTGTGACAAATCTCGAAAAGTTGATGCCTTGCTCAACCTTGGCTTTTGCGAGTGCGACAGCTCCGACGAGAGGCGTCATACCTAATCTGCGCCACACTGGAGTGGGGTTGGGCGCTGTGCCGGCCGTAGTCGGAAGAGGGATTATCCGAGCCGCCACACCCCAGAATCCTTCCACACAATTTCTCCAATTTTCCACTCCACTTTCGTAGCATCCCAGTCAACAATTATCCGATGGCTGATGAGCGGGAACGATTGATCGACCTTTTCACTGGGTTCCTCGATCGCCCAGATATTGACGGCGATGTTACTATTGCCCTCGAGCGATTAATCGGGGATGATACACCCTTCCGAAAGCCCCAGGACTTGGTCCCAATCCACGAAGCCGAAATTCGATGCGACTACGCAAGAACAATCCAAGCCAGGATCAAAGATTCAGGACAGCCAGACTTTGCCCTACATGCACACGATTGTGCATTCATTATGATGGTCCCCCTATCGGTTCTTGAGTCCGGCGCCCTCTCGAAGGATACCCCCGCGATCAGTGTTTCAGCCATGCTCCAGCTAGGTTACCACCTGACAGGTCACTGTAAGCTCCGTTTTTCCTATACCTAACTGTCGCTAATGTATCTATTAGTTTTGAACAGACCGACTAGTCTCGAAATGGTAGCGGCGCAGAGCACTAGTTTGGTTAGAGCACTATCGCGTCAACAGGAAGGCCGCCCCCCAAAAAGCCGGCGAATCAGTAACGGAGCAAAGGCATCAAAGGAAAAGGAAGCCGCAAAGGAGCCCGAATCCCCTCAAGATTCTAGCAGTAAGGAAGAACCTGCTGAACATAGCGACTACGATCCGCCCGATGCAGCTCGCAGCTCCGTTGAGAAGATGAAGTGTCGAAAGCGTGATGGGCATACCTGTGTTGTTATGGAATCAAGCAGCCCCGAGGTTTGCCACATTGTTCCGTTCACATGGAATACTAATCAGAACTCTATACGTCTCACTCGGTATGTGCTTGGAGCTTGTGCACCCTTGTCGGGGGGTTCATGGACAGACACCAATGCACCACTTTTATCCAATTCTGCAAACCCAGGATCATCTGATAAAGTGTGGAATATGCTTTGTCTTAATCACCAGCTCCATCACTGGTGGCCAAAGTGTTACTTTGCCTTCAAGTGGCTTGGCGTTACACCTCACCCTGATATCGATAACTCCAGTGTCAACGTTGAGATTCAGTTTCACTGGCTGCCTCAGTTTCAGAGTCGCAAAAGTACAGTCATGACTCTCGGTGGGTCTGATAGCGACTGGAAGACATGGGTGGCCGATATGAAGAACTTCCAGCTCGCTAATTGTCAATCCCCTGTCAGGAATGTGGGAGCATCAAAAACAACAACAAACTTCCCAATCAGATCCGGTCACATCGTTTCTATCAACATGGACGTATCTCATGCGACTCGTTTTAAAGACATGATAGATCTACAATGGGCAATCACTATCCTCGGCGCCATGTCTGGGGGTGCAGACCCACCAGAGCTTGTCGACTTTGACGATGAGGACGGCTAACGAAAAGTTTCAGCTTGGCTCAAAGACCAAGCCAGACAGGGCTAGGAGAAACCTGTCCGGTCGCTAGTCGCTCTACCACCACCAGTGCAAATCACCGCTCTTCCTCTTCAGCCCCGAGCAGATCCTCCCAGGAGCCGAAGCCCTTCTCCCCAGAAATTAGCACAGAGACAACAGGTAGCAGTATCAACTCAGCAACATTCAGAGCGAGTTCTTTACGTCTGGACACTCTTCTCTTCGCCCGCTAGTGCAAGGACTTGCGCATGGGGGAACAATGACTGCGGCGAACCTTGTCGAGGCGATAAGAAACGCTCAGATGAGCGAACCTCAATAAGACACTGCAGTGAAGAGTCAGTTTGGCCAATGGGGGCAGTCTTATCGTTGCCATGCCCAAGAGCCACGTATAGTAACGGTTAGTCTCGTGATCGGCTGGAGCCTGCGGCTGGACTGAAGACTTGTATCTCTAGATCCACATTAGAACATCCAAGTTTGAACGCGATGACGAATGACGATGCGGCCTCCCTTCAGGTGATAAAGGTCCTCAACATGCCAACCGAGATGCCTTCATAGCCAAACTGGGAACCGCCCGCGGATGTTTTAGGCACGCTATATGTTTGCGAATTTGCAGACCAGCCCACTTTTCACGCAGTAGCCAATCGTCCTCATCCAGCCGCCCGCCCCAACGGGGAGACGGATCCCCAGTCTTCTAACCCACACCAACAACCAAGTCAGGCACCTCTCGATAGACTATCGAGCAAGTTGTGCAGATATTCTTTCCATTTTTTGCATAACCAACTTTCCCCAAACCCGGCCCAAACGCCATACTCGCATACCGACCTAGTCATCATCCAGGGATGACATCGCTTCCTTGATGGCTTCGTCCTATCCGCCGAATTAGTATTGAACATGTCTTCACGAGTGCACATTTTCCTCACCCTGGGATTAAGGCTCAGCGCAATGGTGAAGCATCTCAACACGTTGCCCTTGTATCCCTTTCCCAGCATTGAATACGCCTTCCCCAGTAGAAAGTGAACATTGGATTCGTCCGGGGCAACTTTCTCAGCCAGCCGCAGTTCTTGTAGAGCCTCCATCGGCGAATCGAGACGCAAGTAGAGCCTTGCGGTCTGGAGCTTGACAAAAGCGGCAGGCTTCTCTGGTAGATCAAGCTTACTGGCTCGTTGTACACAGTTTAGCCCAAGCCTTGGGTTACCCAGCTTATCATGAAGCTGCCTTGTCAGCCAGCATGCTCAGATAAGCAAACAAGTGTCCATACATTACCTTCGCGATGTGAGTCAACAACACGCCATTTTCCGGATTGATCTTCTCGGCGTTGAGATAATTCTTCAAAGCCAACTCGAATTTTCCGAGCTTTTCCTGTACACGACCTAAGCCAACCCATGCAGAATAATGACGTCCATCAACTTGAAGCGCCCGCCGAAATGTGGTGTTAGCTTCGTCGTATTGTTCAAGATCGGTATACTCATGCCCCAACAGTGTGTATGAATGAGCAAGCTGAGGTTGTAATTGGGTGGCTCGCTGAAAGCATTTGATGGCCTCCATGTGACTTCTTTGCAAAGAGAACGAGTTGCCAATTGCACACCAAGCCTGAGGCGATAGAAAGTGACTATCCATAAGCTCATGTGCGTGACATGCCAACGTAATATCGTCGTTAAGATGCCATAACAAGATAGAGTATACTTCAAGATCCTCTACCCATGATGGTGCCATTTTTCGGAGTCCTTGGAAAGTAGACTTGGCATCTCGATAAACCACCATCTCATATTGAGCTCTTGCGGTCTTTGAGACGACCCAAGCTGTTGCCCGTTGTTCAGCGGGAAGAGACTCAAGGGTATCGAGACAAGCCTGCGGTTGAAATCTTTTCAAGTGGTGATACGCGGTTTCCAACTTTAAGAAAATATCAAGAAGCAGTCGAACTTTTTCCTGGTCAAGCGGAGTTGTCATTTCGGGCAAAGATTCCGGGGCGTGGTAAATTTCAGCTGCCCGGTTCGTAGTCAGGCCAAGACCTGTCTTTGCATCTCGACTGGCAGTGGGACTGGAAGATCGAGTGCTCTTCACCTTTTGATCGAGAGCGGACATCTTGCGTGGGCCGGGATGAATGAGGGTCCTTTGTATTCCTCGGCGCTTAAACGCATCACCCCTCACATTAGACTCGATAGTTGAACGCTCTGTCAAAGCCGTAGAGGGGGTGGCTGGATTCAGTCGAGCACTCCTCCGCTGAGACACAGCAGAAACAGCCGAGCTCGCATTCCTGGTATTCGTTTCGTGTCGGGAGGCCGATATTTCCGTGCGCCACTGCTAGCAGGGGACGATTGCATTCCTTTGCTGACGTTGTCGGCCCTAATCTGAAGACGTTTGGCACATTGACTGAAATACCTGCAGATTCGTTAGAGGCTCCTAGTTTGGACATGATCCATCATCAACTAACCACAGTCACAGAGGTCTGCGAAAATGTCCCACGTGAAGGGGTCAATCTCCAACGCCGCGACGAAACAGCTGACAGCGCTCTTCAGGTCGCCATTGGCTTTGTGAAGCTTCCCAAGAAGACGGTGCACGGAGGCTGCATCGGGAATGAATCGTTTGGGGACTGATTGGTCGCCTACCGGTATTAGTTAGAACTCGAGAAAGAGACCGCGGGCTTGATCACAAGGAGAGAACGAGTTGTACCACTGTGTTCCAGACTGCTCCCGTGGCGTTGGGCATGTTCCAAGGCCCGGATTCCTTCTGCATAGTGTTTCTGAAAGAAGCAGGATTGAGAAAAAACGTAAGAGCATCCAAGATGTTCACCACTGATTCCCTTTTCGCGGCTGTAGTCGCATGCTGCAGCAAATCGACCGAGTCGCAAACAACATAGAGACCGAAGGTGCATCCAAGACGCGTTGTCCGGTTCCAGAGCATGAAGTCGATTGAGTAAGAAGAGAGCGTTTTCGTTGAGGTCGTTGTCAAGCTGGCGGTATGCCACTCGCAAACCTGTCTCCTCCATGGTGCCGTTTGGAGGGTAGATGTAATACCTAGTAGTCTACGTGCTTATTTGACAAAGGCTAGGCGGTCTGCGCTGGCAGAATAAAGCCTGCCTAACCTTCTGCCCCATTTTTCAATCTTCTGAGCGCACGACCAAGACCAGCCATCTACTGTGTGTGAGAATACGTGTACTGGAACCGAGAGACGTGCGCGCAAACGTCGTGGGCGTGATGTCGCTGCTGCACATGACGCTCTGACGCAGCATGTCGAGACGGTGGTTGAGGTTTTTTGATGCCAAGCAGCTCGTCCTTATTCGTCATGTCGACTTCGCCGTAGATGCCCTTCTGGATCAGGTTCAGGCGGTGAAGTTGGTGGAAGACGGTCAGTTGAATAACGTATCCGTCCTCGGGACCTGGGATGGGGAGTGTCTTGTCGTCCATTGGTCGTGCCTCACCTGCGACTATCCTAGTGGGAAAGGAAGGTCTTTAAATACATAATTTGGTCCCTAGGAAGGGATAGGACCGTGTTATCTAGGATGACGGGAAAAGAAGGGAAACATCGTTTATAAACCAATCCTCTTCTACGCGATTCTAACTATTTCAACCATGATCTACAGTGTCCCCGCCCACAGTACCTCGCGATTGCGCCGCGCCATGCGATGCTCAGCGCGGCAGCCTACAGCGGACTGCAACAGTCTCACAGCTAGAGGGACCTCCGTTGACGCAGTCGGGGAGGCCAGCAACAGCGCGATGAAGAAGTATGACCCACTCGCCTGGAGAATGAAAGCGAAGACTTGGCCTGTACATGGTGATGTATTTTGTGGGGGTGATGAAGTCGGCCTAATCGCCCCCGGAAATATCGGTCGGGTCTAACACGCTGCAAGGGAGGGTCGCCCAACGGTACCCACGCCCAGGTTGAGTTGCAATCCATCGATGCATGCATGCATTGACGTCGATCCCCCTTCCATTTGACGAGGAATGCACCCGTCCTCGGGAGGGTTTCGACATCTGTTCCGGGCTAGTTGCAGGAAAATAGTGGGGTGTTGTTTCCGACTTCCTGGGTACAAATGATATGGATTGCAAAAATGTGAGTCGTCGTTTTCTCTCTGGGGGATGGAGAATGGCACGCGATGCATTTTCTAAGACATTCCAAGCTACACATATTGCGCGTCGGAAAAAGACATACGCGAATGAACTGTACTCTTCTTGATGTCGGAGCTTGACAAATGATTGTCGCTATAACATACTGACTACTGAACTATGGTGCATCTTCTTATAGGACCCGTTTCGACAATAGTGTTTTCCTTTTCGACTCTAATGGGACACGAGGATCTGGAATGATTCTAACTTGCTCCAAAATCCGATCCATTTTTTTGTTCTAAAAATATAATTAGTTTTGCAATCTATAGATAAGAGAAACCATACATACCGTCCAGATTGTTCAGTTATTGATAGTTACTTGGAAATCCAAATACTGGTTGACCCGTTCTCACATTCAGGAGAGGAAGGAGGATCGGGACGTCGTTCTGATTTTTGTTGTCACGGTTCAGAACTGCCATTGTCGTATTGTACTGGCTAGAGTACTGATTCATGAAGATGGAAAGGTGGACAAACTGTGCGCCAATAGTAACCAGCCGATTGTAACCATGAGAGTGTACAACTAGTACTCAAGTTGACCCATGCGTGCGTCGAGTTGACCTATGAGTGCATTGATTCCCGCGTCGAGTTCGTTCATGCGTACGTGTGACGAAAGCCGCGCGACAGAAGGCGTGCACACAGGGTGGGAAAGACATTTGTCGACAATGGGAGGTCGCGAAAGATGGAGAGAAATGCGAGACCAAAAGTGTGTGGCAAAAGGCGCGCGACAAAAAGTCGTAGAAAGAAATTGAGCAAGATGTTGGTTATGAAGGATGTTCGCTAGTCGGAGCTTACGAGAGTTTCGTTGCCACTGGCTCAAGTTTCGTGAGCCCTTTGGGACTCTACCGGTACATGGAGTCCAGGGATTGTCCCGCCAGGAGTGGTTTTATTCCCATGGTTTCGGCCGCCGGTGGTGGCGCGTTCTGCATGCCGGCGTATCGCACTTGGCCGGGCCGACTATTAATCCAGTTAGGAAAAGCGGGAGCAGCCAATCTCAACGGGTGGCCAACCTCCCGTCATCCGACTCACGCACAGCGCTCGGTCGGCGTCTGTGACCCTGACCATGGGTGATCCAAACAGCGTGGAAGAGCTTCAAAGGCTCCTTCTAGAAGCACGACAACGCGCCGACGAAGCCGAGAGAGGACGCCAAGAAGAGCGAGAACGCGCCGACAAAGAACAACGACGAGCCGAGGAAGCCGAGCGAGAGAGACAAGTCCAACGAGAACGAGCCGAACGAGAAGAGCAACAGACACGACCAACCACCCTTGACGAGTACATTGCCGCTTGCCATACATCAGTCTTCTCCCGATTTTCTGTCGAAACAGATGCAACATTGACATCCAAGGGCCCCATAACGAATCCCCGAAACAAGTGGTGCCCTACCAAAATCCAACCATGGTCCGATTTCCTCGACAACCAGAGCGCCATCTTCGATACTCTCAGCGCCGTCTTCCCTCTCGAGACACGTATCTTCGAGAACAAGAACTTTCTAGAGGGGCTTGGAAATAGGATTTCGCGACGAAAGGTTGCCGACGAGAAGACGCTCGAATACTTCCTCCACAACAGCGTGGAAGACCCAGTCCGAAACATTATCGAGCAGCTGAAAAACGTCCCTGAGACATCCAGTGCCTTCAACATCGGCAATGGAATCATCTTCGAAAATCACCCCCATGCGATCAGTGACATCGCCGAGGAAGTAGTGGAGCGAGACACGCCGTCAACACCGCCGCAAACACCCAACCAGCGACACGACCCCTATCAGCTACGCGCCGATCAAATCTGCATCTACCGATCCAACGATACAACATCGTCAAGACGCACTATGCTATACGTCTCTGAGTACAAGCCGCCTCATAAGTTGACGGCTCCTCACCTTCGTCTCGGTCTCCGTCCAATGGATATTTACAAGGAGGTTGTCAACCGGAGGACAATCCCAACCTCAGTCGATCCAGCCGCTCGATTCCAATACTTTGCAGAGAGGCTCACAGCGTCTGCCATCACACAAACGTATCACTACATGATTGAGGGCGGTCTTGAGTACAGCCTCCTCACCACAGGCGAGGCGATTGTATTTCTTATGATCGATTGGGATGATGATCCTGGCATACTCCATTACCACCTGGCTGAGCCTGGCCATGAGGCGGCAGCGCGCTCCGATCAGCTGCATCTCTGCACGGCCGTAGGTCAATACTTGGCTTTCACACTTTTGGTCCTAGGAACACGGGGCGAACATGGGCAAGAGGAACGACAGAGGGCAACACAGGCTCTGCATACCTGGGCGGAAGATTTCGAAACAACAGTGCGGTCTATACCCGATGGTGAACGAACTGCCTCACCGGACGCTTCGTTTATTCCTAAGCCTACAACGTATCAAAATGTCGACCGGTCACCCATCCTCAACCGCCTAAGGAGGCGTCTCTTTACTCCAGGCCAATGTGATGATCGCCCACCCGAGGTAGACAACCACCCGCAACCGTCGGATGATGATGAAGGGTCGTCAAAGCCACCAGAAACACCGACGCCGAGTGCAGGGAAACCCGGCCCCCGAAGGAGCCAGCGGATCCTCGCGCGACGGCCACGAGGAGGCGGAGGCAAAGGGGCCGATGATGCTGAAGCTGGGACCGAGGCAAAGACCTGTGCCATCTCTCAGCGAAACCGTCCGTACTGCACGCAAAAATGTCTGCTTGGCCTGATCGAGGGACGGAACCTGGACCCAACGTGCCCAAACGTGGGCCTTCACCGAAGGCGTGGTGATCGTCATCCTGTGAATCACACGCAGTGGCTCCATATGCTTCATCAGCAGCTCAAACAATCGCTTGACCATGGCGTCATGCCGCTGGGGTACGGTGGCGCGCGCGGGGTGCTGTTCAGGGTGACGCTGCTTGCATACGGCTATACATTCGTCAGTAAAGGCACAGTGCAAGCCTTCATCCCCGATCTCGAGCACGAGGCGAACGTATACAAACGTCTTCTCCCCGCCCAGGGCAGAAACGTGCCAGTATTTCTGGGTGCCGTCGATCTTCGCCCGATGCAGAAAATCTACTACTACGATCACCGGGTGTATGTGGTATACATGACGCTGCTATCGTGGGGAGGATGCAGCATCTCGGAAGCCGAGGCGGCGGGGGTCCCGAAGGGCAAGCTACGCGAAATGGCCATCCGGTCCCTGCAAGCTGTCCATCGACAGCGCGTTCGCCAGAACGATGTGCGGGAAGCGAACATGCTGTTCAACGAGGAGACTGGCGTCATGATGATTGACTTTGAGCGGGCGGAGATGCTCCAACTGCCACGCCGACCCCTGGCGCCGATGATTCCAAACAAACGGGCATGGGCGGGCGAGGGTGGACACGGGAAACAGGTCAAGAAGATTCCCATGGGCAGGCACGGGTTTTTGAGTGAAGTTAGGGAACTAGAAGCAATATTTGCTCATGTGTGATCTAAGTGATGGAGTTGAATGTTGGTCCACGGCGAGAACCGAGAGGACCAAAAGTCAGAGGTGCTCATTACGGTTTGCGCACGCCAACAGTCGCCAATAGTTGTATTCACTGCTGCCAAAGTCAAAGCATTGTCTCCCCATGCCGAAGTTAAGCCACGCACCCTCACCACCCAACTTTTCTTAGCATCATCTTGGCATCATCATTTCTCCTGCAACCCCGTTTCTGCTCCCTCCCGTCTTGTCTTCCTTACACCACGCAGGCATTATTTTCCCACCATGGCTTCTCATCACCGATCGATCTTGCACTAGGCATGGCATCTCCGGCCATCCAATTCACCACCGTCGAGAAGCTCTTCGAAGACATCAAGCACACTCGCGGAGATGCTCTTACTGTCTCTGGTAAGCAAGTATATATATATATTATTATTCCTTTTCTAATCATGCTCAAGGTGTATCTATCGAGCAATTTGAAGAACTTAAGAAGGCAAGAGGGGAACGAAGAAGCCCCCGGTTCTGACTCTTTAACGCTGCGACCAAGACCCTCAATATCACTATCCCAACTGAACTACATGAAAGACTTCATTTGTTGATTTAGCATGAGACTTGTAACGTAATTCGTCAAATGGGGTTACATAGGGCTTGGGTGCTAAGGGGCTGCACGACTTTTGAAGCAACACAGAACCGCCCTGATAAGGACAGTGGAGAAGGCGACTCATCAGGAGGTCCACGTCCAGAGCGTCGTGATGCTGGAACTTGGCCAACCTTGGTGATAGAATCAGGGTACTCACAGACGCTACCAGCATTGAGGACCACTATAAGGTGGTGTTTCGCAGCATCAGATCACCAGGTGAAGATCGTTCTTCTGGTTAAGCTCGAGCTTAGAACAAGAAGCATTATCATCGAGAAGTATGTCGAGGTCCCAGCTCAGACCCGACCAGGCGCTACTACCACGCAGGCGGCAGCCCAGCTCGAGCCGACTTGCACTCAGGTGTTATCACCGTTGCAGAGAATCAGAATCCTATGTCATATAATGTCACTACAGGGGCTTTACGACTTGGGTTTCACCTCTTATTCTTACGACAACCACGCCAGGGAGAAGGCGATATCATTATTAGCACCCAGTAGCTTCAAGAGATTGCAGAGGATATCTGGCATTAATCGGAGCGAGACGCAATATATGAGGGCGGCATGAAGGATTAAGTCCTTTGGGGAGCGAATCGTAGCAAAGCGGTACTGGGGGACGCTTGGCTCTTCATCTCGTGGAACCGTTTCTCAGTTCAATCGAATATGTTGTCATATTTGAATCCCTTGGACGTAAACAGGCGGCGGAAAAGTTGGCCAAGGTAGCCGAAGTTGGGCCTATCCTCAAACCCTAGTGATCGAGTGTAGTTGAGATATGTGGCGAATTCCTCTGGTAGTCCCGCGCAGAGTGTTTCCATTCTGTAGCGTTGTCTTCTTCTCCTTTATCAGCTCGTTGAAACGTGTTGCGGCAGGAGGCTACTCGAAGAATGTACACCCAGAAGTTCTGAGACGCTGAGATGGAACTTCGGCGGAAAGGGCGGTCCCGCAGAGGGTCATTCGCCACAGTTTTGGAAGCCCGGCATCAAGGATATATGCTTGTTTGGCTACGCTCGGCGGCTTGACTTTGTGTTGGATGCTAAGGAGAGGGAATAGTATCTTCGCAGGGTAGAGTATGAGACGAGAGGATCAGAGGACTGTCGGGGGGCAAGGCGAGTCACTGCTGGAAGGACTGCAAAGCCTTAAACTAGCGGTATTTAAGACGGGACTCAAAGGTCTCTAACTCTAGGGATATAATGCATGGTCGCGACATCAATCTCTGTAGTGCACTATGAACAGCAATACGGGCGAACCTACCATATTCTGCCGTCGCCGACGAAGAGACGGCCAGAACTTTATCAATGGGCTTGGCGCCTTTACAGCTACACTGTTTAAAGACCGTCCGACATGGTCAGAGGACATGCAAGTTCTGAATATGAAGTCGAGATAGAAACGAGGCCCCGAACCAAAGCGTCTGCTGACAACGTCCCGGGATCGTGGAGTTCAAGGACCGAGGGCTGTATCACTCGTTTCAGCTGTCTCGATATCAGTAGCAAGCTTGCTCTTGTTGTCGGAGAAACACTCAAGCCGGGTTGTCGATCCGGGGGGTGTCTGAAGGCGAGAATAGCCATTGGATGGCCGCAAGCGCTTCAGTGACAAGTCGCCATCGTTTCCTGAGTCTATCTGGTCTGGAACCTCTTGCTTGGAGTAGCCATCCCGACAGTAACCAGCCAGTACATCATCCATCTCAGGCGACCACATCCGTTTCTGGGATCGACCTCGCTTTGGTTCATCCTCGTCACTACTTTCTGGTTGGGTTTCCAACTCTGAGCCTGAACTTGTGCCTGAATCCTCCGCATCTTCGGGCTCTTCTTGTGTCGACCGTTGGCATTTCTTGGGGCTCGGGATTCTACTGTTGGTCCGATTATTGAAGAGGCGTCGGCACTCCTCCGTCGAAGCGAGGTGGACCTTGGGAGGGCCAGATTCCGTTATGGTGACCAGCTCCCGCGGTACTAGCTGATTGAGAAAGACACTGTGTGACAGCATGGCAAGGGCAAAGCGGCACAGGAGGAAATATCGCGACACGCCGCGGAGCGGTTGGAGCTCAAGGTTGTGATACTCGTCCTGCAGCTCGACAGTAGGACAATCTCAGAGCATATGGACAACCCATTCCCCCGCCTTGGGCATGATGCAAAAGTGGTGATCGTCCCACATCTTATATAGGTCGCGTCGGAGTAAGATCGTATTCGAAGCACAGCGTGTATCAAAGCTCTGGGGTCTCGTATACATGAACATATTGTTGCGCACCCACCAGTCACTTTGGGCTGCAGGGATGATATGTGCGGTTTCGTTTGGAATCAGAGACCCTGTGACTCGGCAGGCCTGGTCGCGTTTACCAACATCGTGGGTGAGCGAAGCCTGGATTGGAGCAGAAGTTGTCGGACCACGAAGGCGGGAGAGTGGACGGACAGCGGAAGTTGTCGAATGATGGAACGGCCGCATACTTGTCATCTGAGGTAATTAAACATTGCAAACCAAGTCGTAAAGACAAAGACATTAAGAATAGAGATACCTCCTTCAATGCGAAAGTAGTACCGATTCTGCGTGACGATATCATCTGGGCCAGCCAGCAGCTGAGGGCCATCCCTGGTCAGCGAGAAGAAGCCATCCCAGTTGCAATCGGCAAGAACAGCACAAGCAATTCGCGCAGTCTCGTGGTGGATGCCGCCTCAGTCAAGCGCCGGCAGCGACAATAGAACGTTTTTAGAGTCGGGGTAGCCGGGGTGAAGGAAGAAGACGACGCCGTTTGCTTGAGGCGCCGGCGCGGGACGACGGCGCTTGAGGGAGGGTGCTGGGCCTTCAGGCTCGACGGAGTTCATCGTAGTTGCTACTGCTATTGTCACTGAAGGTCTGCGCCGACATTTGTGCGGCGTCGTCTTTCCCATCAATCAAATACGCTGATTAATTGCTTTTGACTTGAAGGACTTGAATTGATAGCAGCGCTGCCTACATCAACAAAGCACCACGATGGAGGGAGGGTCTCTCAAGCCTGTTACTTTGCGCTCTTCCTTTTGTCTTGACAAGTCAAGCCTTTAGAAGATTAGACCACAGTAGACAGTCTTCTGAGCGAGATCTTTATCGTTCGCTAGCGATGCCACGCAACCACCACATTTTAAGTCAATTGCCTCCTGGCAATGCGCACAAGAACCAGAAGAACTTTATTTTTGCTTAGAAGCCATCGTATCAATCATCAACGAGACTATTCCCATGACTGTCTTGGACTTGTTTATGTCCTTACATTACGAGGAAGGTGCCGAGCACGTGTTGTTGATGCCCGACCGCCGCGGGGTAGAGGAGGAATGATGCCAGCCCATATGCGGGAGGCCGACCATGGCTGCTCCTGGGCAGCAACAGGTGCTTTCCGGGCTCACGCAAATCTTACAGGTACCCTTTGAATATCACCATCTAGGCCTTTACCGTCAAGCGTCGAGCTCGAGTACGAACCACCATGAGCCGTCCAGCGGGAAACATGCTCCCCTTTCGGGTCCGTCCTTCGAAAGAAGCCTCGACGACGACGACAGACAGTCGTTCAACTGTACCCTGCAAGTTCTTCCTTGCGGGGAACTGCTTGAAGGAATCGAGTTGCCCTTTTAGTCATGCCGGCGTGGAGATTTCCGCTCCTCCATTTTCCCAGGCCCCTCTGGATGTAAGTCCACAAGCCGGAACAAGCCACATCAATGATTTCATAATTTGTTGACTCAAGACACAACAGGATGGGGCCGAGGTCGAAGACTTTACCCGCACCATCGCCGGAGCATTCGTCAGATTCGAAGACGGTGGTCGAGTTTCCAAGATCTGTCTCCCAAACGACTTCTCGGCCGTACATCTCAGCGGGCTACCACAAGACAGCTCGCCGAAGTCCATCCAAGCCTTCCTCGCCCAACATGGATTCCCAACTGCCGAGAAATACATATGGGTCATGCGTGAGGGTGGGGTGGTCAGTGCCAAGGTGCAGTTAGAGGACCCAGCCTTCTCTAAGAAGCTCGGCACCTTGGTGCAAACGGGATTGTTATGGGGAACGTCTCGGATCCAGGCAACTCCAGTCGCCGCTCGTATGCCATCTGGCCACACGTCCGGGCGCGTGGACTGCAAGAAAGTCCATGTCTCGTGGCACAAGGCTGTTCGCACTGCCTGGCTGAACTTTGGTAGCGGTGACGTCGCTGGCCGAGTATCTCAGAAGTTTGCAACCGGCACATACAAGATACTGGGTCAAAAGGTCATCGCAGGCACACCGTCACAATCTTCCAGCGTTAGACGCTCGTACAACCCTGTCAATTGGACCGTAACGCTCACCGATGTTCCTGCATCTACTTCTGTGTCAGAGATAACTCGGGCCATCTTCTCGAAAACGGACAAGCCACGACACATAGAACTAGGGGCTCCTAGTTACCCCATCGATGAGGATCAGGCTTCAGCCATCGTTCGGTCACTTCTGACCAAGATTGGCCCTGTAGAATACTGGGAGACCACACTGGAGTCTACAGCCAAGCGTATTAAAGCTACGGCACGATTCCTTGACGAAATGGGTGCTCGGGATGCAGTCTCACAGCTGAACGAAAAGGTGCTTCCCTTCCACAAAAACGGGAAGCTCACAGTCCAGATGGTATACTCGGCAAAGTTCAAGGTTCGGAGCGACATCTACGCTGCTGCCGCATCCCGAGCGGACGCCCACGTCAACCAGTGGAAGGCAAAGCACGTTTCCTTCCGCTCTTATCCTAGTACTGGGATGCTCAAGGTTGAAGGAGAATCAGCCACAGAGGTGGCCAGCGCCAAGGCCATCTTGGACGGCATCGTTGGTGGTGTCGTTGTGAAGGACGGCCAAGGAAGCCTCTGGGATGACTCTCTCAAACGGAACGGGCAGCTCTGGCAAGCCATAAAGCACCAACAACGAGAGCTCGGAGTCGTCATCGTTCGCGACAGGATTAAACAGGAGCTGCGTCTCTTCGGAACTAAGGTCGCTTGCGACAAGGCTCAACGGCACCTTGCCAGCCTGTTTTGCATGGAGACATCCTCGGCTCATGTAATCAAGCTAGATTCGTCCAAGCTTCGCTGGGCTTGCCGCGGAGGATTCAAATCAATAAGTGGCAGGCTCGGCACCGAAAAAGCAGCCCTGTATGTCGTTCCATCGCCCAGAATAGTCATCACAGGCTCCTTGGAGGATTTCGATATTGCGCTGGCGCTGGCGAATGGCCAAGAAGTTGCCAGAGAGACAGAGTCCAAGTCGACTTTGGATGCCGCCATCTTGGAGGACTGCTCCATCTGCTGGACCGAAACGGACACTCCCGTTCGGATAGCCTGTGGTCACGCTTACTGCCCGGATTGCTTCGAGAACAGTTGCGCATCGCTATCAGGCACCGGTACTGACTTTGTCCTTCTCTGCCATGGAGATCAGGGCAAATGTCTCCAAGAGATTGGCCTCCAAGATCTACACAAACACCTCTCTTCGACCGTTCTCGAAGCCTTCCTAGAACAGTCTTTCTTGTCATCAGTCCGGCGCACCCCGAACAAACTACGGTTCTGCCCTACTCCTGACTGCGGATATGTCTACCGGGTCACCGAATCTGCGAGGACACACACCTGCTCCAACTGTTTGCAGCCCACCTGCTACGCATGCCATGAGCCTCACGTTGACATGACCTGCGCCGAATACAAAGACATCCGGTCAGGGGGCTATGCTGCCTTTGAGAAGCTGAAGAAGGAGGCTGGATTCAAGGACTGTCCGAAGTGCAAGACGCCGATTGAAAAGACGGAGGGTTGCAACCACATAACGTGCATGGGATGCAAGACGCATATGTGCTGGGTGTGTATGATGACGTTCCCTGAAGGGCGGCTTGTATACGAGCATATGGGCCAGATGCACGGGGGCCATGTTGAATGGGACGGGTGAGGGATAAGGGACGTGGTCGATCAAGAGCTTCCGAGGTCTGCGGTGGATGAACGATGCGTAACCTAGTCTGAACAAGTTCAGGCCGGCAGACAAGGGTCAGCCGGTTCCCCAGGTTCTGTATCCCCACCCGCATGGCTTCCGTTCCCGTGGATGGCCTACACGCCTCTAGGCAAGCAGTTCCCCTAGAAGCAGCTGAGCACCTGTCGTCGCTATGGCTCTATCCTATAGTTCATTCTATTTATTTTCATTGTGACGGTAGTTGGCCCCCGATATCCGCTATCATGTCTGCTTGGGGAGTTGCTTTCTCTCAGCAAGGCCGACGTGAGCGAAGCAAAGCCACCCAGGACAGCTATGCTCATACGTAAAACTGGAATTCCTCTCCATCGTCAAGATATCACTGTTTCCGTAGTAACCACAACGGCTCACTGATATAGGCGAACATGAACCCAATAAGGCGTCCCCCGTCGAGATGATCAAAGTCCCTCAGCCATCCGGCGATATTGCAGATCCTCTGAACTGGCCGACGCGGAGAAGGCCTGCATTTCTACTAGTGGCGTTTCTTTACGCCTGTACTGGCAATCGAGCTCAAGTAAAGCTATGGGAGGAGGTTAACGAAAAGAACACGAGTTTTCAAATTGAATTATTACGTCTTGAAAGCACTATTGCCCATAACTATGATCAATTACCACATTTCAAACACACAAATTGCTCAAAAGTCCCATGCTGCTTCTCCCTACTACCCGAGGAAAGCAGCGATAAGCAGGGCAAGGCAGCTGACACCTGCGATAGGGCCAGTCAATTGCCTCGCGGCATTACCACTGGTCGTCGAGGCTGCGCTTGATTCGGTAGAGGTAGAAGTCGTGGTCTCGGTCTCGGTGGTGGAAGCTTTGGCAGAGTTGCTACCAGACTTGTCTGCCACGGTGCCGCCAAACTCAGCCTTCGGGCTGACATTCTTGGAGGCCTTGGCAGCAGCGCTCTTGTACGAGGAAAGCGTGTCCGAGGAGCCCTGGTTTATGACGCCGACCATGCCTTCCTGGCAGTGGTCATTCACAGAGCAGTAGAAGAAGATGGGGTCAGTGTTGTTGATCGTGACAGCGAAATATGACTTGCCGGGTGAATGTTAGTTGACGAACAAAGGTTGCGGTTATTGGGGAACAGGTAAGCTGACCTTGTCACCGTCAGGCAGACTGCCAGAATAGAATCCTCCGTCGGAAAGGGGATTGCATGGCTTCTTGAAGTCGCCGGCAACAACGCTGTGCATAGAGTCGAAATGAAACTCGACAATGTCTCCCTTGGCGGCCTTGATGGAGTCCGGGCTGAAGACCTCTCCGGTTTTTCCAACTTGGACCTTGTGAGTTTCGGCAGATGCCCCTGCAAGCAGAGACAACAAAGCGAGATTGAGGCTATGGGAATGCATGGTGAAGAGGTGTAAAGATGTGAGCCTCTGAGTTGATGGTTGGCAAGAGATCAAGGCAGTAGAGATGACCCGTATATATATGCGGCATCCCTCATGACGTAGTTGTCCATTCCACCACCCGAGAGCTGACGGCTCCTCTGCCGTTCAACCGGAATGTGGCTTGCGGGCGCCAATCGTCGAGTTCTTTGATCAGCGCTAGACTTAGTGGCGGCTTCATCACTTCCGGGTCGTATTTCGTACAAGGTTTTGAGCCGAGATGTGGCCAGGAGTGTCAGGCTCATAGTTGGGTTATACTAATCTTCAGTCTTGAGCTCATCGGTTAATCGGCAGCTGCTATTCCATTTATACTGTCTTCTACGCTGAAGCCAATAGCAGGATGCCTAGCAACACGTCAGCATTCACAGGAGCGCTATTGTCGATCCATGTCTCATTGTCGCGGTCGAGACTGCTTAGACCTCCGGCTGCTCGGCACGTCTAGCGCCGATGATTCAATCCCGTCTGAGAACCTGACTGGTGACGAGCTTTTGTGAAATTGATGGAGGATCTGTTTTCCTCCTTTATAAGGGGCCCGACCACGACAGACTATTGATGATGAACCCCCGCACTCGGCCAGGCCGCGCGCTACCGGTTATTTTTAATCACTTTGTGGCCTCCATGTTATACATCATCTGGCTACTCAATAATAGAGACCTTTTCGACGCACAGGTCGCTATTGTTGGTAGACGTGGACTCAGTTCTATCAATCTTCCTCTCTGACTTGGGCGTCGATCATGTGCTCTATGAGCGCCACCCCAGGGACTTCAATGCCGCCTAAAGCGCACATATGGTTTGTTTCTTCTCATCACGGATGGAAAAGGCTTAGCTTGGGCCAAGGCAGCTCGAAGTGCAGCAAAGTCTAGGTCTATCGGTTTGCAAATTGCTCACATCGTTGAGACGCTGTGTCGGACTAGTGAAGAAGAGTACTGCGACCTGGAGTTGCAGTGGTCGCGTGTCAAAAAGATCAAGAATGGAGGCGCGACCCTGGACCGCCCAGATAATATTGTGACGTGGAGATCTATGAGGCCAGAATTACCAGCTGACTTATCTGCGGTATTTTGATAATATTTTGTCCCTGGCATAACTGGAACTAGGCTATACTCGCATTCGTCAATAACGCCTCATTCGGACATGTAACACAACGTTTGATCGCAAGCTTGAACCCAAGACTCATTGCATCTTGTTTTGAACTCCGCGAATAGCACTAAAAGAAAATGGCGTTGTGTATAAGACCTCATTCAGCCTTAAATGAGCCAATATCATGATTCTACCCGACCACAGCCAATAGATCAACTACTAAAGACTCAGCCAATTGTAGATGTAGAAAATATTCATGAATAGCCGCAAAGTACATATGGAAGAACTTGGATGATAACATGAAATGTGAGAACCATATCAATTGTGGACACCTTGCCGAATTTCAACATTCCGCAAATCCGCAGGTTATGAGCACACGCGCATCTTCATCCGAACCAGCTATTAACCCCTTACAATCCCGGTAGGCCTCATCTCTTGCCAACGGACATTCAACGGGGCGGAGTCGATTTGTAGATCGGAAGAAGCGTCCCCAAGAGTTTAGCCTTGATTTGAAGCGTGATGAGGCGAGACATATATCGGGATTGACCAACGGCGCCCCTGAGATGCCAAAACGCGGGATCTAAGATATTGGTCAGCAAAAGAAAGCCGGGATTTCCAAAACAAAATACTAGGAGCATACGTCCATAAGATTTGAAGGCTTCTTTCACTTCTCCTTCATCATCTAGTCCGCAGAAATCATCCTCTTGCGAGGCAACATCAGAACCGAGCAGGTCCCGGACAGCCAGCCGCAGGTTCCCGATGAAACCCGTGGCAAATACCACGACATCTGCTCGGGTATGGTCTCCGTTGGCGCATTCCAAAGTATCCTCAGCGAATCACACTGCAAGCGAATCGGATTTCATCTTGATCTAGGAAGACGGTGCTCAGCTCAGTTAGTTGAAGAAAGCAGACCAGACTCATCAGCCCACTAGCAATCTTAGCAGAGGTTCCTACGTCCATGCAGTGGCTTCCAAACCGCTCTAAAAGATAATAGGACAGGTCTCCCCCCAGATCGAGCAAGAATCCCGCTTTCTCTAGAGTGTCGAATCGCGCGGGCTCATTTATAGCTTTTGCATGCAGTGAGCGAGAACCCATGAGCCGCCCTAGGCTAGCAGGGCTAGAGAAAAGGAGCTGATCTAACACTATAGTTAGAATGGACTCCTTATAAACTCCTATGTCTGTTAATGATGAAAACATGGTACTAGACTATAGTAGATCGTACTGTCATAGGTCTCTCGGTATGCTCAACGGGCACCATGTCTACGTTATGTGAGTTAGTAGATTGCATTCAGCAAGCTCAGCCACAAGTACTAGAAGTCTTTACCCTCTGAACCATTGTAACGGACGCAAGCCCGGCGTTGAGTATGTCGTCAGCAATGCCATGGGCTGCCAATGTTAGCTACTAACGTAAGAAGGAAGATGGTGTGCGAACCGGTGTTGGCTGTTTCAATCACAACCCCGTGTTTCCCTTTCCAATCAGTGGCACGTTTGTATTCTCCCGAGTGAAGAGTAAGACCTCGGAAGGCTTCCTATGTGTATACTTTTGTTAGTATTGAAGGATCAAATGATTATTCAACGGGCGATATCTGACCCTGTTCTCGTAGGTGAGAGAGGGAACTGTGAGTTACTGCCGACAGCAAACATAAGATTTGCACCACATACAGAAGACTTCTTGCCGCGGCGAAAAATATCCAGATCCCAAGTTTTCTCGTTTGTGTTCCATGTTCCCGAAGCGATTGTAGTGGACAACCAGATATTCTGTTAAGTGGTTAGTTGTAGACTCGATAACCGAGAGATGTACTCACAATGGCTCCAGCCCCTTTGTTAATCCTTTCGGCTGCGGCGATTGATGACGGCGTGTAATAGGTTCTCCGGTCAAGGCAAACATGTCTCCAGATGGCTGCAGCGCCAAAGTGCTCCTCCCGTAAGTCATCGCATGCCAGCAAAAAATGGGCAGACAGCGACTTGAAGTGTCCCGAGCTAGAGGACGTGAGGGTACGATAACCTTCATTCCGGACTGAGCTGCTACTTAAACCTTGGGTCTTGTGGCTCATCTCATCAAATGCCTCTGGACGCTGCGTTTCTGTAGCGCGAACCACACTCTGATTTGGTATCCAGGTGTTTCAACAAGTATCATGGCAGACTTGGAATTTTTGTCCGAGTTTCAGCACCGCGAGGGGGAGGCTGACGTGCTCAAGGCCCAATGGTACACTGTTGAAGGATTCTATTCTATCTGGAGTCCCACACGCTGCCCAGGGCCTTGGGCCTTTGTATCGCTCCCTTCCAGAGGATGAAATCGATCTCTATTCCCCCAGGTACTTAGTTTCACCCATATCTTTGTGAGTGCAAATAATGGCTGCGACGGATCGAGGGTTAATTAATCAGACCTTCTTAGTGTCAAGACGAATTCTCAGCTCCAGATGAGCGAGGATGCTATTCTGTCCAATCTCGAGACACAAATTTATACCACGGCGCTTCTCATATGTAAGAACTCTTCTAAACAAGCTCTGTGGAATGTGAGAGGGCTTTTGCGGCATGGGGCAACAGTGGAACAGGCGAGATTCGCCCAGGATCTGGGGTTAGCGGTGGCGAATCACTTTAGGGCAAAGACAATTATGATGGCTGAAGATGTGGTTTCATAGTGCAGAGGCTTCGAATCCTATGCTTGCCTGGGTCCATGCCTGGTATTAATATCTAACCAAAGTCCCTCGAATTAACCCACCCCAAAACCCTAGCAACTTTTAGTCCAGTATCATGATCCCCGCGATGGTTGAGTTCTTTTGAATACTCAACAGAAACCCTCTCACCACCAGCGGCGATATCTACATCATCAGACTAGTCTAGTTGATATGGTCCTTAACCGACTCTCAAGCATTAGAAGCTCTACTTCGGATTATATGGAATAACAATGGTATAATACGAATAGACTGGAGTAAAATTGTCTGAATTCCCGCCCTGCAGAGTACATAAATTGGCCCATTTCTTTGGCTTGTTCGCACATCCTGCAAGCGAGACTTGGTTCATCCTAAAACTAACCCCGTAGCATGACCATTCAAGCCGAAAGTTGCCTAGAGGCTGGGAAAGTGTTTGAGGGGTTACGGAGTAGAATTATAGACAATGTGGGATGGGAAAAGTCCAAGTCAATTATGTGGACAGGTCGTGTGGGGTGTGGAGTCTCGACAAGACAGAGCTCACTAATCAATGTTACCATGTAAGTAGACTCGCCAAGTAGTTTACCGAGTTTATAAGGTTGTTCTCAGAGCAACCATACTTCTAGCAAGAGTGCCTACATCGGACAGCCCCATCATACGACTGCCTTATTCAGAAACCCTTAACCATGACACATCAACTCACAGCAATTGTCACTGGTGCAGCCGGAGGCATCAGCCTGGTCTACACCAAGCGACTTCTTGAACCGGGTTACCGGGTTGTGCTAGCGGGTCTTGACTGGGCTCGAGGCAAATCATTGCAAGAGGGGCTTGGTTTCAACATGCTGTTTGTTCAATGCGACGTTGCAGACTGGTCTTCACAAGCCGCTTTATTCAAAGCTGCGCATGAATGGCCAGGGGAGATTGACGTCTTCATAGCCAATGCTGGCAAAGAGGAGGATGAGCCCTTCTACGATCTACCGGATAATGCTGGCGAGCCTGTCAAACCAAGCAGGAAAGTAATCGATGTTGACCCCCATTCGGTCGTGTATGGACTTCAATTATTCCAGCACTACAGCAGAGTTCTAGCACAGACGGAACAGTTGGGAAATGGTTGCGACTAACAGTATGGCAGGACTCTACGAGTTCTCCGTTGCTCCTGTTCACAGCGCCGCAAAGCACGGGGTATGTGTTCTTCTCCGGTCTCCGACTTCAATCCAGATTAACACAGACATACTTAGGTCATGTGATTCTCCGATCTGTGTCTTACAAGTTGAGGAAGAACGAGTCGATCTCACTAAATATTATCTACCCTAGACCAGTTAATGCCGCCATTAGTGATGCTCTCAAGGAGGTTGTTCCCACCGAGCATTTCACCACCATCAGCGTCATTCTCGGCTTGACATGATACCACGGGACATGTTCTTGAATGTTCAAGTCAGAAATTCTACCTGCGGGAGCCTGCAGCGTATTGTGATGAAAGCGCCCAGTTTCTCTTACAAGATATAAAACACTACTTATATTGGTAGTATAAACCTAATCTTGTTCATAGCCCAAGCCTTCTTATAAAGTATGATCTCGGTAAAAGGATTTAAATCTCTTTGCTTGTAAAGACCAAATTATCTATAAACTACCAAACCTATGACATACTTCCTCGCTAGTTCACATCGAGCAAGCGTACAGTTTTATATTGAATGACCTTCGCTAATGCGCACCGGTGCCTATGGTATCAGCCCATCTTGAATGCAGCTAAGACTACATTAAGAATTCTTCTACATTATTTAAAAGCAGACACTCTCTCGTCGAAAACCCGCTTCGTCATCTTTCTGATTTCGCCTTGGACTATTTTCTGTTGTCCCCATCATGCAGCCCTTGAAAATGGTCTCTATTAAATCACTTGTTACTATTCTAGAGGCAATAGTCGTCAATGTCGTCACGGCAGGTCCCTTCCAATATCCCATTGCGACCCCCATGACTACTTCTCAAGCCGAACCGACATCCCTCTCATGCTGGGACCGATCAGATACAGATACAGCATACATAACCATCCCGAGATGCTGCTACTCGTTTTGACCTTGGATGCCGATAGTTCTGGCTTGCTACATTCCGTGAGTTCGGAGAACTACTAGCGGATGTCAAGACGAAAGACATGCTTGCAAAGTCCCGTATTAAAGCAGATGAGATCACACTCCTTGACTTTGCTTCTCTCGCCAATAGACCGAGCCCCGAATCTAATGAGATAAGCAATACCCCGAGCGTATCCCGACATCTTGAAGTCGCCAAAAGCATCCTCCTCTCTACGCGAAAGCCAGGGAAATATCGCTATCCTAGTTTTGAAGACTGCACCCCGCAAATAATAGAGATATTTCAACAGCCCAGTCAGTGCCTGCTCCTGAGATGTCACATAACTCTGAAATGAATGAATGTGTAGAGCCACAGGTATGGAATCACTTAATATAGCGACCACGACCATGGTCAAACACAACTGTTCCTTCTTAACATATTGCTGGGGTTTAAGACTGGGAAAAAACGCGCTACCTCATTCCTCGTCAGAAGATCGGTTATTTGGCATATTTTGATCTCCCTCAGTCTATAGTAGACATTCCTACCGACTAACAACTAACACACCATTTTGATTTAGACGTTTGTTGGCTTACCCTACAGACAAAACAGGTTCTGATTCTGGGATACAAGTAAATCTAGCGGCGGTGCAGGAAGAGCAATTAAGACTAGAGTAGCTCAAGGAACTATCTAAAAATGAGCATGCCAAGCTTGACCACCTGCAGGAGCTGATTCAAGAGAAACAGGAGCACTTTGATCAGCTTGCGATGAAGGTTAACTACAGCGCAAATGGACAAGACCTATAGATCCATATTAAGTAAAATGGGCACCCACACTAGGGCTCTAGATACCTATGGGTAATTTTTAGGACCCATTAGGACTTAATAGGTATAATGGGTAGGACCCACGATGGATACCTATGGGTATTCTCAGGCTTATCCATTCTAATGGATGGCTAAGCATGATTGAAGTAGCAGAGCTTGGTCAGTCAATGACAGAGTCCCAAAAGAGTAAACAAAGCCATGGGGCCCCCGGTTGCTCAAACAATTTTCCCATTCTCACGCCGTCTATGCAAAACCAATCATGCCTGCGAGGAGCCAAGTTACCGCAAAGAACTCCACCACCACTACCAATGCCAAGGTTATCCAGAAATCTCACATGTCGAGATCTTGGGAGTCAGCCTGAACTTTCCAAAGAAAGAAGTAGTGGCTACCTGGACCAGCCCCTTCGTACTAATGAGATTGCTTGGAACTGCGCAATGCGGCCAGAAATTGGGCCTGGATGACCTTGAAATAGACGAGGTGTATTACTGGGACGGTGAAGAACATTTTCACGGCTCAGTGCCCGACACCCCAATGTCTGGGGATGCTGTCCCTATCCCGCCTAAACGCGTGATGGATATTTGTGAAGAAACAACGCCTGTCCTCTAGCGTTTGGAGGCTGATAAATGTGTCCATGACGAGTGTGAATGATGGGGAGTCGAAGCTGGTTTGTTTTGAGAAGCCCAAATCGTTCAAACTGGGACCATAATACTAGTCAAAGCGTTGACAGAAAATCATGGCATTGTGAAAGAAGACAACCTGTGACTAGCCTCTTGGTCTTATCCTTTCTGCCAAATAGGCGATCCACTATTAACAAAAGCCCGGGTAATCATAACTGAATGCATAAGTGTAGTGAAGTCTGAAGCAAATATTAACCGCTACCTTATCCTCTAAAATGTAAATAAAAACACAAATTTTTGTCATTTCATAATACTGCTATAGAATTCACCCTCCCATACGGTCGAACCGCATCCACTCACTAGGTTAAGGACATAATACTATAACTGATCACAGATATCTATCCTTTTCAGAAGCAGTATGCCTTCAATATCGATCACCAAGGCCAAGAACATCGCGTCTATTGGTCTGAAGAGTGGCGAAGGCCACCTGATATATCGATATTTTTGGTTCTCGATGGTGCAACCTCTGAGACGGGCAGGATATTTTCGGCTTCAAGATGGAGAAGCTTTATAGAATTTCCCTTAAGGATTCAGCAGGGTACCTTAGCGAGGTCAAGATGGCAACTAAGGGGATCCATAAGACTAGAGTCATTCATTATGACCTATCTATAAGCAATATTATGTCGAACATAGAGGGTTAAGTAAGTCTTATCGATTTTAGTCGAACCGGTTTTATTAAGAGTAAGATCTCCCTTAGTAAAGAAAAAGGGGCTAAACTGATAGGTGAATAGACATACTCTACATCCTAGGATTTGGAAGCTTTACAGAAGATCTATAGTAAGTCCCTAATTTTACAGATTATCTTCCCAGTAATGACAATCAGATATTACGGAGAAGATGAAAATTAGTAGGCGAGCGTGATATGACTTGGGTATGCTGGGATTGTTTTGGCGGGGAATAAGGGCGTGGATATTGAGCGTGGACGTAAGGTAGCCACGTAGGTAATAAGTAATCTGAAAGTGCGAAATTAAATTGATAGCTAAGGAGTGTAGTCTAGAGGACCTAGGAAGTTTGAGGGTCTTATAGAAATACTTGCCCCTTGTGTTGCTAGTAAGCACCAAGTGGTCAATCCACTGCATTTGCACAGAGATAATGGGAAAACCCGGTGGGAAAACCATCATCGTGGACAATCAAAGTAGCCAGCCATTTCAAGCCGTGAGAGAACTAGCCCTGATTGACGTTTAGTAACGCCACCTCGGGTTAATGATCGGGTGGGATCTGCCATGAAGAATGTAATTCTTGAGTTCATCACACTCAACCACAACGTCCCCGCCGCTGTCCTCACCCTCCCATAGCTCGTAGCATGTAAAGGACTCTAGATTGAGCCGTCGACGTATTTTATTTGCAGCTCCCTGCCAAGTCCCATTGATTAGCGTGACGTCTTCGAGGTGTAGAACCCTAAGTGTCTTGCTGTGCCGACACAGTAGCCTGGTGAGTTCTGCCTCCTCTATTTCCGTTCTTAAGAGCCTCAATAGGCGGAGACGAGGCCAAGAATGAGTTCCTACACACTTGGCCAGCGGTATTTCGTTAAGGGGACTGGTAAAGTCGAAAGTCAATTCCTCCAAGTCATTGGCTGCGGCTAAAAGCTTAGCGAGATCTCCCTGCATAAGGATATCCCATTCGCGATCATTCTTGGCATAGCAGAGACTGAATGCAATTTTGCGAAGATGTCGGAAAGCACTGCAAGATTGTTCCAGATCGAGAGCCAGTATTGCAAGCGAACTAGGGGAGATTCCAGCTGTTAAATCATGGTGACCTTCGCCGTCATAATAGTCAACTGCAAGTTCTTGAACTGGCGTCCTCGCGGTCGCTACTGCTTCACACATAACCAAGAGCCCATAGTCGATATCTATGTCACCAGAGTTCTTGTCTTTAAGGTATAATGGATGCCCGCATGGCTTTTCTACAGACAAGGGATATTCCCTGTGAAGGGGCCCGCCGAATCTCGCATCATCCGGGATGTTAATGGTGCGCAGGAATCTGATCTCGGACGAAAAGGGACCAAAAAAATCCCTTGTAGGGCGCCAGTGGTTGGTGAGTATCACTCTCCGGACATTTGGCATCCTAGCCAGAGCCGCAGAGATAGTTGGGACGTTTGATTTGTCTTTCAAGGCTGCAGTCTGCTCTTGGAAACGATCACAATAGTACTGGTCATATCTGTCCTCCGAAGAAGCTGTCTTATCTTCCGGATGTGGTGTAAGGAAAAAAACTCCGCTGTAGACCATTTCCCGAACAGCCAGACGTAACACAGGATGGCTAGATATGCTGTCAAGGACGGTAAGGTCCTTCTGGTGTATGGAAGCGTAGACTCTGGAGAACAGGAGCTGAGTCGATATGCCGTAAAACTTCCTAGATACCATCCACATGGCTTTCATATCGCGTTTCAGAATGTGTCGAATCACTTCTGAGGTGATTTCAGGCGGCAGCTTCTCCATGTCGGGCGAGCCTGGTCGAATCCAGATGAGCTGCAACGTAAAGGTCGTCCCGAGATGGTGAGAAAAGCCGTCTGGCGGCAGGGCACGAGGCAAGCAAAAGCGGCGACGTAAACGGTCTAATCCCAAGGGAACCTCAGGTGAGCATGTAGCAGGGAATTAAGAGGGCCGTGTGAGCGTTGCTGGGACGAAAAGCGTAGTTGAGAGGGGGAGCTGCTATCACATCTAATGGTCGGGATCAATAGGACAAAAGCTCTTGATTTCTATCTATCCTAGCGGGGAAGGAAGGTCTTTAAATACATAATTTGGTCCCTAGGAAGGGATAGGAAACGCGTCA
Source organism: Neonectria magnoliae (assembly GCA_037954305.1). Classification (NCBI taxonomy): domain Eukaryota; kingdom Fungi; phylum Ascomycota; class Sordariomycetes; order Hypocreales; family Nectriaceae; genus Neonectria; species Neonectria magnoliae. The sequence goes on from JAZAVK010000026.1 coordinate 225,272, forward strand.
TCTAGGACGACCAGGTTGTTCAGGGTATCAAGGTGCGTGGAGGGAAGTCAAAGGAATGAGTCTTGCTGTTCGTACAACGTCGGATTTTTATTCGTAGAACACATATGACCTTTCCTCATATTTCCACCCACGTTTCTCAATCTTCCCTCCTTCACACCCAAATCACTACACACAGTAGAGAATACATAGCGAGTTGGTGTCCGCGGTCATGGTTGTGCAGTCGTCGATACCGGCCTTTCTCAACTCCTCTTTGATGCACAGGGATGTTGGCGCAGGTGACTGAGCGACCTCACGGCAGGTATTCATCGTCCGCTCGAGAAGATGAAGCCGGCGACTCCGCGCCAACGACGTACGACAACTCCGTGTAGGGGCAAGGATGACGCGAACGGCACCGTCAATCGCCCGCAAGAACTATCACGAATCCCCCGCAATCCGAGCCTCCAAGCTGGCTCCGCCGATGCTCACGTCGTCGACCGCTCGCGGATCGAGGACTCGCCCTCACCTGGATCGCGGCGCCTCTGTCTGGAAAAAAAAACCATCACCAAGACTTCCTGTCCTGGGTCGCCGAGCGGGAATCACGAGATGGGTGACAAGAAGCGAGAGCAGCTCTCAGTCCAGGAGCACAAGGCGCACTGCGAGGGGTTGAAGCGGGTGCGCTTCATCAACCGTCGTTACGTAGACGAGACCAAGATCAACGTGAGCAATACGAACGTCACAGGTTGCTAGATGGACCGAAGGATGGCTCAGTATAAAATGTCTTTGGAGGTTAGCCTAGGGAGGGAGTGTTAGGTTATCTGTGCATACTTGGTACTAGGGTAGCATCAGACATAGTGCTCCCTGAACGTATAGAGGCCCTAGACACTTGAACACTAGAACTAAACTCATAAATACTAGCAGAATAGAGAGAATTATGATTAGTATGAATGTTTAGATAACCTAACCCTCCCTCGTTAGGCTAACCTAATAGCCGAAGCCCCTTAGCTGAGGTTACCTGAAATACATAAGGCACTCCCTATCTATCCGATCCTCTCGAGGTGAAAGTCTATGTAATTAAACCACCTGTTCAGTAGCCTCGTCGTATGCCGCTATAATGGGCCCGTAAAGTTGATCCGGGTTTCCTGTAGGTGTCCTAATGGCCAGGCGCCTGTGTCTCCAAACAGGATTGACCTAATCCTCACACAGAGAGGCTTGACAGGATACAGTGCCTTGGGAAACTCCTCCATGATGTCGTCGAGACCGTCCTCCCCCATATTACCTTTCTTGGCAGCTGCAATATCCTGGAAGCTGCCGGTTTCCCAACTCCGAAGGCTCTGCCGACGCGCCAGTCCTTGGTCCGCAAACCCGTTCCTCTATGACTGGCGCGCGCACATCCACAGCAGGACGTAGAATAACGACTCCAGATCGTGTCGATACGTGTGGTTCCTCTTGCAGAGCATCTCGATCGCCATGAACTGCATCGTGCCCGTCTGGTCACTTGGGCCGCTGTCTCTCATCTTGGTCATATCAAGGTCGACGAGCAAGCCCTTGAAGCCATCTGCCGTCTTTTGCGGCACAATGATGATGTTGTTCGAGGAAACATCCCGGTGGTGGATGTTGTCTGTCGTTTAGAGGGATTGATGTGCCTTAATTGCGTCTCGCATCGACTCCAGCAGTTTCTGGACGCTCCTGAATTCGCTAATGATGTGACCTGCAGGCGAGACGACCAGACAGGAGTAGATCCGATTCTCCCACAGCTCCTCGCCTGCCCTATTCTTACCCATCGGCAGCTGGCCATTAAGCTCCTGGGCCAGGAAAATCCAGTGCTAGTGTTCAAGAGTCCACTCCTTGCTGCGGATGGATAACGCGACGGTGTTAACGTGATTGAAGGGTGCGGTGGGTGAGGAACCACTTGACAGTCAGGCTTGGAAGATCTGATTTCCGACATGCGGGATTGGCCCAGCTTGATAGGTAACCTTGGAAGAAGAAGAAAGGAGGTCAAAAGAACGCCAACTCACTTGCAGCATCTTTCCCATGTCAATTGAATTCAACCTTTGGGGCTTTACCGACAAACTTGACCAGGCGGAGTTACACCATGAGCGCGACAAACTGCTGACGTCCATCACAAAGCTGCACGTGCTTGCTCTCGCGTCATGGGGCCGCCCCGGTTGAAGATGTGACTATTTCAAACAGCCAACAAGAGGCAGCTACAACATCTGCTACTTTGTGGGATTTGAAGATGGTGAACGATGGGTTGTGCGAGTCTCGCTGGCTCACTGCATTGCCTCTGGGGCACGACGCAAACTCGAGCGCGAAGTTGCCATTATGTAGTAAGTACCCCGGCAACGTTATGCTCAAAGACTTACGACTATCTAACATTGAGGAACGGCATGGCATCAACGGTGTCATGAATCCGGAGAATGAGTATACGACTATGCTACTGTAGCTCGCGCATAACGGCTGTGAGAATAGCCAAAGTCTCGTCAGGAACCAAGAGCAAGGCGAGGTTGCCTTGTACCACCAACATCTATTTCACTGGTTCGCGATAGACCACTGTGGTTAAGAAATCTATACACTACGATTTTGACATGGGACTTCGCCTATGATCAATATTTAGACACATTGAATGAGTTTTGGGTCATCGTCAGGACCAGGGAACAGGATCGATATGGGAACGAGCCTCTCTCGTCAGAGTGGGCCACAGTGAAAGAGAATGATGGGTTCCTCGTCGCCAATGCCCTTCAGAATTGTACCGACATGGACTAGTTTGCCAACCAGGACGTGGGTTGGACGTGGTACGGGGCCAAGGAAGATGTGACAGAGCGAATCAGCAGCTCCATTGATGAAGATCTAGCTCGCGCACAGATGGTTCGCAAAATAATCATTGCATACCACCAGCACGAGTTACTGATGAGACTTGGTCAAGTTCCCTTCACAATTTTGCAATGACCAGTCGATGTGCTTCGATCGCTTCACGATGTTGGCAGGACATGACTTTTGAAAGGGCCCTCCTCGGTCCATTCAGGGGTTCCAAAGGGACCCATCCCACCCGTTAGCTTGAAAAGGACAACCTGTGAGAGGGAGGTTGCCGGGGGCACCCTTCTGAGCCGGGGGTTTAAAAGGATAACCTTGCCTCCCCAACAGCTCCTACCATAACCCGGAACCACCGTCGCGTCTTGCTTCTTCTTTGTTTGCCTTCCGACAGTCTCAATCATAGCTCTGGGCGAGAAACAGATCTAGATCATCACGGAGAACCCACTCGATGAGTCCTTCAGCGACATTTGCAATAAATTACACGACTGCGCCAACGAACGATGTTGTGGTAAACCTTCTCGGTGCGCTCCTCGGCTCCTTAGCAGCCTTTGTTGGATGGTCATAAGCCTTTCACGTTAATACTGTCGCGTTATCCACCTGCGGTGAGGACTGGACCCTTAAATACTACCAGAATGGTAACTATTCTAATTAGTATAAATGTTTAGATAACTTAACCCTCCTTCCTCAGACTAACCTATACCTTAAGCCCCCTACGTAAGCTTACCTATATTACTATCTCATAATAAGCTAAACGTAGCTTATAATACTTCCTTAATTGTATTCGTTCTCTTGAAGTATGTTGACTTCACCAGTAGCTCATGATGGCATTTCTAAGTGACAAGTGTTCGACACCAGGGAGTGAATGCTGGCGTACCTCATCTCAATCTCAGCGTCCTCTACACTCTAGTGTGGCGCATTGGCGGTCTCGAGCTTGTAAGGCGATGAGCCCAGCGCGAATAAATTTCTTTGATAATGCTGTCTTGGTGAGAGTGGCGGGGAAGGCAATGAGACGTTGATTCTATGCTTGTGGCTGGGGTCGGTTTGAAGCCGAGCTCTGGCTGGGCGTCGAAACCAGATCCGTTAAAATCAGTTTAGACAAGCCTCAAGATTATCGTCGAGAAGCCACTGATCTAGCCGCAATGTCTGCATGCCGAACGTCCTTCGAATGGGTATACGCAATACTACGTATAAGTCGGCGAGCCCATGCGCCAAGTTTCGGATGTGTTGCCGACCACGAATACTTCTTTGGGTAGCTCGGCGGAAGCGGAAGGCTGGGGGGTTTCAGAGTTCTGGCAATACCTTAATCAGTATCCTGGGTGGGAGCAAGAAGCACGAACTGACGTCCCAATTTGGGATTGGAAGATTCGCAGAATGAATTCAAAGGCAAAGCTATATGCGGTAGTAATTCCATTGAAGCAAAACACTCCAAGAATACATCGCGGAGATTCATGAGATTCCTCTGACCGCCTCATGAGGGACCGTTACTTATTTAGCTGTGACATTAGAACAGCTTCTGGGACGAACCGCAACCCTTCTTACGGAAAATGAACGGCCTACTTATATTAATTGTCTTTATTTTTGAGAATCTGCTATGTTCTACCGATGCCTGTAAATTGGTGGGATCTTGGAGCATCGCGGACAACTACTTAAATGGTCTTCGTTACTCCCTTATCAGTCCATATAGTGAGGACCTATTAGCTATATTCCCTCTTGCGACTCCCTCCTGTGTGTCTGACTTGCGATGACCCTCGGGGGAATGTAGTTACTCGGCTGTTGCATTGTATCGCACTGAGTCGGCTATCTCAAGGTCTCTCGTGACAAGTTTCCGAGGCTTCAAAAGCTATTCCTTTTGACCTCCCTCGACGAGCCTTGTCACCCTCAGCAACCTATTCATCCTAGATGACTGGTTTCCCGTAAATCTCAGCCATGCAGAAACATTGGCTAGGTTTCAGGTAATGACAGTTCTGAGAAGTGATGGATGATCACGGTTAGAGTGTGGTGTCTCCAGGTGCGGAGAAATGCATTGTAGGCTTGATCTAGGGATGCTGCATGATTATGGATGTTCAATATAAGAGAAAGAGAAAGCAGGCTTGCGAAGGGTCAATGAGCCAGAGCAACCTGGAGGAAAACCTCATCATAACCGTTCATGACTGAAGACGAAGGGTTAGGTAGAGAGGAATGCATTACGGAGACGGGGCTCAACGGTCACCCTGACACCTTCGATAGGTGTCACTGTGATATCTTTACGGGGAACTGGTCGCCGACTGTGTTAGTGTCGAGTCACAACGGTCGGTAGCATCATTTTGCTGCGCGACTCCCTGCTAAGGCAGCCTCACAGCGATCTCGACCCTCCTACAGCCACCGATAGTATGGACGGGGATCCAACCGCACAAGTCTTCGCCTGCTTCGAGCTTGCTTAAGACGCCGACCACACAAGACATACCCCGCGTGGCCCTGACGAATATACAGCATGTCGATGCTGCCCAGTTCGAGTCGTACATATCACAAATGGGCCCCCTATACACAGCGTTTGAAGGAAAGCGAAGACCAAGAACAGGCGGGAAGCAAGTCCGACGACTCCTTGAGAGGCTATGGCGATTCTCGCGAGCAAAGTGGGCTGTCAAAAGTCCGCTCGGAATGGCTGTCCAAGGTTCACACTCTGCTCATTGGAGATCTGCGACGCCATGTCCAGTCTATATCGACGCAGGAAGTTCCCCCCTATTATGCATGGGAACCTTCAGCCTTTCCTACTTACATGAACCAGACTAATGAGCTATGTACGGTGACTAAAAGCTCAATCCAGTCTTCTCTTAAATATTGCTTGCGCCGTTAATCCTGCCAAAAGATCAGCAAAGTTCTCCGGGTTCGATCTGAGCAGACCACTGGGAGACGTCCAGAGACTATTGTCGACGGCCATATTCAAGACTTCATTAAGGCGCACGGTGATGGGGAAAACTAAGCTCTTGCCTGGACGGCCACTGAATATTGGCCGGCGTTTGAAGATATTGAGGCCCCCGAGACCTAATCATAACTTCATTTTGACTGCCGCATGCTACAATCAGTGGCGTAATGCATAAATCCTTTCCGCCTTACTTACTATGATGTGAACTGCTGCCTTTATCTGTCTGTCGATGTCGAGTAGTGCTAAAAGCTGTATACGCATGACTTGTCTCAGGGGGCCCAAAGTCTCCGAGTTAAGTCAAACAGGTCCAGACTTATAATGCCTCGCAAACCATGTTGCCAGTATTATGTGTTAGTACAGAATCTCTAGAACCATGCGTAGTGGAAACTCCTGCCATCGGCGTCCATGGTTCCTCCAGACTCGGTCCAGGTGTTGCTGGGAGCTCTGCTCCTTCCGTTTTTTTTTCTCGCCAGACACAGCTCCTTCCTTCTCCCAGTCTACCCGTCATCACCCTGCACTTCCTGTCGTCTCTCGTCGCCAACCATTCCCTTCTTCTTCCTCTTCTTCTTCTCCTCCTCAAGCTTCATCAACGGTCCACCAGCCTCTCTTCCGTATGCTTCCTATTGGAGAATTGTTCTGCTGTATTTTGTGAAAGTGCCGGTTGTGTTTGGTTCATCGGTTGCATTTGTCTCCCCCATTGATCCATACTTTTCGGTACCAAGATGGGCGGGTGTATTAGGGTGGGCTCTCATAAGCTTTCTGGTTCCAACGGCGCACGTATCTCTATGAACAAGACCGTGGATGACGATGACGATAATTGGAATCTGTCTAATACTACAGCATTGCCCATCATTTAATCTGCCGGCTTTACTCGGCGACCTTGGGCCTCGAAAGTCACACTTACCCAAGTGTAACTAGCAAGGTGTAGTACCTTTTGGCATGGCAAATTCAAAAAACTGAAAACTCAACATCTATCCTACGTCTCTGATGACCCTGACATCTCAGTTTGCAAGATCTCTAAGCATAAGCTTAAAAAAGAAACCACATATATTTAAGCAATGCTACGTCGGTTCTGCACCCTCCTCTCCCATTTTCTTTCTGTACAGGAATCACAACTCCCTCAACCAACTTCACTCAATTGGAAGACAAATACAACCCAACAATCCCCAACACCATGTCGAGAGAGAAACTACCGCCAGCCCGTCGGAGCTTCAGGGATTTCATCTGAGATTTCTGTCATCCCAATGCAGACGAAGCCTCTTATCAACGTCGGAACCGCTCGTATGATTTCCCACCGTCTTATGAGGATGCAATTGCCTCCAGTCACCACTCTAGGGAAGCAGCAAACCGTCCTAACATAGACGACATGGACCCTATTGTCGCTTCAGCCTACCGAAATCAGACTCAGACCCTACTCCGACTTCCTGATACCCTCGTTATCGCCATTATGGAACGCGTTGACCTCCATGACATCCTACGCCTCCGTCAGGTCTCGCGAGACTTGATGCGCATATTCAGCCAATCTAAAGTCTTTTGGAAATACCACCTTACCGACGCGCATCACCACGCCCGACGCAAGTATTTGGCTAGAATCTGGGCCACTCCTCTGGATTGTTTCCCTGGACAGTCTCTCCGAGCAGAAGAGGTGTGTGATGAGCTATGCGGCCTCTGTACTGCCTTCAGGAAGGAAAAAGGCTATAAAAGCGACAAGGAACTTCTGCAAGCTGTGCCTTTCATCTACTGTGCGGGATGCAAGATGGAACACAGAGCCTTTTACCTTTCAGCCCGGCAGCGTCATGAGTCCAACAATGACGAGAGGCTCTGCTCAGCCCGCGAGGGATGCATATCACTATGCGAACATATATCGGTTACTTGGGACTTGGCCCAGCGCCTAGCAGATGCTCCATCCGGCCAAAATATGATTCAGTGCGATAATGGACACCATAAAGTCTCTCCATGCCGGCATATCAGAGATGAAACCTCAGGGCATTGCTGCGAAGATGATAAGCCGCGGTTCAAGTTCTATCGCGATAAGGAGCAGAAGTTATGCTTTGAGATTTCAATCACAACACATCTTCCATTCAAGCCACAGGTGTTAGAGGATGGGAGCAAGGTAAGCTCCAAAGCGCTTCGAAGCAGCATCAACAAACTTGTCCACGAAAGGCTGCCCATATCATCATTCCTATGGCTGCCCACGAACAAGTTGGGCAGAAGCAGCCCGATCAGATGCTTCGATCCCCACGTTTGCAGCTGTCTGGACTGGGGCCAACCAACCGCGAATACTGCAGAGGATTTTGAATGGAAACTTTGCCCAAACCCCGTGAGGCCCTGGCGGCTCAGGCGAGATTCAGAATCCCCTGCCTCTTTCACTGGCCAATGCGAATTTCAGCGGAAACACGACGATCGATGCGCGGGGCTTGCCCACAACTTCCATTATGACTACAGAGATGGGTCATGGGACTGGGACTTCAAAAGGTGCTCAAAAGATAACAGCTTCCTGATTTTCACGCAGACATGTCGATCCTCCGCCAGCTCTCCACATGACTACGGGTGGTCTTTCTACATCGATCCAATAGCTGGCAAGTTGACTCAGGACGAAGAGATGCAAGGTATCTCGTGGTGCTCTCAGTCAGGTTGTCGTTTCGAGCCTTTGCAAGGTATACAGAGCCTATTCCTTGAGACTGTACCTCACCATAGGAGCGTTTAGAGACGGGAATTACACCACCCGCGCCTGAACAAGCAGTAACTGAATTCGTAGATCTTAGTTAATTGATTGGAATTTAAAAAGAAACTAGGTGCTTATCAGGGTAACGTTGGATCAGAGAGTCAAGTTCCTCGATGCAAAAAAACGACGATCGGACCAGACTTGTGCTCCTCGCCGGAATCCAGAACGAGGACGCCACCGTGCTCCTTCGCGACGACGGCATTGATGAGATCCAGGCCGCCGTCGGCACGATCGCATACCGCCATCGCTCCCCATGCCCCCGCCAAGCGTCTTGAGGTTGTCGTAAGTATCCACGATGGCGGACAGGAGGTGCTGGCCTGTGTGCTGCTGCATGAGGCAGGTTTTGGAAATAAAGGGCATCGCGATGTGAGGCACCCACCATTGTCTGGCCGGGGCTGACCTGTCACGCGACCGAGAATCCCGGACTTTTCCGGAAAGCTATCAAAGAAAAGTTGACTTTGAGGGCGCTCAAGCTCCAGCAATAGTCGCGACCCCGATCCCGATTCTTGCAGAGCAGCTCGGAAGAGTCGCCCACGGGATGAATCCATCGGTGCCCTTCTCCCCGGATGCAACCAGGTCCGGCTGACAAAATAGACACACCCGGGTGAAAATGAACACCGCCGGTGCTTACACCAAAATTGTATGGGGAGAGCGGCGGTGTTTTTTTTTGTTTTTTTTTCTTCACCCGCTTGCCCAGGTACCGCGTAGTACACACACCCACATCGCCTTACATAATTCAGCTTCCCGGGTTCTGGTACCAGCTCTCGCATTGGACGCGTAACATCGCTCGCGCTCCGATGTCAGCACTAGGATCTTGGACGCATTAAAACACACTACGGGCATAGGAACGGGCAGGGGACGGGACAGGGGATGGGACAGGGGATGGGACAGGGGAGAGCAGTCAGGAAATCCGCTACAGCGGCCGCACAGTGCACTGACCATGGCGCGTTGGCTATGGCAGTCACAAAGAATTGGCAGCCGCCGTCGGGCCAGATCAATAGTCAAGTCAACTCACCGAAATGCATTTTTGGGCTTTTTGGGCCTTGACAATAGAGTCTAATGATCATGTGTGTTTCATTCAGGGAAGATTAAGAATGCGGGGTTGGCCTTGCAGCCCGAATAGCGAGGTTGGAATGGTGTGTCCCAAAGGGGACAAGCGGGTGCACCTCTTTTACCCGCGAAGGAGATCACCATTAGTGCCTAGCGTCTAAGGCGGAAATGCGAACGTCAGACCAGGGTCGATAGCCGATCTGGCGCCTGGTTCTACCAACAACTTCCGTCTCTACGCAGTTGGTGCAGGGTGTTGTGGTCTCACGTCAAAGGGGGCATGAGGTCTCGAAAAGTGAAGATGTGTATATGTAAAAAGCTAGCTAGGGCCTACATGCATCAGGGTGTGTATCAAGTAGGGCTCTAGGCTATAGGTGTAGATGCCTAAGGCATCTACAACACCGCCCCCCAGCCAAAGAGCCGCCCGCCGCAAGGTCTCAATTTCCCTCCTAAAAGGCAGTCTTAATTAATCTCTTTAAAGGTTATAATTCCGCTATTTCCTTAATATCTTTAATTACCTAGGTAATCCTTAGGTTATTTAATTATCTATATAATCCTTAGTTAAACTATTCCGCTATCCTAAAGTCTCTCTATTATATGCTTTTAATTCCTACCTTATCTAGGCTGTAATTATTATACCTTTTTAATTAGGTTAAAGTTATTATAACCTTTAGGTTTAGGTCCTAGTATATTATTAGCTTTAAGTAAAGCTATTAGATATAACGTACTTAATAAGTAAGCGCTATAGATAAGTAAGCGCTATACTTTTCCCTCTTATACCTAACTTTTTATTTAATTAAATTATTCTTAACTACTAAATATATTAAACCTAAATATTAAGGCTAGAATGCTTCTTACCCTTCTTACCCTTTAAAATAACCTAAAATTAAGCATATAATATACTATAGGGGTTTATAAAATCAATAAGCGGTAGCTATATTACTACTAATAAGGCATTTAGTCTTAATGTAATACTATCCTAAATTCACGCTAACTATCTAATCTAGAGGAATAGATTATAGTTTAGTTTATTCTAGACCTAGATTCGCAAGGATTTCCTCCTTAACTATATACTATTAAAGAAATAGCTAATTAATTGCTTGCTAACTACAATGCATTACCTATTAGTAAGCGCTAGGCTTATAACTTTATTAGGCAATACCCTAACCTAAAGATATGTTTTTTTTATAAATATAACTACTAGAGGGCTAAATGTAAAGATCTAACTATTATTTATAATTAGTTTTAGCTTATAGTAAATATAATTACGAAATATAGTATCTAATTAGAAGATATCTATAATTTTAATAAGACTAGCTTCCTTATAAATATAATTATAAGCGGAATAGTTATTACTAGTTTAGAAAGATATAGAAAACTAAAATTAGTATAGCCTAGAAACTAGAAATAGATTATAATAATCTAAGCGATTAATATAGAAGGCTAAGTAGTCTAGCTATTTATTATAGGTATAGGCTAATATTACCTTACTAATTAGTACTAAGATAGTAACCTCCTAAGTAATTAGGCTATTATAATATCCTAAAATAGCTAGACTAATAATAAGATAGGCTTTAAGTAGCTAAAGTACTTTAATTAGTATATAAGTAAGCGATTAATTAGTTACTATTATCTTCTAATCCTTAATAAGTATAAAAGCTACTACTCTATTAACTTTAAGAGATATTATAAGAAGAACTAGATTATTACGCTCTATATACTACCTTATTTATTTTATCTACTTTAGCCTCTTAACATTAGGTACTTTAGCTTACTAAAGAAGGCTTATAGTTAAGAAATAGAGTATTTAATTAGATATTTTATAACCTATATTTTAAAGACTAAGTTCTTCCTAGCCTTTTATACTACTTATTAAGCTACTATAATAGAATAAAATATTAGGTTATCTTTTAGAAGGGCTAGGCTTATCCCTCTAGACCTAAAAAGTATAGTCTTAAAGCTTAATATATAGCTATAGACCCTAATGCTAGTTAAGGAGAAGGCTAGGCCCTTAACCCCTTAGGCTTTAAAGACTCTAAAGATAGTACTTAAGGCTAGTTCTTAGTCTAAATACCTTAAGTAATAAATTAGAAAGTATTAAAGTAGCTCCCTAGAGTTAATTTTAAGTACTCTTAAGTCTCTAACTAAGGGAATATTAAGTATATTATATAAGAATACCTTATTAAAGGCTAAGGTATAGGATCTTTAGTAGGCGAATAAGATACTAAGCTAGCGCTAAAGGGTAAAAAGAAGCTAGCTATAGAAAAGAAAGGTAATAATAATAGAGGAAGAAAGGTAAGCAATTAATTAGATAGATATTAATACATAGGTAGCTATAGAATTATTAAGAAGTAGTAGTTAAGAAAGGTTAGTTAGACTAAGCGTTTAGTAGTATAGAATATATAGTAAGCCTAGATATAATATAAGAATATATTAAGTAGTAATTAAGACCTCTAGAGAAGAGTATAGCGAGTAGTTTTAATTAATTAATTAATTTATTATGTTTTTATTATAATATCTATCTTATAAGTACTAAAAAGTATAGTACTTACTTATTTATAGCGCTTACTTATTAAGTATATTATTCCTTATAAGCTATAGGTAGTAATACCTTAGTAAGGCTATTAGCTACTATCTTAGCTATACTAATATATTAGACCTTAAAGTATCCTATTTCTACTCTCTATATAATCTATTTATAGTAAATATTAATATAATATATATAAGCCTAATTTCTCTTACTTAAGATAATCTTCTAAGTATTCTAGCTATCTATAAATAATATATAAGGTTAAGGTTAAGGTATTCTAGCTTAGGCTAGGATATTAGCAATCTATAGTAGTAACTACCTAGCTAGGAAGAGATTAATAAATTCTACCTTTATTATTAAGGTTATTACTAAGGTCTAATGCTATAATTTCTATATTATAGGCCTATTACCTATAAAGACTATATAGCTTACTATAGAGTAATAGGTTAACTTATTATTAGTAAAGGTAGTATCTATATATACCTAGAGCTTTAAGTTATAGATATTATATTTTCCCCCTATGATTAGAGCTAGAAGTTTTAATCCTATTATATACCTAAAGAAATACTTTATTACCTTATTATAGTATTTAGTAGGATTACTATAAGCTTTACTAAGCTTTTATATTATAAATATTATATCTAGCCTTATACTTATTAAGAGATAATTTAGTAATCTTATTCTCTTTAGCTAGTCTCTAAGGCTAACTACTAGCTTATAATTATACTAGTCTAAGGGTATCTTAAACTTTAGGGGCTATAGTATCTTTATAATCTTAAGGTTACTATCTATAAATTTCTTAAGGATCTAAGCTATATAGCTACTTTAGTATATATAGATATAGTTATTCTTAGTATTATAATATATCTTAAGACCTAGAAACTCTCTTATTACTTTAAGTCTCTTAATTTTAAAGATTTACTTAATTTTATTAATAACTCTATTAATTTAGTATAATATAGTAGCTATAATACCTATATTATCTATATAAAGGATTAGAATAACTCTATCCTTCCTTATAAAGATATATAACTTTAAGCTTAATAGTATAAAGCCTAAAGACTTAAGTTCTACTATTACTATCTTAAACTACTATAAAAGAAATATAAAAAGACTATAAAGAGCTTATTTTAAGTAGTATACTTATTATATTCTATCCTTAAAGCTATAAGGTTAGATAATATAGACTTCTTATTATACCTCTATATTAAGAAATACTATAATAATATTATACTATTAAATTTTAAGGCTTAGGATAGTAGTAAGAGATAGGAATAGCCTTACTAAAGCTATATAAGCTATAGTAGCGTAAAGCTTACTAGCTATATAGTTATCCTTTTCTTAATCTTTATATATAACCTATCTACCTTATATATAGGGCTTAGAGCCCTAAGGGTATTTAACATTAAAAACCTATTTACTATCTAGAACTTTAGCATTAGGAAGTAAGATTATAAGGTTCTAGGCTCCTTTATTAATAAGGCTTTTAAATTGCTTTTACTAGGTAGGGAATTAGAAAGTCTTATAGTCTTTATATTTAAGGGCTTCCTTAAGGTTCTTAGGTATATCTATATAAGTTATCTATTTAACTATAAATATTATAAATATATAATAGGCTTTATAGTATTTAAAGTTATCTTTTTCTCTATATAAGTCTACTAGGATTATTATACTAGAGTAGCCCTTACCCTTACTATTATTAATAGCCTTATAGTTAGGTCTTTTAACTCTATAGAGCTTATAGTTTATTACTAGTAAAAGTAATATCTCTTTATAAGATTATTCTAGATTTAGGGCCTTTAGTATAAGGGTCTTAATTATATAATTTAGGGTTTTAATAGAGTTATATAATAAAGGAGTTATTAGTTAGATTGTTTAGAAAGTCTTAATATATAATCCTAGTATTCTATAGAGAGAGTTAGCTATTAGAATATTATTATTATAATTATAGATATATAAGGAAGAGTCTTCTAAGGATCTAGAAGGAAATAGTATTCCCTCTTATATTAAGTTATCCTTTATACTATTATAGATTTCTATTATCTCCTAATTACTATATCTCTAAAGCTCCCTTAGCTAAGCTTCTTAGTTAGAAGCTTAGCCTAAGTAATATTTCCTAAAGGTATTAGGTATTAGGTTATATAATATTATAAGTTAAGGATTAATCTTAAATCGAACTATAGGAATTTAAGGGTTTCTTCCTAAGGCTACTAGCTATAGCTATTACCTTAGGGTCTTTATTATTTTATAAGCTTTAGACTATAAGATCTCTTAGTATAGAGTCTAGGGAGTTACTTCTGCTAAGTCTTTAGGTAATAGAGCTATTATAGAGTCTATAGTATATTATAATATAACTCTTCCCTTACTAATAATCTTAGGATTAATAAGGATAGCTTTATAAGTAATATTATCCCTAGAGATAGGTTTATTAGGAAATATCTCCCTAAATCTTATATCTCTTACTTATATAACTCTCTCTTCTTTAGGTAGCTATATCTTATATATATAACTTTTATTACCTTCTAGGCTAACTAAGTAACCTTTCTAAGCTCTTAGAGTTATCTTCTAACTCTTTACCTACTTTACCTTTAGGATCTAAACGTAAGTAAGGTATCCCTATATCTTAATATACTAGATAAATAGAGTATAAAGAATATTAATAACCTTAAACATTACCTAGATAAGAGATTTATAATTAGTATTTAATCTTATAGGGAGTTTATTATTTATATAGGTACTAGCTTCTATATAAAAAGGCTAGAGGTACTCTAGAAGTTATAGCTTAATATAAATTATTCTTACTAACTTTATTAGTAGTCTTCTAGCTCTCTTAATTTTTCTATTCTACTCTAATATATAGGGTAGTAAGAACCTTAGAGTTATTACTTCTTTATAAGCTTAAGCTTATATACTATTACTAATAAATTTAGCTATACTATTAAAGCCTAGTACCTAGACTTTATAGCTATTAGCTATATTCTTAATAGTTTTTTTCTATACCTTAATCTAAGGTATTACCTAGTCTCTAGACTAAAGGAAGATAACCTAGTAATAAGATATAAATATATTAATACTATAAAGGCTATACTTAAAGTTACTATAACCTATAGGTATATAAGAAATAATATCCTAATAGATATAAGCTAGGAATTATTATAATTATACTATTAGTATATAGTTAATTATTATATTAGCCTTAGCTAGGTAATAGATCTTATAGAAGAAGGTCTTTAGTCCTATAAGGTTAAGTTTAATTCTAGCTTCTTTATATACTTAGATAACTCTATTAGGGCTAGTATAAGTAAGGTATTAATATATAAGGCTATACTTAACCCTATTAGTAGTTATATTCTTTAGAAGGGTAGTAAAGTTATAGAATAACTCTTTCTTAATATATTTAAGTATAGTAATATTCCTTTTCTAAAGGATATTACCTATAGGCTATTTAGTTCTTCTAATAATAAGAATATTATAAGATCTATTAATTATAATACCTTTCTCTTATATTATCCCTAGGCTAATTATATTTACTACTACCTAGGGTATAAAGACTATAGATTCTAGGGCTAGGTTACTAAAGTTAGTTATAATACTAATATTTCCTTACCCTTTAGTATCTATTATAAAGCTATTTAAGGTCTTTATTAAGTCTAGCTTATCTACCTTAATAAAGTATATAAACTATTTCTTATTATTAAAGTAATAGACTAAGTAGCCTAAATTAATAATTATATTATTATAACTAATTTCTCTACCTTCTATAGTTATAAATATAAGGTAGGATTTATCCTTAGTAATACTAAGGGAAAGGCTAGAGATAAAGTTATCCCTAAATATATTATTATAGTTAAAGGGTTTAAAGTCTTAGCTTACTAGATCTTCTATAAGGAAGGTTATACCTATAAAGGTTAGACTTATATTTCCTATATTAGTAATATCCTTATTTCCTCTATTTAAGTTCTAGCTAAGAGCCTATAGTCTAAGAGGTTAAAGTTCTAGGTAATTAACCTAGTATTTAGATTTTCTATAGCTATATATACTTTTTATATTCTTAGGATATTTCTTATACTAAGGATTATCCCTATTAGGTTAAGACTATTAACTCTATAGGGCTTTATTACCTTAAGATTATAATATATTTTTCTAGTCCTTAGTTATAACTATAGATATATTAGCTTTCTATTAACTCTAGTTATACTATTATATTAAGAAGTCTAGGAATATAGTCTTCATAATCTATTTATTACCTTAGTTTATATTATAAACCTAGTCTTTATACTAGACTAGGTTAGAATATTTAATACCTAGAAGGGCTATATTAAGCATAACTAACTCTAGTATCTTAGGTTCTTTATAAAGGATTTATTACTATAGGTAGTTAAGTTAGATTATAAAGGCTTTAAGGGAAGAGAAGTCTCTTCTATTAATCTTAAAAAGGTCTTTAAGTAGGTAATATATATTGTCTTAAGGCTTAGTCTAGACTATAGCCTTAATCACCTCCTAGGTCTCTTTTAGACTATTAGAGATCTTTTAGTTAGTTATCTAAAGCTTTTTAGTAACTATTCGCAATAGTAGGTTTATAAAGACTATCTTTAACTTCTTTCCCTCTATTAAATATCTTTATTATTAGACTTTATCTATATTTAGTAGTAGTATAATACTTAGTTTAATATATTCTATTAGATTCTAAGTATCTAGGGTAATTATAACCCTTATCGCCTAATTATTATAATTATTAGCTTCTTTAAGCTAACTAATAGCTCTAGCTAGGGACTGGATAACTATAATATTATTATAGGTAGAATCTATTATAATATTCTAATAGTCTTTTTCTTCTTATTACTTTAAAGGGCTTTTCAAGCCGGGGTTTTAGTGTATGATTTTTATAGAAAAAACACGACTCTGACTACCTTAATAGGTCAGCCTCTACCGGTTAGGGTAATCGCGACTCTAACTACCTCAACGGGTCAGCCTCTACCGGTTAGGGAAGGTAATCGCAACTCTAACTACCTTAAAGGGTTAGTCTCTACCGGTTAGGGAAGGTGCCCGCTAACAGCTTAGGCCCATATAATATAGGAAGTAATACGCAATAAGCGCTAGGAGCTTATAACCTATTATAGTCTCATGTTAAAGGGGGTGTGAGGTCTTGAAAAGTGAAGATATATATGTGTAAAAAGCTAGCTAGGGCCTACATGCATTAGGGTGTGTGTTAAGTAGGGCTCTAGGCTGCAGGTGTAGATGCCTGAGGCATCTACAACACAGGGGAACTGCTGCTGGACGCAGCAGGCACCGGCAGCCGATCCCAGAGGCTGGACTTGACACATGACGTCGTAGATGTTTGAGCTAGATGACCTGTTTTCAAGTTGGCTGACTGGCTGCCAGAGTCCCGCTTTATTGACGGCTCTAGCTACCGTTATTATGAGCCCGTTACAGGAGGCATAGGACGTGATGAGGACGAAGAGAAACAAGCACATATGCATTACCTTAGCTCATTTAGTTGTGTTCATCATAAAGAAGGGGTGGGTGGCTTACTTAAGCTTGCTGTTGGGGCATTGTTGGTCTCGTCAAAGGCCTAATGATGGTGTCGCACAAGGGGAACGCCACCGGAATCGCACAAGATGCCAGAATGAAGAGGGATTTCGGCCCAAACATAAGAATGATGCAGATTAAGCAGAAGCAGGTCAGCCCAAAAAAAAAGGAGCATAATATGGTGGTCGTCCTTGGTACTAGCTAGTTACGGGTGCCGACCGGATTACTTTCTCCCTCAGGGTCTCTGGTGACGGGGGTGGACAACGCCGGGAGGAGGAGCCGTGGCCTGGAGTGAGCAATGGCCGTTGGCTGTTGCTCCCCATCCACCTCCCCACCATCTGGTCTGGACTTTGGGAAGAATCTTTATTTTGTTCTAAACGAGCACCGCAACTATGACCGGGACATCCTGGATCATCCCGAAAGAGATGACCAGGAGGGAGAATTAGCGAAACAGGCCCGCGAAGACGGTCGGTCTCAACCATGGACAATCACCGTGGGGCGCCCTCCTGTGGATATCTGAAGACGGGCAGGACACTGGCCAGGCTGGCGGCGACGGGGCAATGCAATGACGGCCGACAGCTTCTCAGCATGGCATCTATTCTCGTCGAAACGAAACGGGGACGCCGTCGCGAGGCTGCCATACTAAATGTTTCGTTTCGACAGGCCCTGGCCTTAAACTTGAGGCCTACAGGGGTCGACCAACTCATCGGGACACCTGCTCATGCGTTGAACGAGCATCTTGAGCCGCGTAGTATGGGCTGGGGAAAGGACCGTATATAGCTCCCCTGGGCTCCCATTGGCCCGGAGCTGAAGGTGGGTCTCATCTTTGTGGTGAAACTGCCCAAACTAGAGCGTCGCGGCGGTAGGACAAAGAAATCCGCGACCTTACGCTCAGCACTCCTCTTCGCCCGGCCAGCGTGGACTCTTCTTGACTCAAGCACATCACTCCCTCCTACATCGTACCAGGATCTTCTTCACTATGAATACTTCAGCTGAGCAGCCCGCGGAGCGTCTCGACTTGTCTCGCCATGCTTCGGCAGCGTCTCTCCGTGCTTCGCAAGCGCTTCTTCCGGTACGATAATATTCGCCCAAGCGAGTTCGTTCATGGCCGACTAACCAGGACCTTTGTGTAGGAGACTCTGCAACTACCAAATCCCGCCCTTGGGCCTGAGCCATCCGCACCCAAACGGCACATCAACGACAGTGACGACGGCGACAGCGACAGGCCCCGGGTGAAGCGGGCCCGTTTGACTCGAAAGAACTTGGAATTCTTTGACAAGATGACGAACAGCGGGCCTGGGTCGGGGACTTCCGTTTCATCAACCTCGCCTTTATTCGCGACCCTTTCCATGGAAAACGGCATCCTCACACCGTACCAGTCCAAGCCTCCCACGAACTTGGATCAGATCCTCGAGCGACACGCCCGATCCACCGTACGCGCCCCGATCACCAGACCAAGACACCAGGACTACATTCGCAGGGTTGAGCATGCCCCGAACGAGGCGACCATGGTCTTCGAGACCGCCGAGATGTTGTTGAAAAGATATACAGTCAAAGGCTATCATCGCGTCATGGACTTGGCGTTTGTTGGTTTTCCGAAAGACGTCGGCTTCAACAACGGCCTGTCTTCCCCACAGCCTGACTTTCTCGAGGGGGTCCTGATGGAAGAATTCAACCCATTCCCGGTCAGAACACACATCAGTGGAGCCGTTGTGCACCACCATGGCTTGAAATCGGTGGCTCTTCCGCACATCGCCGGGGAGTGGAAGGGGCCTGGCAAAAACATGGTGGAGGCAGCACTCCAAAGTGCGTACGATGGAGCGGCTCTTGTCTATGCGAGAAACAAGGCCCTTGCCTACCTCAACCGAAGTGACCCCCTAGGCCACGCCGAGATCACGACTTTTACCACCGACGGCACCATGATAAACCACTACGCGCACTACGCCGCCCCATCGGAGAATAATATGCTCGAATACCATCAGTTTCTCTACGCAAGAACCGACCTTTTGGAGTCTCCCGAAAGTTATACCAAGGGCAGGCGTGGGCTTCACAATGCCCAGGAACACGCGAAGAAACAGTCGTTTGCCTTGATGAAGCAGCTCAAGAGCCATTGGAATCGACACAGCGGCGGTCTCCCTCCCATCGCCGGCGCCCCTGCGGAGACGAACACCGACGAAGAGGAGGATGACGGTGAGACGCCCCCGGACACTCCCGTCCCGGCTGGCGGTAGCCGTATAGGCAAGAGATTCTTGTTACGTGCATCTCTTCGCCACCCCCCCCAAGAAAAAGCGCAAGTGAGCTTTTCCAGAAACTGAAGGAAGGAAGAGGGCAATGCAGTACATTGACACCATACCGTCTTATGAGGGTCACTTGGCTTGAGAAGTTGGATGACGGGAGCTGAGGGCGGTACGATATGGGTACAGTTATAGTCATTTAAGGAGTTTTGTTTGTTAGATTGGATTAGTCTTAGGGATATGTTTGAAGTCTTACTTTATTGCAACGAGATTGGATTGGCATTGAGACAACACGCGACGTCTCCACCATGGCATCTCCACCATGGCATCTCCACCATGACCTCTCCACCACGATCTCCCAACCACGATCTCTCCGCCATGGCCTGTCTGCCCCGCATTCTTTATCTCCCCCCCTCCTTTACGCCCGAATTAGTAATAGCCAGCAGAGAATACGAACACATGACATGAGAGCTGGAGCCGTTTGCGGCTGCTGGTGCTCCTCCAGCAAGCAAGCGGAGGACGGGTCGCCGACGGATAGGATCTGGCGAGTTCGGGCCTGGAGGAAGGCGACCGTTCCTGGACTTTACGGCAAGACACTTTATTCTTCTGCCGACCAGGGTAAATAAATAGCCCAATTGGTCCGGCCGTGCAAATGCGCTGTGGCCGCCGCCGTTGTGACCGCTGTGACCGCTGTAGCCAACACATTACAGCTGGTGCGGCCACTGTAATAGCGGAAAGAGTTTTCGCGACTACGCGCCCCTGCCCCGTCCCCTATACGTTCCTCTACATGCGGTATTTGTGTGCGATTAAGATCCCCAGCGTCCAACCGCAGCGGCGGGTGCTGTGTGTGCTGTGTGGCGAAGGAAGTTGCGCGGATCCGTGAGAAAAGATACGCTCCCAAACAAGCCCCGATAAATAGAACTCACGTGAAACCGATGCATAAGTCTCCATCTGCCTGCGACTGGACTCGGCCGTGGGAGGTGGTTAATCTGCGAGATACCGTTTCCAGCTTTGCAAAATGCCGGTTGATTCGGAGCTCGCATATCCAGCCCAAGGTCGCCTCAACTGCACCACCGAGGGTGTGGCTGGAGGCTCTGTTGCAGCGGCGAATGATGCCAACAGACAGCGGGTTTCCGCACTACATCCGTCGGTAACATCGGCCAGGTAGCGCAGCCAATCTCAGCGTCCCAAGTCGAGGTCCACCTTGTTGTTTGAGGTTTGGTACCCAGACTGTCAAGTTCACCATCGTCGGAGGACGGGGATTCGGGCCGGGGGTGCTGCTCCAGGAGTCGAGCGAGGCGATTGTCGGGTTCATTTCAGGGGCTGGATGCACACGATAGAGGGCAGACGGATTAGCCTGAGCTTTTGGTCAAGAGTGGTATGCCTGCCGCACCGCTGATGGTAAGGCTCGCACCAATTGCCGCCCCAGTGTCGTTGGTGAGAGAATACTACCTTGTTGCTGCGACGGTAGTCTGGATGTTGGTGCTGCTCAAACAGTCGAGTTACGGTCATCGATACACCGTGATCCAATACTGATAGTTTGTCCTAGGCCTCACGGGAGAATGTTGTCCGCGTAGCCCGAGTAGGCGCGGTCCGCATCAGTGACGAGGCTGACGCCTGTGAATTGACGACTGATTGCGAAAACTAAAAGCTCGGTGATACGTTCATTTCGGCGAAAGATGAATTCGCCAGCATCGTCACATTTCTCTCCCTTTTATGTCTGTTAGTAAGGAGCGTGGAGTCTTTGAAAGGTAGACGTCTTACGGCGCTGTTAACGTTGGAAGTGTTCCCGTTGGTGCTAGCAGCATCAAAAGATCGAATGTTGCTATGCCGGTGAAGATCTGAGCATCGTCCACTGGACCATGGTCGATAACAACCGGCACGATATCGGCGAACGAAGGCCTCCACGGTCGTCGTCTGGCGGGGCTGTAGACGGGCGATAGGGGCTAAGTTAATTAATTAGTTGGGAAAAGAGCGGGCTGACTAGCAGCGCCCTGTAAAAGAAGGAGTGGAATTCCATAGTGACAAGACAATAAGGTGGGTTTAAACAGCGGACAAGGAACCTTGAGTCCTAGACTCGGCTCTTCATGACCGCAAGTAGACAGGCACAGTAAAGTCATGTCGCTATTTTAAGGGTAAAGTTAATAGTGGATCGGAGGAGCATACTACCTGTTTATTAGAAGACCGCTTTGTAGTAGCATCAGGAACGGATTACACATGCTTGAAGGAAATCAAGGGCGGATGGGCCCAGACGTTTGAACTTTAGACTTGCTCAGTCAAAATGACCTAACGAGATGGCTTTCCTATGGGGTTGGTCCTGCACTCGCTAATCAACCAGTCTGGCGAGAGAGGTCGTATTTACGACAGTTCGAATGAGTTGAACCTTGTTGCTGCTGCAAACTGCGACCGATTTGGAGCCTGACACGTGTTGGCAGCGCCTAAAGGCCTTGGTCTACGACTATGAAGGTACCGTTGGATCATCAGTCCATGGAACTAGTGCAGAACGCCTTGAGTCTGACGTAGGGCCGGACCCAGCAATTGCGGTCATCCGGGGTTTCTTTTCTTGGCTCCTTAGAAGCTCGGCAACCCAATCTTCCATCCGGATTCCTTTGGAGACATCTATTGCCAGATTCGTATGAATAGGTTCCCGCCTGCCTTCGAGGGTATGAAGACCTTTCAGGGCGACTCGCTACACGCACCCTGTTGTTGCAGTCCTAGAGAGTCAGTTAGTTCATTTTATGCAATGTAGAACATGAGGGGGTTTCTGCACTCGAAAGAATGAGCCTTCGAATAGTCCCGGCACACACACAACGTGACGAAGGCACTTTCATTGACATCAATTATAGTTGCCGCCTCACGATGAAATTCTTTGAGTCCTGGTAAATGGAGAGGGAGCGACATATTTGGAGTATTCCTGGCAGTTCCTTGGTCCCGATGGCGCGCTATTCCTTTGATTGGTAAGTCGTAGTTGGCTCTACTAGCGTGACTCGGAAATTCTTCGCACTTCTCTTCAGACAGCGACGCAAGTAGTAAAGATCTGGCGCTACAGAGGCTAACAGAGTGGGAAATAAGCATCCGTAGATTTACAGAATGATTCACAGCATGAATGCATATACGGTTTTGCTTCCAAGTTTCCAAATTGGCTCATCTAACAATTCCAGAAATTTCCAGACTAAGCTGGGACGTATTATTACTTTATTCACTTTCTAGCCCTAATAACAATGAGTGTTTTCTATTCTTAGACCATAAGAATTATATTTAGCTAATATTATTTAGCTACTAAATTCCTGAGACTAAAATAATCCTTTACCTAAATCTAATCCCTAACGTAAGCTTGAGCATTCTTGTTTGAGACGTTGATATTAACAGACAAATCGATATACTCCCTATTTTTCTCTAAAGGGAGAGGAATGGAAGACAGTTGCGGAGATGCATCGAAATGATCCGCTGCCAAAACTATGCAGACAGGTGTTCGGTCGGACTCGCTTTCGACGATATCGACGACTATGCTGAAATTACGCAGGGGCTTGGACACGTCGGAAATGGCTAGTGTGGCCGTTGTTGACGAAGACGATGCGGTCTCGGTGTCTTGATGCGGTGTCGATTGCCTGGGATAATGATGTGGCAGCTCGTAGCTCTCCTATGCCGTATTCGGGGTAACCGGTAGCTCTGGACATAGCCTGCTAATTTTCACAACATTATGACGGCCGATCTGGGGATCATCTAATGGCCAATGCCTCTTGTGTCGCAAAGTCTCCAGATGAGGTGAGCCATGTAGCTGAATCGTAGCTAACCCACGACTTTGGTCAGAGATATTACGGTCTATCTGATGAGACGAAGTGGAGAACTGCGGTAACTATTCTCTCCAAGCTAGGATCTTAGCTAGTGTATTGACGGTTCTGAGGTGGTAACATTTCCTGTATCAATTCCAAATTCAATACCCAAATCAGCATGCTGCAAACAACTCGCAGTGTGAGCGCCCGAGCCGAGATATGCCATGGTCCCCCGGAGTCAACCCGTTCAGAAGGCGAGAGCCAGATCCGCTCATACCACAAGCCTAACATGCTTACCAACTCGAAAGAAGTCTCCGTATCGTTCATGCAGCCTTTGAATATACTCATTGGCTTTAAGCAACACGGCATTTTCATAACATATAAGCGCGACAGCTTGGCAAAGAAGGGGCCTGGTAAACGACCGACACCCGACTATCCATCTCGATCGGCCTGATGGCGAGATGGGAGATTATTCCTACAAGGAGCGAACCTCTGCCGTGACCAGCAGGTATTATGCAGTTGTGTAGTCCTGAGTGATCAGCTCCGTCCTCAATTCGACCACCGGACCGGTCTTAGGCTCATCTGTGCCATGTTCGTATGACAACTATTACATTACTCGTAACTCAGGTAAATGAGCAGTTACTCCGTGTTCATGGACAACTGTGTTGAATGAGGAGCACGATAACAATACGAGACTAGTGCGTACGCAACTTAATTGACAGACTAGCAACCTATCCAGCGTAAATACATAATTTTGGACCAAGCAAGAAATCACCATGCGCTGACCAGTCTACGCCCACGGGTCTGATAACCCCGGGCGTCTCTCACTGAGCTTCCGCTTCCCCACACTTGCTTCTCCAAGACCCTCCAAAAGTTCAAACCAATAACAACCCAAGCAAAACTCCAATTGTAAACACATTCGAAAATCGAAACAATAACCAAAGCAAAACTTCAAGTTTCAAACACGTCCTTCGTTAGCCACATTCTCATTTCTTCCCCTTAGCCTTCCCCTTCGGCGCCGTCTTGGACTTCGGCTTGGGCTTCGGCTTGGGATTAGATGGTCGAGGCGCATCTACGGACCGGGAGGAGCTGTGGACTTTCACCGAATCTCGCTTTCTCAGACGAGATGATATAGGTCCTTCCCCAGTGGCATCCACGGACAGGGAGGCATTTGCGACGGCAGATTGCGTGCCCTGGGAACCCTGGTCTTTGTCCTGGGTATCATCGAGGTCTCCACCCAGGTCTTCGACAACAGGAGACTCTGGGGGATCGGTAAGAGGAGACTCTAGGTCTTCGACGACGGGAGACTCCGGGTTACCGATGACGCGAGGCTCTAGCTCTCGGTCCTCAACAACAGGAGACTCAAGGTCTTCGACAACAGAAGATTCAGAGTTACCGATGACGCGAGACTCAGGGGCATCGGTAACAGGAGACTCATGGTCCTCGACAACGGAAGACTCCGGGTCATTGACAGCGTGAGGCTCCGCCCCCGCCTCCAGGTCCTCAGTGTCATGAGGCTCCGGCTCTAGGCCCTCGACAACAGGAGACTCTGGGTTCTCTACCACGCGAGGCTCTGGACCTACCTCTCTGTTTTCGGTCACGGCGACCGGCCTGGTGCTTGAACTTGTGCTCGACTCGATGTGATCCATCTTCCGACACTTGGCACTTGGTTCTCCGGGAAGCTCTTCGTCGTCCTCTCCGACTGGCCTTTTCACAGTCCTGGAATCGGCCTGGCTCGAGTCGGTATGATCCGCCTCCTGACGCTTGGCGCTTGGGTGCCTCTCGTCGTCTGAGACTGGGGTGTCACTTGCCCACGACCAGCTCCGCTCGTCACTGTCCACCTCGTCTCCCGAAAGCTCGGCGCTGTTGGCGATTGGGCTTTTTGTAATTGCGGATTCGGCCTGGTTCGCCTCGGTGTGTAGCATCTCAGCTTCGATCACATGAACCTGCTCCCTAACCCAGCCCACCACGATTTTCTGGCGGTTGGCAGCCTTCCTGGCTTTCCTCATAGCACCCCTCGCATCAGCAAACTTGTTGAAGAGACCGAACCGTGTGTTTTGCCAGTCTAACTTGGCTTCTGCTCTTTCCAACTGAGCCGTAGCAGCTTGCAGCTTCTCGATTCGAGTTGACATGGGACGATTATACTTGCTGACAGGTTCAATTTTCGAAATCGCTCGTTTGATGACCGCGGCGGCCTTCATTATCGCCTCTGACTCCGGGGCTTCGCTTACCGTCTCCTCGCGGACCGCCTCCGGCTCCGGGGTTCCGATTACCGTCTGCTCGCGGACCGCCCGCCTGGCCACCTCAACCGCTCTGATATTGTCGGCAACGATATCCTTAACAACATCAGGTTTGTCATACAACCCAGCAGTGCGCACACGCGTTCTCAGATGTCCACGTGTCTCACGATCAGTCAATAACTTCCCGTCCACAAGCTCCTGCCAGACTTCTTCGCGATCGCACTTTGAGCGCTTGAAGGATTCAACGTAACGGTCGAACCACCAGTACTCATAGTTGAGATATTCGATCCATGTTGTTAACCTGTCTTGTTTCTTGATGTCTTCGTCGAGTTTGAAGGGCCGGGTAAAGTTGTGTTGGGCTAGGCGACGGTGTACAGCCTTGGCGTAGTCGGCGAACCCATCACACTCTTTTTCTCTGCACCAAACCCCCCGTTCTTCCCGCTCTTTTTGAAGGCGCAGCCATCTCTCATCTTGCTCCGAAGAATCATTGACGCCGAAATGGCGACGTCTCCGCTCCAGCCATATTGGATAGGTGTCGTTATCCTCGAGGCCCCGGTTGTCTGTCTGCCACTTGCGGAAATTCTGCCACCATCTGAATTGTCTCGTAAAAACTTTCCATTTCTCTTTGGTGTCCAAGGGAAGTATCCAAGATTTTAGCATCTTGAGACGTGGCTTTGGGTCTCTTGATACAGCCTCAAGCTGCTCGATAGGAAACAGCGGACGGCCACCGTCGAGCACAAGGTCGTCGTAGCAGTTCGTTTCGCGTTTTATGGCCAGGTCGTGCGTCTCTTCTCGGCAAATGATGTACCTATATCATCGTTAGCGAACAACATGAATGGTATGCACTAAGTCGGCTAGGAATGATGTTCTACTTTATTCTTCTTGTGAAACGGGTTTGCTCATCGTTTGACATCGCGTTCCACCAGTCAAAGGGAAGCTGGAGAGGGCCATCGGGAAGGGAGTATATGTCCTGCAGCTGGACGAGCTGTTTCGCGTCAAAGGCAAGAATGTCAAGCTTGGTCAGACTTTTAGCCGTCGGTTCCGGAGAGGACATGGTTCTGTCCGTGGGCAAGGGGGAAAATGGACGATACGAGACGATGCGGGACGATCTCTGAAGGTCAAGATTTTCGCTGGCCTTTGTTTGCTGCGAGCGTGGCTTATATAGGCCGCAGGTGGCACAAAGACTTAGCTGAGTCATTGGGGCAAACACAATCAACCTTTCCAGACTTGCGTGGCTGCGGCTATCAACATGCGCTTTGACACGACGGCAGCCTGGTGGGTGTGTCATTCACTGGTTGTTGTTTGCTTGTTGGTGACAGCGACGTTACACATGGTGGGAGTCAAAACCCCCATCTCCCAACCAAACACTCTACACACAACCTTCTACAACCTTTCCTTAATAATACACCTTTCGATGCAACATGAGAGACGTTGACCTTATTGCTTATGTGTATCCTTGCGAGGATGGTGAGGATATCGCATCGGCAGCGATAAGATCAAGCACCCTTTACGTGCCCGGCACCACACCCCCGAGACTCGAGCTGAGATTCAGCAATTTTCCATCGAACGCGCACGGATTTGTCTTCGGATCAGGCAAGGACTGCGCTATGATAATTCCCGACAACTACGCCAGCTCCCTTCACTTCGCGGTGTCATTCGACAAGGAGAGGCGCCTGGTCATCAAGGACTTGGGTTCTTTGCGGGGGACCCAGGTCACCTACGACGGCCAAGGGTCTGGGGTTAGAAGAAATTTCACCTGGATAATTGGAGGAAACAAGATGGCGAGGAAGAACAGGCCCATCGTCATCGAATTGAGCGACAATCTTTCCTTCGAGATCAAAGCGGCTCACTACGATGTTGAATCTCAAGCGTACCTCGGCATGGTTGACAGATTATGCCGAGACTCACGACCCGCTCTCCTGAACTCTCAGCAGTGTTCGGGAGCCGATGAACATAACACCGAGTCGATATACCTAGCACTTAAGCTACGCGAAGGTGGTTTTGGAGTTGTGACTCTTCGTTGCAACGTTAGCAACGGGAGCAAGGTCGCTGTGAAGAGCCCTGTCGAAGGGAAGTATAACCGCGCAGCCTGGATGAAAGAAGGGAAAATCATGAGCAAACTTCACCACGTTCGTATTTCACCTACCTTGTATTCAAGCACATTTTAATAACATTACAGCCCCATATCGTGAAACTCATCAAGTCGGATTTCACGAAAGTGCCAGAACTGTGGCTCGAAGACATGCCACACGGGTCGTTGGACGAACCCTGCAACTTCAACACAATGACACCCAAGAAGACTCTTTCAGTCTTACACCAGTGTTTGGGGGCACTGACGTACCTTCATACCTCCGCAATCCCGATGTTCACCGGGATATCAAGCCGGGAAACATCCTTATTCGTCACCACGACCATGACAGCATCTACGTGAAGCTCGCGGACTTCGGTCTTTCACGGGAGGCTTTTAAAATGGAGTCAGACTGCGGGACCTCTAGGTACAAGGCACCTGAGATCGGCCGTACCTCATACACCAAGGCTGTCGATATCTGGTCTCTTGGTGTGGTGGGGTACGAGCTGATGCGTGACCTTGGGCACTCCAGAAAACATGGTCGTGGTGGTTGGGGTTGGTGCGAAGAGATCACCAACAAACTCAAAAACGATAAGGAAAAATGGCCTTGCAGTCCCATGTTGCGTGCGTTGGACAAAATGCTGGTCATGTCGCCGAAATCACGGTCCTCATCTGAGGACTGTCTCGAGTTTGTGAGCGGTCTGCTCAAAACTGAAGTCTCTGATCATCTGACACCGACCCAGACTGATGGAGAGAATCAAGCGACAACCCAGGTGAGTTCAGGCAACGAAGCCGCCGGGGGTCCTGTGATTGTGATCGAGAAGACCGCAACCGGACTCAAACCACGGAAACATTCCCCGGAGTATCACGGGACCGTGATACAGGAAACAACTTTCGGTCCAAATTCTGGAAACCCCGACCCAGAGGATCATGGTGCCATGATCGAGGAACCCAACACCAACAGGGGAAATGTTCTTGGGAAGCGTGTCCTATGGAGTCGGAGTTCCGGGATGGATGAGGCAGCCGCCGCATCGAATCCCAGGAAGCGTATCCGTTTGAGAGAGGCGACTGCCCGGCAAGATTCCGAGCATCGTATCGCCGAGGCTCAGCGGGCGGATGTGCCGTCGGCCGGGAGGGATTCAGAAGACTCATTGGACCTCAGTACCCTCCTGGGATCACTGCCAAGTCAGGACGGCAACAATGAAGAACACCACGGAGCTTCCTCCGCCGTTGCCGAGAACTCTACGCAGGGTTCGGTTGGCGACAACCCAACGCGGGCGTCCAACGCTCAGCGTACGCCAGGGGAGACCGGAGCCCTTCCCGGTAGATCCGAAGCTTCACAACCGGTCCCAAGAGGACACCACGATGCCGCTTGAGGACGTGGACCCGAACATGGCCGGTGGCTACCTGCGGGGCTCGCTAGACCTGCTCGACGACGACAGTATCTAGCTGTTTCCCGTGCGGTCAACACTTACTCGCCACGAGGTCCTTGATATCCGTGAGCCTTTATTTGGTCAATTGTTTTGGTGTTATCAAGGCTGGTTGGATAAAGGTCTTTTTAGCATTACCTTGTTTTATAGTACATAGCGCCTATCATTGTGGCTACTTAATTCTATGGTGTTTTCTTCCTTTCGCTCTGACATGGATGGTCGTAGCCCTGATACATTTTGCTTGTCTCCCTGGACGGTCCTACGTGAGCCCAAGAATGCGGAGACCTATCTTCGGTCACGTTACAGCGGTTCGGAAGTCCACCCGCGAGCTGTGCAAGGGGTGGTGGCACCCTATCGATCCCTGCAGCTTGCTTCTGGACGACTCGCACGTGGTACTGGTGTCTGTTCAACCTCCGCGTGTACCCCTGATTTCGGAGCCGAGCTCGGAGCCCGGCTCCGAAGTCTCTCCACCCAAACGAGTCAAACAAAAGACAACTTCGTGAAGGATTCTCCCCCAGCTTGTCGAAAATTAAACCCATGGCCTGGAGGGACTGAGTTAGGGTATCATGCAATCCCCCCGTTATGGACGTCTCAATCCCTGCAGGGCTCTGCAAGCTGCACCCCGTCATGAAAGTAAACCAACTTGTTACTGATATTTCTTTCGCTCTGGGAACTCTATCGGTGTAATTGTGTTTGAGTAGCGGCTGATTCATTAACGCAAGATACGTTTTCTTCCATGTTATAGTTATTCAAGTATAGGAGTAACATGGTTTATACTATTAAGCCTATTTTATACTTCATCCAAGTTTCTCCATATCCGGCCACTGGTCTTGCCCGTTATTCACACGCCATTTCCCAACAATTGACACAAAAATGCAATATGAAAGAGAAGTCCAAGCCATAGTCGAAGGAGAAACAATTCCCAGACGTTGCCTCTTTACTGGGAGGAGACGTAGTACTAGGTTGCTAGACGACGAAGTTTGCTTGGGCTGAGGATGTGTTGAACGCACTTGGTGGGGCCGGCCGAGACTCCAAGCTGGCTGACGGCACTCGCAGTGCAGGGCAGATATCGGCTGCTTCGATAAGCTGAGTATGTGGCTTAATTATACGCATAGTAGCTGTGGTTTCCAGGAATATTTGCCCACATTAGATGGGTTCATCGAGTGGGGAGCACCAAAAGGCTGCATGCGCTCATCCACAGACCTCGCTGCGTGTCACACTGATAAGTCGCTGTTTCCCCGACATAATCATCTTATTCAGCCCAGACAATCAGATTACGGTTCACGAATAATTTAATTCTTCAAACGCGAAAACTCAGACTCTCTGCATTGTTTTCAACCTATCTAGTACCGGTACAGCGTGGATCCAATAAGAGCAGAAGGCGCCAGGTGAGCAGCCGCTGAGTTCAACGATCCAAACTGCTCAAAAATTGCCGAAAGAGAGTTGTGGGCCGGCTGCAGACCACCGTCCACCCATCCACCAAGAAACGAGGTGCAGTCGCTGTTGATTAGAACCCGAGAGCTTGAGCTGTTGAGCTTCTCATAGTCGTAGAACATGGACGAGATATAAGTGTCTTGACCAGGATACCCAAGGGAGAAAGCGCCGTACGAGTACTCATCAAGCGGCCAGTGAATGAGGTAAACATCGTCAGATGTAACCGGGGTGAGATTATCGGCGTAGTCGGAATACTTAGTGTCTCGCATTATTCTGGCAATTTGTTTCTTCAAGATTCCCAGAAGTTTCTGGGGATCCGAGATTGCCATGATCTGCTCAGAGAGGTCCTCCCAGGCATACGTGAGGAGAACCATGCCGTAGTCTGGGTGGCCGTAGTCCAGGGTGTAGGCCTGCGGCAGGTTTGTGTCGGACAGGATGACTCGAGGGAAATCAGACGACTTGCCCTTCCAGAACTTCTTCGTGCGGATAAAGAGCTTGGAAGAAGAGGTCATGTGAAGGTCGGTAATGGCCCTGTTGACTTGGGGCGAGAACATGGGATCGCCGGTAGTTTTCGAGACTGGAGCTATAGCGTAGTTCATAGCTCGGTTGCTGGTTCCGACAAGGACCAGATCGTACTTAACGTCCGTGAAGGTGGTGTTCTGGCCGGCGGGTGTCTCTCTGACGGTAACGAAGGGAGTGGCGGTAGTGTTATCGCCGCCACTGATGACTTCCGCGACTGTTCTGAACTTGGTCTTGACTCCCAGCTTCGTGGCCTTGTTCCAAATGGCCGTTGCGAGGTCCCGGATACCGGCTGGCTGGACGGTACCGTTCGACACCTTGGCAAAGCTCGCCTGGTCCGACTCGAGGCCGTTGACGATCAGCCGAAAGATGGAGTTGAACCCGGCCGAATAGACAGCGCCGAAGCCCCCGGAGCCTATGCCCAGGGTGCCGAAGCGTTCGAAGTCATCCTCAGTCCAGACCTCCCCGCCCGGAACGTCCCATTCGTGTCGAGTGCCGAAGATGCGTTGGAGCGCGCTGTAGAAACTGTCGTCTCCAAATTCATCCAGGTACTTCTGCCACTCCGGGACTGCCCGCGCGCGGGTGGTTACATTTTTCGTGGTACTGAGCCACCCCTGGAGCTGAGTAGCCGAGGTAATGGAGGATTTCTTGCCTCCGGACAGGCCCTTGGAAAGAAGTTGGCTCCAGCCTTTCCGGACTCTCTCAAACCCAACGGGGGATACATTACCGTCCTCCCAGTTCCTGGCTACCTCCTTGTAGAAGACAATGGTGGGGACTTTGCCCGGGTCAGGAAAGTTCTGAATGAAGGTGAAGTTGAATTCCTTGGCGTAGTAGTAGAGCAGATCTTCCGAAGGCGGGAAGCGCATGGCGCCCATTTCGGCAACGTTGACCCCATCAGGCGTCGCCTTCGACCGCAGCCGGCCTCCGACCGAACCAGTGGCCTCGATCAAAGTGACATTGGCGCCAGCCTTGGCCAAGTTGAAGGCGAGCACCACATTGGTGATTCCCGCTCCCACGAGACCAATCGAGAAGTTGGAGGGAAGAGAGCCAAGCGGCTTGTCAATGTCGCCAGCGGCCTTGTTCCAATCCGAGTATACAAGCTGAGGGGTGTCCACCCAGGCTTGAGGGCGAACATCCTGCGTTGTCACGTTGGGAGAGGACTGTCTCCGAAGCAACTGAGAGTCCTCGGTCTCCTCGGCGTCGGAGACGGGGATTCGTTTGTCGGTAAGCGCCATAGAGGCGATGATGTTCCTCAAGCTGAAGGCAGGCATCTTGGACGGAGTGAGTTTTCGAGTTTCTGATAGTAGTGTCACTGAAAGTGTTGTAGCTGAGAGTGATGCTGTTCTATCCAAGTAACTACGAGTCCTAGGCTGCTACTTATGCATCGTGGGAATCGTGTGTGACCTTGGATATTTCTACATGAAGTCGAGCGGCCGAGCTTATCGCCGTCCATGATTTATTTCAAATGAACATCGAACCATGCTTGTCTCAACTTAAATGGCTGAGCCGAATGCTACTCGTGTTGCTGTCTAGAGCCACCAAGCTTTCCGCCGACCATGATCCCATTTGGGACGAATGTCGTAGCCGTTCTCATCTCAACGTCAATGTTTATAGCCGAGTGCAACTCGGACGGCAGGATAGACTACTGCGCGGGACGTTTGTCTCTCCCCCCTCGTGTGCCTAGCTTCCGTGCTTTCTGCGGAATCGCCGGCCAATATTGTGTTTCTATAAACTTAGTTTTCTTAAGGTAGGACCATGGTTCAATGATCTTACGAGAAGCGATAGGTCCAGAATGTGTTTTGCGGCAAGTCCTCCTCTCATTCAGGAATGTGACTGGACTTCTCTCACGATTCAATGCCAAGGACTCGCCAACGAGCCACATATACCAACGTAAAAACTGCCAACTGTACGGGTTTGTTGGCTTCCGTATGCCCGAAGAGTGGAACTTCATAGTTTCGCATCATCTCCAGCACAGCTTCGAAAAGTCAAGGCTTCTGTTGCGATGCTACGCCTATCACACCCAGGACCTCGAAATTGCTAAACTTTTTAACTTCCAACGGCTAGGCCGGCAGTTCAGGCGAAACTCTTTAAGCCGAGGTCATTTGACTGCGACGGATAATGGCCACACACAAGGAGACGCGTTTCTGTCTGCTGGGTCGAGAGTGTTCATCACACAATGTATCGCACGCCACAGCCTCGACCCGAAAGTTTCTGAACCCTAATACCTTATCCTAAGTCATCTGCCGGAACGAACGATGCCCAAAGAAGACAATCGAGTCGGGCTGTGTTGAAGCCAGGCTATCACGTCACAGTGGGTATTACCACAAAAACGGTAACCATTCCAGGCCGCATACCCACTACCGTAAAACCTGAACAATATCGAACAGCCTAGCGCTATCACAATGAGTAGCGCTCGTTGCTTTCATTTGTTAGAAGATGGGCTCCGGTCAGATTAGGTCAGCTGTTGTTATTATCTGGGGTGCCGAATGCGCTACGTTTTCCGGTGTTGTCGAGCTTTTACGGTAGGCCATGCGGGTTCGCGGCGCAATGTATATGCCCTTCACAGCCGCGACCTGAGAATTGCTGAACTCTAATAACTTGAGGCTAGGTCGTCTAGTCGCAACGGAAGATGATTCCAAGAAAAAAAAGAAAGGAGCAGTCGAATCGGGCCGCGTGCCTGCAGGGTCAAGGGTATCCACTACCGAATGCTACATGAAATCCTAAGCGTCACCGTATGCGTCACACCTGTCATAACCCCGACCTTGGAATTGCTAAACTCTAAGAACCACCAGCGGCTAAAGATCGTGACCGGGCCGGGCCGGGCACCTTCAGGGCTAGAATGAAGCGTGAACTAGTCTGGCGGCTCAAGTGGATACGCATAGTTTGGATAGGGAAATCCTGGGACTGTATTTCTATTTTCTAGGCGGAACTAGGCAAGTATGGTTTTGATATCTAGTCTCTACTAAAAATAACGCATCTCAGTTAGCCAGCTCGTTGCGGGAAAGGATTATTATGCTGTGTGGCCCCTACCAGCCGAAGGCTATCTTAACAATTGGTGCAATTATGCTGCAGTCGTCGTATCCTTGATGCTGTTACGTACAAACAAACACAAGCAAATATTCTTTCCTCTGACCAGACCAGTTGGAGTGACTAAAAGACTGATCAAAAGATTCGCTACTTAGTCCCTGGACATATTGGGCGCGACTATATGTGGATTCCCTTGCATCACGCCAAATATCAAATACGACCTCGACTATGGTCTAGACCTCAGCGCTCCGAATTCCGCCGGACCAACAGAATACACTAGACCTAAAACGCGAGCCCTCCGAGAACGTGGTACTAGTGAAGGGCAAACATGTCAATGAACAAGGCGATATTTGTTGGATGACTTTGAAGTTGACGGGGTCGTCTTATCCCCAAATCAAGGAACACTATCTAACTTCTATTGGAAGGTTTCATCGAAAGGAGAATTGAGGATGGTTGAATGCGTTACTTTTGGTCCTGATGGAACATTGACAAATTCGGAGACATGAGATCAGCCGTCAAGACGCCATGATGACGCCCAAGACCAAATGCTGATCGAGGTTCACAGGTAGGTATAAAAAGCGCGTCTGGTTGCTCTTGACATTAGGAGTTTCATCTCAGCACTCTCAACTCAACAGGATTTTAACAGCCATGAAGCTCCAAACCTTTCTATTGGCACTCTGCCCCACGGCAACATTGGCCCTTGCCTCCCTAAATGGCACTCTTTTCCAATCAACTTTCGTGTCAGAACTCCAAGACCAAGCCTTCAATCTCGACCGTCTCCAGTACCTGGCCATCACTTCAGACCCAGTCTTGTCCGTTTCAAGTGCTTTGAACGCCTCACAAGGCCCAATCACTTACATCTCGGCTCTTTCTGCCAAGACAACCGGTGACCAGCTTCGAAAAGCCATCAACGGCTCCCTGACAAAAGATGACGTCTTCACCGACAGCTTTCTGGGAGATGTCCTTGTCAGCGCAAGTGGTCCCTCAGACCTCAATGCGTCAGTCGTTGACTACCTCAGGGGTCTCGGATCAAACATCATCTACGCCGGTGCTGCTGGGCCGACCACCTGCGGCAACTCAACGCTTGTTCCGTGCCCTTTGTTCGCAATCGCAGACGGCAAACGCCTCTGGCTCAGCAGAGTCGAGCGGTTGTACGCCGACACGTACAGAACTTTCGTGACCGGCACCTACGAGTCCAACGGGAAATACAGGGTTCTTACTCAGTCTGAGGCCCGTACCGGCTACCCCCTGATCCCCGTTCCCTCGAGGCTCTACAGCACCGATGACAACAGAGCCTTGGCAGGTCTGCGCATTGGTGTCAAGGACATCTATGACTTGAAGGGAATCCAGACAACTGCGGGCAGCCTGGCATACACTTCAGTCAACAATGCCGCTGCCAAAACAGGGCCAGCTCTTCAGCGGATCATCGACCTCGGCGGCGTCGTCGTCGGCAAGCAGAAGACGGCCCAGTTTGCCTCCCCCGCGTCTGCTTGGCAGTGGAACGACGCGTTCTACCCTCGAAGCCCCCGTGGCGATACTTTCCTGAGCTGTTCTGCCTCCTCGTCTGGTGCTGGCTGTTCCATTGCCGCCTACGGCTGGCTTGACTTTGCTGTCGGCACTGACACTGGCCTCTCGGTCCGCCAGCCGGCCGCCTTCTCCGGAACCTACGGCAATAGGCCCTCACAGGGCATGATCCTCATGGACAACATCGTAACTAACGCTTTCAATGCCGACACTGCCGGCCTCTTCGCTCGCGACCCCGCCAAGTGGGCGGCCTTTGCCAAGAGTTGGTACGCTCCGTCGCTCCATCAGAATACCTCTGTGAATGGGTTGCCTGCGCTATCGGTGCCCAACGATCGTACGTTTCCTAAGCGCATCCTCTACCCGGTCGACCATCTCCCACTGCAGAACCCTGCCGCCGAGACCATTCTCCAGAAGTTCTTGAGCGACGCATCGGCGGCTTTGAATGCCACTGTGGAGAAATTCAACCTGACTAGGACCATCGAGAATCTGGTTGACCGAACCCTCTTGAACGTCCTCGCTGACCTAAGTGTTCTCTGGACACATGACTTAATCAAGGAGACGGCCAATCCCTTGATCGCAAAGTACACCCCAGGCTTTCCTCCCATTGACCAGCCGTTTCGCCAGGTCTTCCGCACCGTGACCGTCGACGACAGCACATACAAAAGAGCCATGGCAAACCGAACCCGTGAAGCGGCACTCTGGCATGATAAGGTCCTCTTCTCCACCAACGACTCCTGCTCTGAGGCTATCATAGTCTATGATGTTGGAACGGGTGGGCTTCCTTCGTTTCGCGAGGAGGATCTCAACGACTCCCCTGGAGCTGCGGTCCCCGTTGATCCTCGAGGTCCTCGTGCGGGCTCCACTACCGCTTCGTACTTCGGCGACGCAGACTACACGGTTCCTATTGGGCAAGTGCCGTACTTCAGCAACGTCACCTTCCAGAACGAGATGATGCCAGTGACGGTCAACCTTGTGGCCAAGAGGGGTTGCGACTTTGTTCTATTCAATCTGATCAACGAGCTGGCCGACCGAGGGGTCTTAAAGACTGTCTTGACTGGAAAACAAGCCTTTGCCAGCTGAAGGAAATCCCAATGGTTGATATTTTCGCGGATTGATCTCAACGGTATCCAGACTATACCTTTGTCTGTTTACGTTTGGTGTCGGTTTCTAACCATTAACTCTTCTCTTCGACACGCTAGCATACACAACTACTTCAACACGTGCATGTAGTCAGTCATAGCCTTATGTTATAACTTTGCTATGCATTTGAAAGCTTTTAATGAACTTCGAGATTGTTTGATTCTCAATCGTAACCTCAAGCAAACATAGCCAACACTCAGCACTCCCATTACTTCTGGATCTCATCACAACGCCTTCTGTTTCGCAATTCGTCGCCAGACTCGCCTACCTTAGAGAGCCTCCAGAACCCTGCGTTCAAGATCATACCCGCCCCTGTCTTTGTTCTCTTATCCACGCTACCTGTTTTGTAGCGACACAAACAGCAGGCACAAAAGCCGACCCCGCCCTAGCTATATTTACCTAGGCAGAGGTAGGGGATGACGGAACCAAAGATGGGGCACACGTTGGCGTTGCGGTTAACGAGGCACCGCACATTCTCTACAAGTATTTGATGTGAGAAGGCGTCGGTGTGTTTCTGCAGGAAATCATCTAGGATTCCACATTTTATCGTTAGGGCGGGCCGAATATAGATGACATGCGTCACGCGTTAGGCTGTGTCTGTAATCATTATCTCGATCAGCAACTCTGATATCCTCATAAATCTAGACTACGGCTCGGGTTCGAACTTGATAGCCCGTAGTTAACAAGGACCAGGCTTATCACAATATGGCCTCGAGATTCCAGAATGGGTCTATTTCTCAGAGTTTTTGGCCGAAAACTACTAGTAATACCTTACAGGTGAATTCTTCGACAGAGAGGACTCGAGTGCCCTAGCATCAAACAAGCCTCTTGACTCCTAGCCCTCTGTCTTGGACAAAACTAGTGCACCTCTTATTCGAGAACTCTCTTTCATACCATACTCATATCGCAACTGTGGCAGGCAGGCCTATCCCAAGAAGTGCTAACGCTGCACAAAGTATCGGGTTGCAAGTGACCGGCAGTATGTTAAGTAGACTTATGGGTGTATATAGTTGCAAATCTACTGTCTAAGGGCCATACAAGTAGATCGTCTGCTTGTCACACGTCACATCGCGGCTTACCGTGCATAGTGCATGTGAGGCCTGCTAACCCATCCTCTATCGTGGGCGAAGAGAGTCGGCTTTCTTTGCACTAGTTTTGACAACTATAATGTGTAAAGCTATGAGGGGGGTGCTATGCTAGATGCTCTTACTAGACTTGGCCAGCTTATCTTGTATGATATAGTTAGTTGCACAACTTAGCTTCCCTATATTCAATAAAGGCTAGTGTAATGGAAAGTTAAGATTTGTACGGAGTACAATTCTCAGGGAATAAATATGCTTATGTATGTACCTGGACTAGCGTCTGTACTACTAGGACCGGGGTGACAAACGCCACGTTGTTAATCCCGGAGAGATGTACCCACATTTTCCCCTCTTCTAGCAAAGTGTTGATGGACCCGGGGTTGTCGGCACTTAGATGCGCCGACACCCCGCTCCACACCTGATTTGTAAGGCCACAAGGATGGGCCCCCTATCCCCGAAGGGACACATGTCGGGCGCAGCCCTTAGTTACTTAGATACATACGAATACAGCGATATTGCTACGATAAACACAAAGACAGCTCCAGTGCACAGGACACGCACAAGAATGTCGAGATAAATCTGAACAAGGTTTATTAAGGACCTGGCCGTTCGATAACTCGCACAACGTCCGCTCTGTCTGTCACTAAGTAGGAGTTGTTAAAGCCGAGAGGATGCCATAGCCGCGATTGGGTTGTCGGGGGTGGATGTGGATGGCTAGGGCCAGCAGAGGAATGACCAAGTTTTCCAGAGATACCTCGGGCACATCAAATTCGATTCCCCCATGTTCTGACCTGTCCAAGTACGCCGAGGAACCAGATGTCTCTCCCTATGAGGCAAATTCGTTGAGAGTTCCGGGATGAGTGAGCTGTGTATCATAAGGGATAAGGGATAAGGTAGTATAGGTTTTACTCTTAATAGTTATTATCTTTAGCTTTAGGTAGATACATAATCCTAAGTCTTATCTTTAGTCTTAGGGATCTTTATTGAGTCTTCCTATTCTCCCATGTTCTGTGGCACATCCATCTGAGCCCGTGTCTCAACCCACAATGTGGATCACCCCAGCGCTTATGGTCAGGCAGGAGTTCGGGTGCCCCAGAAGGACCAGAAAGAGCAGCCACATAGATTATGGCCTTGAAGAGAGTGGCATCTGCTTTTGGCATCTGAACTTTAGTGAGGTGCCCGGATAGAATGGGGATGTTAGCATCGACGTGTGATGTACCTAGCTTCTCAGACTTCTTAGTAGGAAGGCTTCTGTTTGAATAGACTGTAATGGCACTGTCCACTATAGCATCGAAATCGTTATTCGCCCCTGTGAAAGTTATTAGATCGGTCGGTTTAATGTTTTACTGTGATATCGAATGGAATTGTAGAGTAACCATAGATTGATGCTTAGAGGGGTCCTCGATATCCAGGCACTTAAAGCTAAGCAGAGCGCTACTCCACCACGTATGGAGTTAGCGAAAGGAACAACGTAACAAGCTTCGGGGTTGCCAGTTCCCATAACGACGTAGGCATGGCCGTCTCTCTTACGGTAAAGATTCTTCTTGGCCATGTTGCGCTTTTTGTCCGCTGGAAGATACTCTGCATTGGCATTCTCCTAACACTAGGCTGCAGATAACCTTGGTCCCCTGCTGCGTGACGTTTTCGCCGTGATGGATTGATTTAGTAGATAGCCGAGAGTATTCATCACTATTCAATCTCTTCTGCAGAACTAAGAGGAATAAATATGCGTGAGTCTACCTGCGACGTAAAGCATGAACAAGCAAGCAGTACTCAGTGCTTCACTAGCGGTAGAAGGCCTTCTAGACGATCTTAACGGCATAATCGCGCCGAATAACGGCCTCTTCCAAGGGCAATAGAGTCGCAGGCGATTCAAACGGTAGGTCCACCTTCAGCGAGTTCTTAACCGTCTCGTCACAGGGTGGGTGAAGTCTGATTTGGAAAGCGTACGAGAGATTGGGAGGGAGAGTGCACGTTGGTGAAAATAAAAAGGTGCGCACGCAGCTGGGCCATTTTTGTGGAGCACCCGATTGAGCGCCCAACTCTAAGAAATACCTTAGTGGGTTGTGATTAGAATTAATTTATCTAGCATCTTTATTGATGTACTTATTAGTGCACGTCGCAAAAGTGGTTGCTTCCCCTAGCAATACTCGGCGAAAAACAGTGCCTGCACGGGGGACAGGGGTTGCCCTGCATTTCGTTCCGGATTGACGCCAATGTACGCATGCAGCATGCATCGATAGATAGCAACTCAGTCTGGGCCTGGGTACCATGGCGGAATCCCCCTACTTGCGCTAAAACATGCATGAAGTAGCGCTCTGAAATGCCGGCCAACCCCTGGCCCAATCGCAGGCGGTTCCACTAGGTTTTGCAACGTTCACGCATGCGTGCGGCTCTTGTAGGGCTTGAAGGTTTGGGCTCTCAAGAGGACGGGATGGGTGGATGGATTGGGTCATCGGATGGTTTCCTCCTCGCCAACCCGACTTGAGAGAGGAGGGCTGTGAGAAGTGAGAGAAGAGGCTGAGACAGGGTTAGCCACTAACCTAAGGACCAGGTAAATCAGGGTGTGACACAGCAGTCGTCGCAAGGAGCTTTCGGATCCCCAGCATCGAACTAACCTTCCTTGACGCGTGACAATCATTCGATATTTCTAGCCCAGTGTCTCGGGAGCGCTAAGGTTTTCTGGGGCCCGGTGGGAGACATGACAGGGACAGCGGTATCGGCGATGACAGGTCGAGATGATCCAATTGGAGAATTCGCTGGGCGGTCGACGGGTGGGAGATGGGCAAGATGTTCGTAACTAGGAGGAGTAAGTTGAGACTATCAGGGAGTTGGTGGTTCTCGCGGGGGGGGGGGAATCTTAGATAATTCCCGTCGTCGTAGGATGCTGCGGTTCTCGCGAAACCAACACACGGTGAGAATTTGAACTCTGGCACATTTCTTCATTTGGTCTTTCTCTTCCCAGTAAATACATGCAAGTATAGCAACACATCCAACAATGGCAACTGGTACCCTAGACACTCGCCTCAAGCGCATGTTGGCCTACAGCGAGAAACGAGAGGACCAAAAGTCAGAGGTACTCATTACCATTTCTGAATCTATCCGAGTAGAGCTGATCCCCCAACAGGCTAGGCGTCCCTCGATAACACTCTCATCCGAGTCGAGTGAGCATGGGCAGGAACCTGCTCCCCGCTCATCTCCCCGTGTTCGGGCCGGCGTTAACTCGTTGTGTTAAGGCGCGTTGCCTCTTCCCGACGGCATCCCACGCTGGGACTCGACGCTGTGGTTCGATCAAAACGGGCAGTACAGTTGCCAAGAGAAACAGCTCTCTTTACAGGAAAAGGTGAAGAGTTTGCGTCTAGATTTCCTGGTCCAACGCCACAAGATGTAGACGGGACAGGTAAATGCACTCTAAATCTGGTTCCTGTTTTACCACGAAGACAGTTACTCATTTTCTTGGGTCAGAAAGATACCCCACATCCACCATTATGAAAGCCTCACCGCCAGTGCTCTAGCTTTCTGCACATACTATCGCCAGGGGCTACATAAGAATTCATTCGGCCGATCGGAGGTTGTGCGGGTGACATCACATTCAAGCTTCTCCTATTGCTTACCCTAGAGTCAGAGATCGAATTGGATTTATATTTGAACAAAACCATTAGGCCTAGGCGTTAATTTCCAGCTAATGATTAACGCTATTGGAATCGTTACAACAGAGGCAGAACGGGTTAGGGTAAGGCGGGATAGCTTGCGAGCCGTACCTGGGCTGCGATGTTACTTCGGGAGATGAAGGCGAAAAGAAAAGGGTTTCATGTTGATTAGTATAAGACAGCGAGGCAGTTCGTTAAGTAGGTCCTCATCCTAACCTCGTCCTAACCTCACCGCCTTCGTTAGGACGAATAGAAGGCTGGAAAAGGTCGCATCCCTATCTGTTGCCAATTTTAAATTCCCGGGGTTCCCGAAGCATACAGCAGGATTACTAAGTACGGTTGCTTGAGATGTTGCCACCCCCTGTCACCTGATTGGTCGAGCCGCCCCACAATAGGAGCTCAGCTCTGTTATTGTCGAAATCCTCTCACAGACATCCCTTTGTTCCTGCAAAAAATGCAAGGCACTTTCATTGACCTATTCCTATGCTCGTTCTTCTTTGATCCAAGCTCTCCTATTGTGCACTAGCCGCTTGCGTCGTGATATGAGATTATGCCTGGCTTTGCGAAACCACACGTAGGCAAAAGCAACTCGAATATCCTTCGTACCATTCACGACATCGCCCAAGATGTTACCCTCGTCTCTCAAGAGTATTTATCAACAGTACAAAGTCGACACGGACTCTGTAGCCAACTGGCTGGCCACAACTGCCAAGGACAACGGTTATGCAGGCGATGCTTCAAGCTTCAACAATGTACCGGTCAAGTCAGGCAGACGGAAGGGCAAGGCTCGGAAACAGGCTAAAGGTGCACACCAGCCTCAGCCAGGCAACTTCGCCAACAAAACTTCTCGCGTCATCAGGATCAGGGATTTTGAACCCATGGCAAACTACGTCGCCAAGATGGATTCCGTCACGGTTCCCAATCACTTGACTGTGGCCCTTGAGCGCGTTATCTGGGGTACTTAAAACTGACTGTCACAGTCCCTATTTGTATGCAGCAAACTAATATTTCTGTCGATAGTGCGCAAGAACTTTTCGAAATGGCTTGTCGATGGTGGAGCCGAAGTCGAACCCGGCTCAGATGAACGACATTCTTTCTTTGTCGGGGTACTTGAAAAAGTTCGCGACTGTCTGAAGCCGCTCATTGGGGCCGGCAGCTTCAACGCGGACGAAGCAGCCAAGAAGGCTGATGAGAAATCCCAGGGTCCTTTCAAGAACATGTTTGACATTCTCGAAGTGTACGCCCCATCCGAAGCATTTTTGAACGCTCCAGATGCTGCTCCCAGGTCAGCAACCGACTTGGAGTATACTGTTGAACAGGGCGAGTCCACGGAGGACGCAATCTTTGCTCTTGTCGCTCTTTTGGGTGATTATAGACGGCTCAGGCAAGAGATTAAGTCGCTGTGGGCGGATTATAACGCTAATCGTCTCGATCTCGCTGCCGTTGCTGTTGCAACAAACACGGCTTTTGAGCTCGCTCGCAGCATGGAAGACGAAATCATGCCTATAGTGAGCAAGCACGGCGGTGCAGGCCACATTGCCACCTCGTACTTCGTGGAATTATGCAAACTATCCGGCATTGATGCACTAGGTAACAAGCAGCCAGGTGATGCTTACAACTTGGAAGCCTACAATCTAGCCCAACTCTGTCTAGCAAACACCATCAGCCTTCTTAATAGTTATGCAGATGGCATTTCGGACGACCTTATCATCACTAACTACAATGGCAAGTTTGGCTGGTATGATGAAGAGCTTGGTGCCGGCGGGGAGACAAATCGCGCAAAGTGGGATCAGGATAAGACTGCAATAATGGAGGTCTTGCCAGACCTGCAATTCCTCTCCTCGAATCTGGGAATAGGAGCGGTTGAAGACGAATTGATCCGTGGCATTGGTGCTCTAATGCACAATCCCGGCGATGGTGCGCCCCTGTGGTTGGCCTGGGCTGCTCAAATTTATCTCGATGTCCTACAGTTCCTCGGATCAAACTGCGGCCGTGCCTTTGACGAGATGAAACAAGAAAGCCTCAAGATCAAGAAGGCAATGCTCGACGTCCCCAGCTCGCAGGAACGTAGCCGGGTCCTCAAAGCTGCAACAAAGTGGGACAAGGATCCAATTTCGACATGCCGCCTCCAAATGATCCAATTAGAGCTATTACCCGGAAACAGTCCCCCGGCATGGAGGTTTCTGCGTCGTAATCCGATTCACTGCGGCCTCCTCCTCCATAATATGCGTGTGAATCTACACCTCTCGGGCGCAACATACGCAGCAACTCCAGGAGGAGTCATGTGTACGACGCAGCTATACCACGCTCTTCGCCAGGAGAAACTTCTTTCGGACCATTTCGTTTGGGAAGACCTCGAAACTTTTTGGAAGATGCAAGGTGACTCAGCTGTCTTTGTCGGCGATCCACCTACGAACCGCGAATCCTACTTCAAGAATTATTGTCTTTGCATCGGCGTGTCCGCCAGTAACTTGGCGCCAACCAAGCGGAAGGGCAAAGTCAATGTCAACACCGCAAACAGACGCAACATGAAATTCAAGGGATGGGTGTCTTTGGTGATTCACCGTCGTCTCGCGCCGACCGGAGAACGTCCCCCCTTGTCGTCTGACCTGATTGAGGGCATCTTGATTGAGGGTCGCCGCCATGAAGCCTCGGACGGCAAAGGGCATATCCGGCCAGAGATCAAGGAAAAAGCGAAGAATGAGACTGTGAGTTTTAAATAACTGAAAATTACCGTGTCAAGAGGTTATTGCTGACATTTATCAATAGATTGACTCGGTGACGTTCTCCCCTACTGCTCTTATTCGCAAGCTTGCCCTAAACATACACGCCGAGATCCCCGACATAGCCTTCAACTACTTCACCATGCACAACTCCGCGTGGACCTTCCTCACGGAGTTGAAAGAAGAATTTACCCGACTATTGGGGGTCGGA
Source organism: Neonectria magnoliae (assembly GCA_037954305.1). Taxonomy (NCBI): domain Eukaryota; kingdom Fungi; phylum Ascomycota; class Sordariomycetes; order Hypocreales; family Nectriaceae; genus Neonectria; species Neonectria magnoliae. The sequence goes on from JAZAVK010000026.1 coordinate 269,850, forward strand.
TTCCTCCAATACATGCCCACAGAAGACAAGCTGCCTTACGTGGTCGGCTACGTCTTCTCCACGGCTGCAGGCCGTCGTGGCTTGACAAGCGACGATAAGGGAGAGGCTGTGGATGCCGGGATCGATGCCGCCGCGAAGGTCATGCGCAAATTCTTGCAAGACGGACATGGGCGAGTTGTCAAGGAGCAAGCTGAGACAGAGGTTGAGCCGGAGGAGCTGAAAGATGCGGACTTTGGTGACCTGGACCCGTGGAGGCTGGATAGGCTGATGACGAAAATCAGGAAAGAGAGTCAAGCCAGCGGAGGTTTTGGTAGAGGAGCCGGACAGGATTGCCCCGTGCAGTGAGAAGCCCCGACTTAGTTCAGGTTCAAGTTCTATTTCTACTCGGTTTTGGCCGCTGCTACAGCAGCCATGCCAATACCATTTGGTGTTTGATCAGCTGTCTCCAAACTACCTGCTCTTTGCCCTTGACCTCTATCGACATAGGCTACTTCTCAAATTCTCAACTCGTTCGGAAAAGGCATTGGCGGAACCCGTAGGGGACCGGTCTCCTGTTGGAGATCGAGCCCCCGTCGCATCGGCCCCACTCGGGACGCGTCTTTCCACCCGTTGATCTGTTTTTGTACTGGTCCGCCTGTACTGGTCCTTCATCTTGCATGTACTGATCTGCTATCTCTGCCAGTCCTTCTATATATCTGTACTGGTACGTGATCCGTACTGTTATATTTCTTTCCTTGTACTAGTCTGCCTTTGTTGTCCGTACTAGTCCTCTGATTTGCCTGTACTGGTCTGTCACGAACGGCAATTGTTTGTTTGTTTGTTTCATTCATAGACTGTCCCAGCCGCCCTAGTGGCAGCTATGCAGCGTTTACACGGACGGCAATTCATTCTGCCAGCAAACCGTTCTGATGCATCTCGTAATGATTGGTCCCGTCACAGCACATCATCATGTTGGGAGGCAAGCAACAGCTGATGGTGATGTTTCGTGAAGGGCGCTTGCTGCCAGCCCTATCCGTGGTCGGAGCATGATCCCTCAAGGTCAAGCATGTCCTTCGCCCACAAAGAGCCTCAGAGTAGTACGTGGATAGTGCACGGCAGAAGAGTCTGGCCAGGCGTCGAAACTTCGGCCTGGCCACTTTTCTATTTTTGGAGGCCGCTGAGGTGCCAAAATCAGACAGCTCGTGATGCAAGCAAGCGAGCACCAACTCCAGGGAGATGGATACTTCCGACACCTCCGCAGGCACCACAGACATCAGTAAGCAAGCCAGCACCACTTCCTCGACATCAAGTTCTTTGGTAGTAGGGTGGGGTTTGCGCTTTGCCCATCACTAGGTATACACATATCATTCCGATCGCTTTATCTAGGAACCCTCTGATGTTTGGTGACCCGTTTCACACCTGATTTGTAAGGCCGCAAGGATGCGCGCCCATCCCCGAAGGGACCCGGAACCCAGCTGGCCAGTCCGTGATAACCCGCTATCGCCGTGTGGAAGCATTGGTAGAAGCTCGCAAGCTCCTCATTCCCATGCAGGCAAACGGCCGACTGCGTAGACACACACGAATACAGCGATATTGCTATTATTAAGATTTTGACACACACACACAATACATACGATCTGAGTGCCACGCAAGCTAACGACAACAGAAGCCTGGGACAAATCCCACAAATGGGGAAATGGCAAAAGATCGCGCAAACACAGTCACAACAATAGCAATTGCAGCAGATTCAGCATCAATTGAATGATCTTTCTAGACCTCCTCATCATCATCCATTTTCCCGTATTGAATTACCCCGAATTCGGCGCGTTTGGCCCACTTCCGAACCATCCCGTGTCCAACAACGGGTGTGAGTCGTACAGAAATGATATGGATCTAGCAGAATAGCGTAAGCATATTTGAGGGAACACATACACGATTGAACAAGCGGATTGCTAGGGAATTCTCTGTGCGATTGAACAAGCAGCAGGACAAGCTGCCGAACATGCTGGACAAGCTGTTGAACAGGCTGCTGAACAAGCCGCTGAATAAGCTACTGAACAAGTTGCTCAACAGCCCATAGAACACGCTACTGAACAAACCGCTGAACAAGCTGCTAAACAAGCCGCGGGATAACTTATGTGTGATTGCGAACACCAAGCAAGCTGAATAGTAGAGTAGGCAGCAGTTATAGAGTAGGTATAAAGAGATGGGCTTAACCCATCTCTTGTCAATAAAACTCATCTACCTATCTCTTTACTGGTAGAGAATCTCAGGTAAGTAAGTTTTAACTATCCTTCTAGGTAGTGTTATTTCTTACTCACTCCATTATGGCTGCCATAGTTACAGTGCCAGACGAGGCATTGCGAGCTATTGAGTTCACGACCATTGAAAAGCTCTTTGAGGAGATCTATGGCACTGTTGGAGATATGCTCCTTGTTCATGGTAAGTTTATTATATATATGCCCCTTATTCCCTTACTAATCTTGCTTCAGGTGTATCAGACCAGCAGTATGCTGAGATTGAGAAGACGAGATCAGAACGGAGAAGAAGGTTCCGGATCCGTCGCTTTTCTACTGCCACTAAGACCCTTATTATTACTATCCCAACCGCCTTGCATGAAGCTCTTCATCTAGACCTTTGGAATAAAATAGTTACAACAGGTATCTTCCAGATGGGGTTAATTGAGTCTTGGAGCCTAATGGGCGGCAAGACTGTTCGAGCAACACAGAACCCGGATGGTGATAGTGATAGTGGAGAGGGCGACTCAACAGGAGGCCCATATCCAGAACGTCATTATTTAGGAGCTTGGCCAACCTTGGTAATTGAAGCAGGGTATTCACAGACACTGCTAGAATTAAGAAACGATATAAGATGGTGGTTCGGAACATTAGATCATAAGGTCAAGATTGTTCTTCTAGTCAAGTTTGACCAGAGCGCAAGAAGCATCATCATCGAGAAATACATTGAGGCCCCAGCTCGGATCCGACCCGGCGCCACCACCACACGGGCAGCAGCCCGGCTCGAGCCTACTTGCGCCCAGGTCATCACCATTACGGAAAATCAGAATCCTGGCAATCCTATGTCGTATTATGTCACTAGGGGGGCTTTGCGACTTGAGTTTGACCTCTTGTTCTTACGACAACCGCGCCAGGGAGAAGGAGAAGGCGATATTGTGATTAGCATCCAGCAGCTTCAACAGTATGCGGAGCGTATCTGGGGCTTAGTGATTTAGTTAGGATGAATGATAACTTATGCCCTTGCCTAGTAGCCTAACTAAAACGTTACTTCTCCTTGCTCTTCCTATCGTATTGCATCTATCGTATATGATGGTAGGGATCAATAGGATGAAAGCTCTTAGTTTCTATCTATTCTAGTGGAAAAGGAGCGTCATTAAAATACATAATTGGGTCCCTAGGAAGGGGTAGGAAACATATCATCTAGGATGGCTCGGCTGTTGAGGGCATCAAGGTTCGTTGAGGGAGGTCAAAGGGAACAGCTTTTGGGGTATGAATGGACTTGTCCTTGTCGAAGCTAAGCAAGCTTATCTTTATAGTTAGCATTTCTTCTCAACTTCTTTTGGATTAAGTCTTCTTGCGTCGAATCTTCTTAAGAAAAACTGGTGCATACGCTCCAGGAGATTAGAGTCATCTTCGTGCTGTGCGTTACTTATGTAATGATAGGCAACCCATTCCACATCCGTACAGTTCTCTAGAAAGGCGTGAATAATTGAATCAGTGCGTTTACTATGGCCGCCAATCTTGGATCAGAAAACGCTCAGGGGCTCGATATGAAAGGCCGCCCGCAGTTTCGCTCGGCCTGCAAGTCGGCCGCGGGTACGATGAAGGCGGTTCAACTGTCTCTGCAAGCGGCTTTCGTCGCCTACGTGCCAAGAGGCTGGCTGCGTAGTCGCGAGAGGTGCTCGCGGGAGAATCGGGTTGCGGGACGCCGCCTGTTCGCGCGATAGCAAGCGGTCGAAGCGGTCGCAGTCACCGTCCAAGTTGTTTCCTTTGTACGGACCTGAGGGCCATCGGTTTATCCGAGATTCGCTCAGCATGGCCGCATCCACTCATTCCCCTTCTCCAACTCTTGTGCGGTTTCTGGGCGACATCAACGACGTGGCGGGGAGACACTGCATCATGCCGCGAAGAATCAAGGTGGCCCTAGAGGAGCATCTAGACGCCACCGGTCAGTTCGACCGAGTACGTGGATACATGTTCTTCGACGATGACATGACCACCGGACGCGAGCAGACACGGCGTGACTGCACCAGTGGTGAGGAGTTATCCGCCGTGCTTTGCGCATCGCCGCCCGGTCGAGCGACTGCTCCCGCATGCTCAGCGATGAGGCGGCCTGGAACAACCTTGTGCACTCCCCTCTACTCGACATGTTTGTGTGCGATATGCGGGATGGGCCGATCCCGCATATCCTGGACTTTTTGTCTTGGTAGGTCGCAATCTGTATCGCCTGTATCGCACTGTAGTAGCTGATGCTAGCCCCGACGTCTTGCAGCACGACGATCAACATTAACTCGGCGCACCATCGCTTTCCCGACGCCGCCAGCCGCGTTGACTATGTCCTCCAGCTGCTGCCCGAGCGCGATCCGACAAGCAACAGGTCGCGTGACACGCCGGCTCTGGATATGGCGCCGTGCTTCAACTGGACGGCGGACCGGCTGCTGCAGCAGTACCCGCCGGCCATCAGTATCGAGACGAAGCGTTACGGTGGCAACGCGGCCAGAGGGGAACAGCAGCTGGGCATCTGGCATGCGGCGCATTGGGAGTTTCCCTTGTCACGGGCCGGCGCTGAGGCTGTCGACGAGCTCCCCTTCCTACCCGGCATCGTGGTCCGGGGTCCCATCTGGTCGCTTATCGTTTCTACGAGGCGTTAGACCACGACGGTACGCAAATACAACCCCTACCCCGATGAACGTGACACTGACCCAAACGTGTATACGGTACTGTGCAGCGTCGAGTTTGGCAACACGGGGTCCATTGTTGGCGTCTTTCAAGTCCTCGCTGGCCTGCGGCGGCGGCGAGAAACAGCCATCTATCATTACTGCCGGTGCCGAAAAACAAGTCCTGGGCGGGTAATGGGTTATGGGTAGCATTCTGAAGTAGACGTAGTCTAATATGATAATGTACATAATAAAGGGAGAAGGTTGCTATGGAGGTGCGGGCCCTTGGCCTCATCCGCGAACGCACCACCATCCCCGTCCTAAGAGTCCAGGCGTGGGGTTATACTGCTAATAACTCGCTCGGTCTATATCACAGCCTAAGTTAGGACTAAGCAGTCACAACCGGCAGAACCATAACATGCCCACTTTTTCACATAATACCTAATGCTAAACTCACCCTATAGAGGTAAGCTAGAGTGACTAACTCACTAGGAGTAGGTAAGCTAGGGCACCCAGCTCACTCCGCCACAGTGAGTAGGCATTAAGGATTCACCCTCGACCAGTGAGCCCTTAAGGATACGAGGAGTATAAAACACATTCACTTAGCACTAGATAGAGAGCCTTAAGCTTCTTAGCTATCAACACACTTGGTTACACAGACCTACCTTCTGCACGTTACCAGAACGTGATCTACATTGCTCACTACGACATCCTGATCCACTCGATCATACACCTCACGCCCGGGCCTATCCTATACTCCTAGGTTAGATCCGACCGTCACAAGAACCACCTATCCAACCAGCTGTCAATCTCCAAGACTGGACTACCCAACTCATCACTGAGCCGACACAACCACGTCGAAGCCGATCCAGATCTCGAGCAAGACGACAATGCTGACTCTGCACTCGATGGAAACCACGTGTCGTCCGTTGCATCTTTACTAACCAGCTGACCTGGGTCCCGCTGAATTTGGAATTCCAGTTCAATGATATAAACCCTGAATGGGCGTGGCCTGAAAACCACTTCGATTCATCCACTTCCTTGTGCTACATGGTTGTGTCCGTGATTGGCAAGGGCTCTACACAACAGAGGAAATCGGAGGCAAAATGCATGAACTTGTAATAAGCAATGTTCACTGGGACATCCCACGGGGGACAATTCACATCCAGATCGAGTGTAGGGGGACAGCCAATTTTGTTTCCTCTAGCCCATCCTGGTCCGATAGACATGGCGAGGAACGCCTCGCGTGTCATCTGCCCACCGTCCACGAGCGCCTTATCGCCTTCCATTGGCTACTTCATATTCCCTTCAGCCCAAGCGTCTTCTGCGTCACAAACGCCTCTCCCTCTGGCAGCGTCCTAAACTCGGCCTTATGCCTCTCCCACTTCTTCTCGCCCACGTGTTGGCGCAGCTGCGCGAAGGGGAAGCTACGGTGGTCGTTTTGCTTGAAGTCCTGTCCAAGGAGGTACTGAAAGTACTTGGTCGCTGTCGTGAACCCTTGGCATCGGTCACCTAGAGATGGTGTTTCTCAGTTGAGGCACCTAACTAGGATAGGACCATGGGGAATAAAAAAGTGCACGAGAACGAGAAGGGACATGAGGGCGACAAGCCGTACCAAAAACATCAACCCCTCCATTACGTAGAATGTCGTATACCTTGTATGTCAGTGGGCGCTTCGGCATGGGGCTTTCAAATTTAGCCTCCAGCGACGGCAGGCTGCCGATGGTGTCAAAATCGAGGCTGAACAACTGGAGCAGAAAGTTCGCAGGCTGCCTATAGATGACCTCGACATCTCCATCGCTGATGTCCTCTCTCAAGAGTCTCGTATGCTCGGCTTCATTGGGGTCTGTGAAGAGGTCGTTGAGGCACACGCCGTTAATGAAGCCCATCATGATGAAGGCACCCAGACCGAGCGAGTTATCAGCAGCGTAACCCCACGCTTGGACTCTCGGGACGGGGATAGTCCAAAGGTATACAGCCTTTACCTTTAACGTAAAGAGACTATCCTAATTATCCTAATTACTTAAACTAGTCCAAATAACCTTTTCTTCCTTATATCGAATTAGAATTAATTTATCTTTAATTATTACTTAATTTTCACTTTTTTTATTATTATTAATAGATGCAATAAGACTTTAATTATTAAATATGTAATATTTCAAAAAATAGATTAAATTTACTAAGTTTAGAGTAATTAAATAATATAAAATAAATAATAATAATAAGGTCTAGAGTGATTGTTTGATTAATAATCTATCTACTAGCATTGGCTTATTTCAGTAGCAGGAGATGATGACTCTTCGGGTCCGGATTCAGACGAAGGCAAGCTCTGTGCTCTATGAATAGGAGCGGCATAATCTTGTGATTCCTCAGAGAAATCTTCGTAGAGTGGCGCGGCCTGCTCGGGTGGGGTGTTTACCCAGCGACGATAGCACCATGCTGAAGTTATTTAAGGTGGATATTTCGATGCCCATGTTTTCTTCTAAGATATTAGCGCTGATTGTGAGCGCGCTGGGCGTAGTACTCGGAGGCAAAGTGATAGTCGAAGTCAAGCTGCCAATGTCGACATCATCATCGTTATTCCTCCACTTTATCCCTATCGTAAGGAGAAATGCGAGAACCGCTGTGGTAGTTAACCTCGAATTACTGGTTGGTCTACGCTGAGAGCAGATCTCATGAGTTTGTGTTGCTATGTAGGACAGGAGATGATAATTGGGCCGAACTCCACGCCTTAGGTAGCTGAAAGAAGTTCACGTCATCCATACTGATCATAGGCATCGTGATAGAATCAATAGAATAAGCAGTTATATCTTAGTACAGAATAGAAATGTAATATTAAGAAGCGAGGAAACTTCGTTGAAAAGAAACAGCAGGAATAAAGCCTCTAGATTGCACGGTCACAAGGACCTCCTTTTTATGCTTTATGGAGGTCTCACGGCCTCGAAAATCCCCCACTGCCACAGAAAGGATTGCTCCAGTCCCATGCAATCCTATTCCCGGGGTTGCTCCGAAGTTGCTCAAGTTGGTACGAGAAAGGAAATACGAGGCTAACCTCAGATGTCTATATATCGCAACCCGTGTCCTTGAGAAATATTCAGACGTCCTCCGCAAGGTTGTTTGGCAGCTTACTTGGCAGCTTGGATAGGTAACGGCCCCGGTAGCGAGAGAGGATACCTGAGATTGAGAAACGACTTAATAGACAATGTCTCTAATCCCCTTTCTTCGCGGCACGGCCAGATGCCGCCGAGAGCTTGCGTAGGATTATCTTCGCTAATCCTCGTTCCGCAACCATTCCGCCCTGTGGGAAGGGTCCCAAGGTTTCAACAAAGGCATTTCTCAGCTAGCTGAGAAGCCATCCCGACTTGCCTGAAGTTTTTACACTGAGCTTAGAGAATGAATAGGCTTTGGATTCAATAAGCTTAAAGATAAAGACAGTCAAGATTCCACAAGTCATATACACACGCCTATGACGCCCTAAAGTCTTGGCCAATGGCCTGAAGCATCAATGCCGCCTGTGCCATTTCTTCGTAACCATCTGCACCGATTGCATTGCCTCCTTCAACTGAGCCAGTTCCGCTCGCTACGTGCCATCCTCCGTTCCCGGCTTGCGGGATACTAGATTCGGGGGGCCCCGAGCCCCTACCGGTCTCCGAACCTACAACCCCAGCCTGGCTACGCTGCGCAGATTCTTGTAGGAACTGGCTCGCCCAATCCTCTGAGCTGTTCCCTCCCAGTTGTGACGCCAATGATGATCCAACATAGAGAGGGTTGAACGGGTTCGCCGAGTAGTCTTCTAGAAAATGAGCCATTTCGTGGCCTTTTTGCCCATTGTTGTACCGCCTGATCGCCGATGAGGATGGTACTTCGGTCTCTCCGTGCTGTTGGGTCATCCTTGATGATGGAGCCGGGGCTCCTGACCTGACGAGATAGGACGGGGCAGTCGTTCCAGTGTGAGACCTTGGCTGGTAGACCACAGTTGCTGGGTCCTCGATGTCATCATCATTCTGCACAATGTACCTCAGGGTCGTCTGGTTCTCTTCCTCAGGGAATGAAGCTGGTGCCCATGTGTGAAGGGAATCTGTCTTGGCCCTAGGTAGACGCACCACCAGATCGTAGCAGTCATCAGCAGAGAACCGCGACTGTGGTGAAAGAACCAACATGGCGCTTAACAGGAATTGTCCTAGATCATTGGGATTTTTCTGCAGGGCTTTTTGGAGTCTCGTAATAATCGATTTGCACCAGGTAATACCGTCATTCCTATACCGGTCTTTATACCGGGGAAGGCTGTATGTTAGTTTGTACGCTACTACGCTAAGAGACTAGATATTGATAACCGCGGTATAGCCTAGTCTAGTCTCGTTACTGATATAGCGCTGTAATTCTGAATAGATCTTAGGCGTAAGATACTTCTGAGTTCTGCAGAGGGTTATTAACTCGGCTCTATCCTGTAATAAACTAAAGTCCCCTAACTTAATAGAGATATTACTATTAAATCGATACTGGATAAGTATATTGGCCGGTTTGATATCTCGGTGTGCGATTGGCGTCTTACTCCCATGCAGATATGCTAGGGCTGATAAGCATTGACTGATAATGGTTAAGGTCTCGTTATAGGATATATCCTTATGGTCCTCTAGAGAGCTATACGATATATATTCTAGGTATAATTGAGGGTGTGGAGTGAAGGATAATGCGATAAGCTATATAATATAGGGCTACTAGGTCGTTAGAAGGAAAGCTATACAAACTAGAATGGCATATGAACATGTGAAACCTAGCCTATAATGCGAGCCTCTTGATACTATACTTCCTTATCGACCTTCCCTTTCTGAATCGCCTTTAGGTTAGGCGTCTTTACGATGCGCTTATCTCCGGTGCTAACGTTCTATAGATAAGTCACGACGCTATAAGACCCTTCACCGAGCTTCTTCCTTAGGCAGATCTCTCTAGTGCCCGGAGTATGGGCTCCTATGCAGGGTCTGGTCGGAGGATTTAAGAGACCCAAATCATCGAGGAGGTCCTCGGCAGTCGCTATGCCCTGCTTGAACCTGTTGAGCTTATCGATGTACGCTGGAGATGTTATGTGATGGCATGGAACGACGATCTGGAAGGAAATGACGTTAGGAACTGTGATGATGATGCTTTTCTTCCGCTAGGGAATATCATAGCCACCGACGATCCATTGGAAATCTCTCCGGACGCCCTCGCCCTCCCCGTGGTAAGTGACTTCAGTACCTCTGAGAGAATTCAAGTCTTTGACGATCGGGCGGTTGAATTCGTCGAAGGTCAAGCTGAAATGGACATTGGAGATGCCTCGGACGCGCAAAACGACGTCACAATGCGAATTGGAGCCGAAGAGAAGTCCCTTGTCTGTTCGTGGGACGTCACTGAGTCTGACCACAAGGTATGGGAGGTGGTCAAGGGCCGAGGCGCCCTGGGTTTCTAGTGGCTCGGTCGATTCTCGCTCGCCGCGGCTGTATCGATCCTCGGCGGGCTGCAGACGTGGAGGCATATGGCGCGGATTCGCCTCGATCGCATTTGATGCCCACTTCTTGTTGTCATTGTGGGGATACAAATAGGCAATGATGTCGGGTTCCATGCTAAGAGTATTCAGGTAAAAGGAGGTGGGATGAAGAAGAATGCCATTTCAACAGCGAGAAGGGGAACATTGGCTTATAAGTACAAACAGGTGTGGTAGACATGTTACGCGCCATGATACCACGGTTGGTATCCAATGAAGGCCCTACTCTGCACACTTCACCAAACCCCAGCGGCTAAAATGCTAAACATGATTGGCCCGCCTAGTCCCTAAAAGTAGCATTCACCTAAGGTACAACAAATGCCACCGTATTTCCGCAGAGCCCAATGTACTAATGTGCACACTGCCCTGCCCCACTTCCTACGGCGGGCGCGTTTATTTAGCTGCCTGAGGTTTCAATCCAGCCAAGTGTCGCGTCAACAACCGGTCAGCCACCTATACCCCTCATCTTTAACAGCTTTACATTTCACCCATGATCGATGGCAACATGGCTTCCACAGAAGCGGCAATAGTGACATTGTCCGTTGATGAAATCGCTGCTTTAAGCGATGCCGAGCTCGGCCAGTTCATGACGAAACATCGCCGTCCCGATGGCGGTTACGAACTTCCTGTTGACGGATGGGACAAGCTGTCCAAGGATGAACGTAACCGTCTCGCCGAGAGACTGAAGTGAGCCCTCTCCGATCTACTTAACTCTCGCCCTTCGCGTTCTCCGCTAATAATAGTGTAGGGCTCAAGAACAAGGCCTAGCCCAGAGTCCCACGGTATGTTCTCGCCCACTCGATCTCGACGACCTCGATGCGCGCCTACGTCAAGTATCGCCCAACAAAAGCTTTTCACTACGACCTGAAACCCGAACCATCTATCGATCGAGGTCCTCTACTCCACCGTACGATCCAGCAACATACGAAATCGAGGCTTACCATGAGCTCGTCGATGACGGCGGCCGCCCGTCATACCCCATCGACCTCATCCGGGATGTATATAGGGATCCCGATAACTACGCTGAGATGTTGCGGCCTTGGCAGGAGTCTCTTACCCAAGTACGGGCTAAGGGCATATTCCAGAGACAGTTGCAGAGGTGGCAGGACTTCCGCAAGTGGCAAAACGACAATCGAGGCTGCGAGGATGACGATGGTGGTTTCCCGGCGTACGTCGAGCAGAAGAAGCGTTGGATAAAGCAAGATTGTCTGAAGGAACCTGGTACGAAGCTCCTGGCTAAGATCGAAGCTGATCCGTCATGCCTCAAGTCGGAATGGGATCGGAGGCAAGGGGAACGTCAAAGGCAGCGACACCATTGTAGAGAACGTGGTTGCCGAGGGTTCCGCGACTACGCTAAAGCGGTGAAGCGGCGCCTTACGCGCCACGATTTTATCCAACCATTAGAGCTCGACGAAGACCCCAAGAAGCAGGACAAGCTCACGACATGGATCGAGTACCTTAACTACGAGTACTGGTGGCTCGATAAGTATACCAACAACATCAAACGCCTAGAGCCAGAGCACGACGAGCTATGGCAAGAGCTTGTCGATAAGAAGATCCTGAGACCTCATGAGACGAAAGAGTTTGTGCGGACCGATGCATCAGGGATGGAGTGCGAGGCGGAAAAGGACCAAGCCATGAAGGCCGTGCAGAGGGCAGAGTCTGAAGCGAAGCGAATCTACGTATCAACCCAGGAGGATCCAAAGCGTTTGCGTATTCCTAAGGCGAAGCGTATATCGATGTTGAAACACGGCACGGAGAAATTACTTGCTGCAAAGCGACGGTTGGAGCAGGCCCGAAGCCGATCATTCCTCATTGTACAATTTGTTCGGGCCACATTCGGCTACGCAGGCGCAAAGAGAGATGCTGCCCGTCATCGTGTCCTTGTGCAATGGGTTTTGGACCAGGTTCCTTTGATCGAGGCTGAGACGAACCCGTGCAATGCGAATGGACGACTTGTATCTGGTGGACGAAGGGCAACGAAGAGGAGGCTCACCACCGACGAAGAGCCTCCGGAGAGACAAAACCCGAAAAGGGTGAGGATTGGCCTTGAAGAACCGAGGCTGGCCAGCGCGAGGGTCGCGTCAAAAGCCACAAAGACGCAGCTGGAGCCCCGTATCGTAATGAACCAGGAAACGGCTCAAAGTACACAACCCGGAAATCGAGCCGGCAGCTGTTCGCAACAGGATGACGTTCAGGCAATGCCGCAAGGACCCCGTCGCAGCGCACGTATTGCGGCGCGTCGAGATGCTTCCAGGATAGGCCTTGAGCCCGGCATCTCCCAACCAAGAACACGCTCAAGGTCTGGAGCAGCACCAGCACAACCGCCAAGGTCTCATTCGCCAATTGAGGACACGAAAGCTCATACAGCGGGGAGACGGTCGCGAAGCAACAGCCGAGGCGGTATAGCTAAACCCACCCAGAGGCCACCGAGGCGTCGGAAGCGAAGGCGTGGCTGATGAGGGATCCCTAGTTTGAACAACCTGGTAATATCTTTGCGAAGAGACAACGTCGCCTGTGCATAGATCCTTCGGGTCTGTACTGTTTTTGTTACATTGAACCCAGAGCCTTTATCGGACACCTTGAGAGCTTGAGATATTCCAATCGGGCGAAGGAGCGCCGACAGGTGCTGCAAGCGTACGGACGAGGCTTGTCAAGATGGAAGGCGGGACGCGACAAATCTTACACACAACGGCGCGTCTTTGCTTGTGGCAGTGCAGGCCGTCGAGTCGCCGAGGCCAAGGGCCGGTGGCTTCCAGGCGAGACGCGCGGGGTAGTTCCGGAGCCTTTCAATGTCCCCTATCGATATTTGGCCTACTTGAGACTACGGTGCCGTTGCTGGCCATCTCCCGAAACTCGCAGGCTCGCCGCGCGCGTATAATATTGATTCCCATTCACGAACCGGCGCCTGATCCTTGCTTTTGCAGAGAGTCGACCGTTTACGATCTACGATTCTCCCTATATATTAGGCTCTTGGTTAACAGGTTTCCTAGGTTGATATCAAGGACCCAAGTGGAAGAGAGCATCATAAAGTTGGCTGAGGATAATGAGATGTTGATGGGAACTATCAAGAGGTCAGGATTGGGCGAAAACACATCCGAGGTGGCATGATGGCTCTGGCTGCGGCAAGAAATCCAAGTGTCATTGGCGGCCTCGACAACAGGGACAAGCGCCTGGCGGCGAATAGGGCTCGCATCGTTGACTTGTGAACTAGCTCCAAAGAATCTCATGGGCCTTGGTGCTAATCTCGGGTGAACATACATGAGGCTGTAGGAGACCGTAAGCAAAGTCCTAGCACGATCCAATTATAGCTGCCAAAGACGTACCCAACCAAACCCAGAAACTGTCAGGTTAGTTGGCATCCACTAATTCGGGCCGGGGCTCAAGCGCAGCCGGGGAGAGTCTGGGGAGTAGTGCGCGGCTGGGCTTGCGAGGCTAGAATTTGAGTTAGAAAGTGATGAGTTGAGAGAGGATCAAATGGATCTCCATACCGATGCTTTTGTTTTTACTCCTGCCAAAGTGTCGGGTGAACAGGTACATATCCAGGATAGGTAGGATCAGCCCCAGCCGTTGAATTGGCTGGAGCTGGCGAATATGGTAGAGAACACTATTGAGACCGGGGCTCTGGTGCCATCGTTGACCTGTTCATTGACTAGCTAGAGGGTAGAGGAATGAGTGGGGTCGAACATGGTGGTGCGGCGCTGCCATGCTTCCCTGGATGGCAAGCTATGAGCCCATCCGCTCGGCATTCTTGGATAAGAGATGCGGAACGGGCAAGCACTTGATCGGTTTCGTCCATAATTCTTTTAGCAACGGAGGCCAGACGACTTCGCGGTGCGGGAAGACGAGTTCCTTTGTCCGGCAGACTTCGCTCGCCCACCTGAGGGACAGCGATGGGCTCGCCCGACCAACACCAGCCTGCATCACCAATCAGCATAGTGTTCGGAATAACCGCGTTTTGTTTCACGCACCAGGATGGCATGTCCTGGGAAAATGCCGTCTGGTGGGGGACAGGGTGAGGGGGGGGGGGTCGTTCCCAGGAACCCCAGGTCTAGCTGCTTCTATTCCTCATGCCCTCATCTAGTTGGCCTTTGTAAAGCGCCAACTGCTGTTACGTTTGTGCTAGTCCCTGACTGAGTTGCTTGGTTTTCTAGTTGATATTGTTTTCTGCTATCTAACTGTGCATTTAGATTGGGAGCCAACTTTTCTAGGCTCTTCTCGGCGTTTCATAGCATCTTCTAGCTCAGCTTTCGCTACTCTGCATTCATCTAGGTGCTGGGAAGCCTCTTGTCTCTTGGCCCAGGAGTTGGATAACTTCTTTTCTCAGACTTTCCATCTCCTGTTCATGCCTCCCTCCGATCTCCCTTAGTTTTTCCCTCTCTTCCTCTTATTGTGTGCTTAGCCTGCTACTTTCGAAAGCAACGACTGTGTCGGAATCAATCCTCCGCATTTTATCCGGATCGTCTTGGCATATCCCCGCGCCCCAAACCTACCGTATATCTCGGAGGTAGTGTAGTGGTTACTGGTTGATTAGCACTTGCAATGGAAGGGCAGGGGGTAGGGCCTGAGGATCGTACTTCGCGGCACCATATAGCAAACATCATGTGGGTTACACTGAGTGTCATGTCGCCGCTTAGACCTGGGATTTCTAGCTGGATATCGAACGCCTTAGTGAATTCCTCATCACGAAATATTTGTCGTAGATATTCTTCCTTGGACTTGGATAGAGCCCGTACGAGAGCCCACTATCGGCTCTCAAGAAATAGGTCTCTCGATCCTTAATACCCCTAGTACTTCCGACCTTTTTAGTAGAATTGGCTATCGTTAGGAGGCTTTTCGGCAGACTACTCTCCTCTTAGTTCCATTTCTAGGTCTGGATCGATATTTAGATAGTAGCCAGTTAGTGTTACGTATCTCGGTGCCTTAAATGCAAGGGAGTATTGAACCTAGGTGGAATAGCTCTACAGTCCAGCGCCTCTCTCCTGGAGGTAGGACCCTTTGCGCCGCTTTATATTGGTGAAGCCCTCTATGGCACTCCAAACGTAAGCTAGCCGGGGATTTTAACTCTGGGTAGCTATATTTAGGATCGGGATCTCCCTTTAACCTTTCGAGCGTGAGCCCCGATAAAGTTAGGGCAGCGTCGAGCTGTTGTCTGCCGACCTTCGCAGTAATACAATTAAGAGGGTTGAGTCCATGAGAATCACTGCTGAATAGGTCGACCAGTCCGTCTATATTTTTCTCATCTTCTTTGTTAGGGAATTCGAGAATGTCGATTTTGATGCCGGCGACACCCCAACACTTCTGGCTTCTGGAATCAACAAACGTAGCACGCAGGTGGACTTCAAGTCAATCAGGGGTTCTGGGAGCCAACCCCCCCGCGCTCCCAAGGGAAGGCCTCTGAGGATCTGGACTATTTGACCGAATGAATAAAGCAGCGACCCTTACGCTCCTTGCCTGTCATAGCGTGGAGGTCTGCTCTGGTTCTCTCGCGCAACAGTCAATCTATGTACCAAACGTCTTTATTAGCTGCTCAAACGGGATGTTATTAGGGTTCTACCTTTGTATATTATATAATGACCTTAGATCCTTTGGTTTCCTGGGCAAAAGTACGGGCAGCATAATTCTTTGTAAAGTCATGTCCATCGGAGATTTCAGATCCAGCACTTCTTGTCTCGTCAGTATCATGATTTGATAGCGTTCCCAAAGTAAGAGAAGTTGTCAAAGCTGGCGGCGACCTATCCTTACTAATACGCCGCCTCTTCGGATTCCTCTCCTTAAACCCCTCCAGAGCTACATTTGCCAGGACCCACGATCTTACTCGAGATCTCCCGCTGCATTCTTCCAGGTCTGGGTCCTCCTTTTGATCGCCTATGTGCCGTTGCGATATCTCTTCCCCGTTTTGCCCAGCCTGGGATTCTGTCTTCCTGGACCGCTTGGTAGGGCTTGAGCTTCGTGATCCTCCACCGCCGTACAAGCCGTTTCTCTGTACGCGATCCATTTGTACTACACTAGTAACCCAAGCCGGACATCCGCTGGCATCGTTGGCGCGCTGCATGATCGCAAGCTTCCGCCTGTCACCTCGAAGAATAAAATCCTTGATGCAGGCAAAGGCGGTTAGAGCAAACCGGGCGAACAAGAACTCTATAGCCACGGACTCCAGACTATGAGCTTTCCGGTTATGGATGTCAAGTGCTGTATCCCCAAGGTTCGTAACGATGGAGAAGAAATGCACCACCAGATGCCGTTGTCCTCGGCCATCTTGCTTAGCCACCAGAGCAAAAGCTCGGTTATCAAAGACCCTGTGAAGATCGGGGCGGAGCCGACACATATTCTCTTCGCTATCTGTGACAGATCTTGCCCCAGCTGAATAGTCGAGCATGGCATTGTCTGTATACCATTTGTCGTGGGCTTGAGGGATAACATGAGCTATGTCAAACGTGCGAGACCCGGAGACGATGCAACTAGGCTGATGGTCGAGTTTAGTTGGTGCCAAATCTTGCCAGCTTTGAGGAAGCGACACAGGGAAGCGCCACTCTGGAAAATTGGGCGTCACTGGGTATGATATACCGTAAAAACTCTCTAAACTCGAACGACTAGCGGGCCCCGCTGGGATGCAGATCCTCGCTACAGCGAAATTTAGCCGGTGGCCAGTTTCAACTTCCACATATCACCCCCGCATAGCCTAACCCGGCTTCTGACTACGAAAATGACTGCCGCTGGCTTCCTAGATGTGATATGTGTGTTTCTGGTGATTTGTTTACTATTACGAGGCTCTGAACTTACTAATTAGATGTTACAGATGACTATAAGACTACCTTGTGCTTCGAGCTCAGACGAATTTACATACTTAAATACCAGCTTCCCTTGACCCCTAATGTAAATACCGGTATTTCCCTTACAAAAGATAGGTCTTATTATGGCTGGGTAAGGGAGGCTAGTAGGCCCTTAGTTAAAGATGTCTTAGAGGTAAAGAAAGTAGTGTTTTATTATCCTAAGAGCTATGGAAATAGGTAGAAGAAAATAGACTAGTGTCTTAATATTAAGAGGGAATAGTAGGAGGGAATTGTATTCTTTTAGTAAGATAACTAGGTTATAATATCTTCTGATAATGCTAGTGATCCTAGTCATAATAGATAGTCTCTCTGACTTCTGACAGTTGAGATCTCTGTGAGTTATAGTCCTATAGCTATTAAACTAACTTAGCTTTTTTCCCTAAGACTTTAAGGCCCCTTTCCTTTAGTTATCTTTGCAAATCCTTAACCTTCTTCTTATAATAGTATATTATTATTAATAAATTATTATTATCCATAGAAATTATCTTATGCTTATTAAATAATAGATCTATTTCTTCTTTTAGTTTGACTGGGATTTGCTCTACTATTTCCTACCCTATGAAGTTAATCTTTTTAGTAGGGATATCCTTAATCTTAATAAGGTAATCTTCTAAGCTATTATACTATATGCTAATTCTATAGTTTAGGAATGCTTTCTTTACTATATCTACCTTTATAATAAGCTATTAAATTACCTTAGCTATAATGTATATTATTATAATCCGCTTATTACTGATAGACCACTTAAAATCCAGCCCTTCCTCTCTCTCCTTACGTTCTATATATCTATTAGTTGCTTCCTCTAGCTACTGCTTAAACAGCTTATTAATAGCTATATCTAAAGGTTACAATAGACTTATATAACCTCCTAGAATTAGCGTAAGCGTAATATTTAGATCTCGAAGTTTCTTCTTAATCTCTTTAGTATTATGGAATGTAGCTGTATCTATAACTAAGAGCGTGTCTTCGTTATCCTCTATAGCTAAGAGCGTGAGTTCCTCTTCGATCTATTGCAATAGAAGCTTTTTGTTATTATATACTGTTTTGTTAAATACTATAGTAACGTTAGGGTGATAGAGATAACCCTCCTTTTCCTAGATTTAACTGCCTTCCTTAGTAGGAATACTATAAAATATAAGCTTTGGCTAAAGCTAGTGTATTCTATCTGTAAAGATATATAATACTAGAGTTGCTTGCTGCTTGTTCTACCCGCTACGGTTAGTATGACTAGCAATAGTTTTAGCGCCCTTGAAATCCTATGTTTCCCTATCTAGGAACTTAAACGGAATTGGAGTCTCGTTAAGGTTTAGTATAAGGCGCTTTGGAAAGCGGCGTTTTGGGGATGATAGGATTATTAAGAGGGCCCGAGACTAGGTTCTAACTGAAGAGACGCGTCTAATGAATCGTAAGAATATATTTACGACCTTGATATAGTTATCTGGGCGCTTGGTTGACTGCTTTGTAACTCAGCGCTTTACTATGTTGTGATGCCGAAGAAAGCCGTGATACTAGCCGATAGAGAACTTGAACGGGTCCGGGAAACTCGGATAAAGGTCTCTAAATAACGCCCTTGACTTTGCCCGGAACCAGGAAGTTGTGACTATTCGTGACTTGGCTCTTCGCTCTTGAAATTGCTTATAGAGCTCTGCCTCGAGCCCCGGCCAGTGTGGTGTAAAGACCCTAATCCGATCATCAACATAAGACTCACTGAACGCCTGTTTCCACCTGTGGATCGTAACTTTAGGTATTTTAAAGTGATTTGACGCATCCATTAGGCTTGGAGCGCACAAAATACCACTAACTTCGATACGATAGTGAATTAACCATATCACAACCTCCTCCTTCTTCCTCTTCGAATAGGAGCGTTGCAGGCGTTGAACCGGCTTTGAAACTCGGAAATGTCGGTCCTTGAGAGGAGTTGGCTTAGGACCACGCTTCTTGGACCTCTGAGGGGTGGTCCACGTGGTGATATTCGAGTCAACTTCCTCAAGAGGTGCCATTGTGTGCAAAAACGGCTCCAAGAGAGCTTCAATTAATTGAGAAAATGAGGGAAATATAAATAGCGGAAAGATGCGACACCGCCCCTGTCTGATATCATACCCCTCAGTTTACATTTGTATGCTAGCTACATAGGGAATAGATCTGCGTTGTGGTGGGGCGCCCAGCCCCTTAGTCTTCGCGCCAGTCGTTCGAGTTTACAGAGTTTTTACGGTAGTCTCGTTCCCATCGCCTGATTGCTTGGGTCATTAGCATGAGTCTAATACACAAGGAATGGGGGATCAAGCAGAATCGATCTTGAGGATACGTACCCTGTGGAACGTGGAGATAGTAATGGTTGCGCATCAAAATGCCTTCCCTAGATCATTCTGGATGGCCAAGGTGTAGGAAAGCCGAAGGGAATCCTGATAGACCTCGATTCCTCAAGAGAGCTCGCCGAAGGATTGGGAACGGAGCTTGGAATCACCGGCACCAGACCATTTATGGCTATTGGCGTTCTGAAAGGTGAATGTCATACTTATCGGCACGACCTAGAGTCTTTCCTTTACGTTTTCCTGTGGACAATCATAACGAACCACACGGAGAATCCTTCAGAGGCAAGCAAGCTTCGACAATGGAGCAATGGCGACTGGAACGAACTAGCGGGCACGCAAGTCTCTTGACATGGATCAGGATAGCTTTCAGGATATTTTGGAGGAATTTACTCCCGAATTCCACTCCCTTAAGCCGCTCGCCGAAAGTCTACGCCAAATTCTTTTTCCCCTATGGGATGGGGTAATTTGGACAGGGACCAACGGCTCGCCCGAAGCTGTAGACAAGCTCTACGATGGAATGATCCGCGCGTTCGAAGAGGCGATTGCTTCTGAGGGTGGAAGATGGATGTAATAGATATGAGAAGGTTTGTTCTGTACCGTGTCCAAGTACTACAAGCATAAATAAAGAGGACGCACCCGCGACATGTTTGCCTTTTCTGAGTCGGCGTGCGGAAAGTACTGGGCCCTTCCCCGATGGGACTTTTTTCTTCGATGGCCTTCGATCGCGGTCAACCAGTTTCGTTGTTTCGAATGGGCGGAAATCTCCATAAGTCAGGTAACCACCGGACTTTCCATAAATCGGTGCCCGGGACGCGGATCTACAGTATCAATGGCCCCTGAGATCCGTTCTCCCGGGCGTAATAAATCTACTACTACTACAGCAAATAGAAGATGTTGGATCTTGGACTTTGGATGATGCGAGCACCGGCAAACTCGCGGACAGCCTCACGGTGTCTTACGAATTCATGACCGAAGAGGGCATGGATTTGGTAGAGACAATGCTGAAACCGCCAGTATGTCAATATCCTTCTGACATACTGGACCAGATTCGAGGGGTCATGGTAGGCGCCTTCAAGAGAACGTGACGTCGCTATGATGCCGAACGGGGATATTCTTACTATTGTTGCATTCGCCAAGGCCCCTCGGATGACACTGTACGCTAGATCCTAGTATCTCGAATCTGAGTCAGAGTGGGTGGGAACTGGACTGACTGTTCAAGAGGAAGGATAAGTCTTCTGAGATCTCTGATGCTAAGCTTATACCCATGCCGCAGGGAGGGTTGTAAGTTTTGACCCGAGAGCACTAGGACCAGGTTCTAACGACTTCAGGGCTGTCGTAGATGGTCGACTTTGGTGGAGGGTTATAATGCTCGGATTCATGACGCCGAAGGAACTCGAAAAATACCAGTGTCTCTCATGTATCGAGTGGAGAAGATGAGTGACGAAAACATTGGCATGTATTTTAAAGGCGAAGAGGAATAATGAGGGGTATAAAATGGTGCAGCAGGGAGTGTTTGTGACATGAATTTACATCTTTAATTGTTGAAAATACTTTTAGGATTACACCTAATATGACACAACACATGCAAACGCACTACTTTCTATGCCGATATACTCCTACATAGAAGATACTCTCAGAATATTCGAACCGAGCCCTACCACATCTGTAGCTGAGGGGACAACATTTGGTCAACGGATATGGCGTTAGCTAGTATGAAATCCATAAGACCCTCGAAGGAATAGCCGGGGTATCTATAGTGATCCCACGGGAAAAGGCGGGCCTGTTAGGGTGCGGACGGGCGTTCAGTGGAGGTTGTTGACCAACGGGTTAGTAATTAGCGCCTGAGGGCATCCCAGATTGTGGGTGTTGGTAATTGGCGTCCGAGGGTATCTCGGATTGTGAGTGTAACGATTCGTCTGTGTTGGCGTGATCATTCGGATCGAGGGATGCAAGAGGCGCAACGGCTGCATCCTCAAACTGCTTGGCAGGATGGTTTGTTTCGGTGTCATCTGTTGTGCCCAGCGTAACCCGTTTTCGGTTTTTGCTCAACGGAAGCCGGGAACCATACTTCTTCTTCATCGCCTCGTCAAGCTTAGTCTTTACCCCGTGCCTCAGCTGTGTTGTGCGCACAGCTCGATGATGGGGATCAATGCAGTTGTGGTTCTTTTAGTCTTTTACAGTCGTTGCATCAAAGCCGCAGCGGCCACAGCATTCCTTGACATCTAATCCCACAGTTACCATTAGTAGTTTTAGATAGGGAAGTGCACGTGCAGCATTCGGAATGTCACTCAAGGCTTTTCCAGCAACTGAATTCGGTTATTACCTCACACCCTTCAATTGGACATATGAGTGATAGCTTGGGTCGTGTTCGGCTATCTGTTGGTTAGGGAGGGGGGTCGGTCATTTAACGCCCTAGATGGTGCTATCGAGAGGGATGAGGGCGGTTGAAGTTGCTCAAGGTCGGAGGCGTAGGTCTAAAAATCGTTCGCGAGAAGTCAGACATCGGATTCTAGATTATTACTTAAGCTTTAATTTTATTTAGGTATTCTCTATTTTAAGTTAATAACTTTAATTAAGTAATTAATTTATTTTAATTAAATTTTCTATTAATAAATAGTTTCTTTTCTTTATAAAAAATAATATAATATAAAGGTTAGTAATAATATATATTAGCTAATAATAATTTAATAGCTTATAAAGCTAGAAGATTAATTAATATTTTTATAAATTATAAATTATAAATATAGTACTCTATATTAATTAATAAGAAACTTAAGTATACTTATTATAAGCTTATACTAAGCTAACTACTCTATCTCTTTATAAGTAAATTTACTATATAAGTTAATTATATATTTTACTATAGCTTATAATATAATAATTAAGTATAAATTAATTTAAATAGAATTCCTTTACAAACTATTGAGTAAATATTCAGCTCCTTAAAGTAACCGATATCTACTATGCTATGACTAAGTCCATTAACCAGATTGGAGTCTCGGCCAACCCCGTCAAGTGTATTCAACACCTCTTTAGCCCAAGCAATCTTCATCATCCAACAACCTAGTATTTGGGACACCACATCTACCGCTTGAAACCTCGGACGAGATGAAGCCTGACTTGTTCTCGGCCGGAAGTTTCCGTCTCCTGTGACTGAATTGTCCACACCAAGGTTGGAAGATTGCAATCCCGTTCAGTTCACCTAGGAGCAGGGCACCGCCTTGATTACCTGATGACGTCGACGTAGTCTAAATGCCAGGGGCCACGGCGCTAGCAAATCCTGCCGTCCTCGACCGTCTTTTACCGCGTGCCACAATATTCGAGGCATCTGTTGCCGTCGTATCTGCGTCAGCCGCTATCGCCTCGCCGTCGTCTTCGGCGCGTCTTCCTACCTCCACCTCCCAGGGACCAACATAATGCCCCCTCTATCGCCTCTCTACTGCCATCAGTTGTCCCTCGAGGGCGTTATTGATTTCTCTGCTGAGCTACCCTTATGTCACGGCCCGGGTTGGGACCAGGCGGTCACAACCGGCAGAACCATGACATGCCCACTGTTTTCCTCCTATCACGGGAGCCGACCACCAAGACTCCGTGATCACCGTGATCAGGGCCCCGATCGCAGCGATCAAGCGCCATGATCACCGTGATCACTTGCATGAGCACCGTGATCACTACAGTATATATACACACTCCTTTAGCACTTCCATAGAGATAGCCTCACCAGCTATCAACACACTTGATTACATTGAATCTCCCATTCTACCATTATCAGACCGTGACTGACATTGCTCCCGACAACGTCCTGATCCACTCGATCATACACCTCACGCTCGGACCTACCCTAGACCCCTAGGATAGACCCAACCGTCATACCTTAGGAATAGATTAACGTACTAACGCAAAGCGTAGATTCTACTATATTATTAAGTACTTTAAGGCTATAAATAGTAGTAATAGTACTTATTATAGCTACCCTTAACTTATCTACTTTACCTATAATTATATACTTTCTAAGGAATCTTAAGATAACTTCTTATAAACCTTCTTTTAGGCTATAGCTCTCTTAATAGATAGGAAGGAAGATATTAATCTTAAGAGTCTATAATTACCCTTATTTAGCTTTATAGGCTATTTATAAGAAAACTTCTTTCTACTCTATAAGGCTAGATAGATTAATCTTTTTATCCTTTAATTATTACTAATATCTTTTAGTAAAAGCTTCTATAAAAAGGATTCTTTAGCCTTCTTCTATATACTATTTTATAGTTTAGAAAGTATAAGAAGGAAACTTATAAGGCTTTACTAAGACACTAAACTAAGTATTAACTTTATATAATACCTATTTTATCTATAATTATTATTACTATATAATTTTATATAAATTTAACCTAGAAAAAATAGTAAAATAAATATAAAAAGATAGGAATAATACTTAAGATAATAATAAGAATCTACTTTTAAAAGATACTAATCTAGTTAATATTCTAAAAGTAGCTTATATCCTTCTATATTCCCTAATAAAGGCTAATATAGGTTTAGAACTAGTATATCTCTCTTTAGTAGAAGTAGTATTATCTATAACTAATATACTAAGAATCCTTCTAAATAAGCAATACTCACTATCCTCAATATATTTAATAGCAGCGTTATATACCTAATCGAAGGTATCGATATTAACCGGCCACGCAACGCTATCATACTTACACATACCCTCCATTGGCTCTTCGGTGACTTTCGGGTTTTCTTTGAACCCACCCCAGATGAGCAGCCGCATATCTACCGAATTAGCTCGTTTTACCCCCCCCCCCAGTCTTCTACGGGATCCCGCCTTCCCCATTGCTCGAACGCTCTACCTCACCGATACTCGGACAATCGACCCCCCTTCCCCTCGGCTTCTCGTGGTTCACAGCGCTATTGCTCATATCCTTCACCTCTCTACAGCAGGGGATTACATCGATAAGTTGCTCCGGGATGTAGATGGGACGGGCATACAGGCAGATGGGTCTACCGAGCTGGACCGTTTAGTAAAGCTTAGATTGGGAGGGTGGCTGGATGGCCCTGTCTATTCGTAGCTGATGGACTACGGATATGCTCGAAGTCGATGAGGTCTGGCTACTTATGCAATGCTTCTCTTACAGTATAACTACCCATTATTACCTGCTTTTCCAAACGCCACGGCTGGTAGACCATGATCGGCTGGCAATGCTCTTCATGAAGTCCCTCCATCTATCCCAGGAACTCTGGTCTACATGGGAGCGCAGGAGCTGGAGGCCGGGGGAAGCGTGTAACGCGAGCACCAAGACGACAACGGGCCAAGCCAGAGCAGCCACCCAGAAGGAAAAGTGCCCGTTTAGGAGCGAAACCGAGGCTGAAGGCGAGGTAAGGGGCAAGGAACGCCAATGCCCAATATAATGATAGCCATAATTTACGTAGCTTCGACGGCCCGAGATGGCATTGTAGCCACACAGCAGCTGCCGAAATTGCCGAGGACTGCACCTGGAACCACCACAGCTAGTCGCCAGCTGAAATGTCTGCCAGAACACGCTCCTAAGGGCGTGACAGTCCGGATAGTAGTCACTTGTGGGTGCATGTTGCTTTCCAGAACCACCCTGGCTAATTGCAACAAGAGGCGAGCAACTATTTATTAGACGAAGTTCAGCCAGAGAACAGGTTGCCTGCTTCACTAACCAGCACCGGCCTCTTTTCTGGAGACTGCTACTTCATTGTCCATCTTCGTTTTTTACTCGCATGTAATGTCATCCTCTAGCTGGCTCTCCACTGCATGGCGTACAGTCTCCCGGATTTTCGCTGTCGGGCAACATCAAGCCGCGACCAACCAGTACCCCCTCACCCAAGAGCAACGCGACAGCAAGAGGCAGCCCTTCATCTATTCCATCGACCAAGATGCCGTTCGTGCGCTGGCATCTCGACATAACGACGAAGAGCCCAGTCGCATCCTCGCCTCCGATAGCGGTAGCTTCAACGTCTGCTTCTTCATCGAGTTCCCAAACAGCCACACAAGATGGGTCGTGAGGATCCCCATCGAGCCTGTTATTTACGACGTCTGGACCAAGCTCCAGAGTGAGGTCGTCACCATGCGGTACGGGTCGTTGTGGAACACTCTTGTGCAATGGCTAACTCAGACGGCATGGTCAGGTACATCGGGAACAAGACAACCGTCCCTCTTCCTCGCATTCACGCATACGGACGAGATGGGAGGCTAATTCCCGATAGCCCTACGACACAGGCTTATCTCATTCTCGACTTCTTCCCCGGCCAGCCGCTCGATTTACAGGCGTTGGCAAAGGATACAGCAGCACGGCGAAAACACTTCTACACCCAGCTGCTTGGGGTCATGGCTCAATTACGGCAGCTGGAGTTCGCGACGGCGGGCTCGCTGATGCCGGATCACGACGGAGGGCCAGTACCAGTTATAGGCAACGTCCTCTCCATCTCAATAAACGAACTTCAGATCAACCGCAGCGAAGCAACATCTCCATCGATATTTAGCTCGGCAACTAGCTTTGCTTTGTATCAACACAAATTGATGTCGGAAGCATACCGATTGCCAAAGAGCGAGCTCTCCCGTCAAACCGCGGAACTTGAACTTTTTGCACTCAACCATCTGCAACAATTAATCCCAGAAATCATCGCTTCCGAATGGGATAGTGGCCCCTTCATGCTATCTCACTCAGACCTCAGACCGGCCAACATCATCGTTGACGATGATCTCAACATTCGATCTATTATTGACTGGGAGTGGGCTTGCACGGTTCCTCGACAATTCTTCATGCCTCCATCATGGATCACTGCGCAAAATCTTGGCTATACAACTGGAATGGATCGCGACAAGACCTTCCTCGAATTCCGCCAAGTTCTTGAGGCAAAGGCCAGTTCATCTGGCCTCTACTGCCAGCT
Source organism: Neonectria magnoliae (assembly GCA_037954305.1). Taxonomy (NCBI): domain Eukaryota; kingdom Fungi; phylum Ascomycota; class Sordariomycetes; order Hypocreales; family Nectriaceae; genus Neonectria; species Neonectria magnoliae. The sequence continues at coordinate 296,307 of JAZAVK010000026.1, forward strand.
CGCTGACGAATGGGGTCCAGACCTTCCCAACACGCTGGTATTGCCTCTAGCTGAGATACTACAGCACCATTCGAACCTCATTCATATCTACTACAAGTGTGTGTTTCCCCAGTCTTTTCAAAAGCCACGCGACGAAGTCATTGCTGGGTTCTTCCAAGACAGCAGCCAGAGGAGCAGGAACCATGCTTCAGAGGTCCAGCAACGAATCATTAACTCGGAGCGATACACCCAGCATTTGAAGGACAATGGTTTATATGTTCCCGACGAGGAAGCTCGACAGGCTCGCGAATGGCTCGAGAAGGCACGGCAATTGCAGGAGAAGCTGGGGATAGATAAGATCTAGATAGGATGACCTCAACTGCCTCGTTCGTACTCCTCTAACTCTCGCTTTTCCTCCTTCAACCTCCCTACCTCCCGTTCCTTGGCTGCGATGGCGCCCCTCATCTGCTATCATCTTTTGACACTTGGAGTCCGTGTCATCAATATGGACAGTTTCCACTCTGCCCTCTTTCCCAGAGGAGCTGGAAGCGCTACCTGACATCTGATCCCGCACAGAGTCGGGGACATTACTAACAAGATCTACCATGGCTTGAACCTCTGCATCTTTGTTCTTTATCCAGGCGATTGCATCATCAATGTCTGTCTGCAGGCCCTTGATCTCTACATGGTAGGAGAACAACATACTCGTCCGGCTGTGTACACCTGGGAAGCCTGAGCGTAGGGATGTGCGCTTGGTTAATCCTGTGCAAGTCTCTAGAACGAATACGGGCTCATTTTTGGGAGCTTGGGCTTGGGTTGTACCTTTTATCGCTTGTCGCTTTGGGCGCCGACGATGGGACGATGATGGGAAACCAATCTTGCCTGCCTAATTGCCACGACCAAATCTGTGGCTAGTTGGGTGTCCGTTTTAAATTCCACCTCATTCGTTACCTGGATTTGACGTCCCATTCATTGACCTATTCAATCATACCGTTTAGTGCCCCGTCTGGTGTCCCGCCTGGTGTCCGACTTCGTGCCCCGGTTTTGTATCCCGCTGCTCTGCCCGTGCACTCCCGATCGTTCTGTATAATGACCATCAAGGAAATCAGCTTAATTCCTAAATCCTATGCCTTGAAATCTTCAAACTATGAGAAGTTATTGGGACCGAACTACTGGAACTTTCATTGCAAGTCTCTTCACATGGCAATATAAATTTACCCATAAGTCTAAAGGGGAACCACATGTTGATACAATTCATTTGTAGACTAAAGTTCATCTACCTTAGACCTATTGACAAGAACAGTCTCAAGGATGTCGCTATGTCGGTCCTAGTCCACCCGGCCGTTGTCGGCCTGGCCGCCTCAAATCCGTTAATGGAGGGTGTAGCGCAGTATAGCTCTGCTCATGAGAACTCCTGTGGTGCATTAATCACTTCTGTATGGCCAATTACTCGGTCAGCGTCATCTACCCCAACGGCATTAGAGCGGCCGGTCCAGTCAACTTAAACAGCTGCCGCAGGTCAACGCAACGCAAACAAGGTCGCTACCAACTTGTATGCAATTGAGCTGGGGGCAAGCTCCGGCTGTGCCTGATTCAACCATGTCCTGTTGGGCCTACCGCCTGCCTCATGCTACTGCTTGCCCAACTCATCGCCATCCCCAGAGTCCTGGGCTGGAACGTCCAGCTAGGCGGCCAAACCGTCGACTTCCAGCTGCAAGCGGGAACAATCAGAGCCGTCGGCTATGTTGAGTTCCTATCGGACTGCCCGCTTGTCGACGCTGCTTCTCGACTCCACCGAAACAGCAACCTACACTGTTGTGCAGAAGGTCACCAGGACTATTGTAGTGATAGTCACTGACCAGCCTACATATACAACACTAACCACTCCCCCCTCAACACCCCAGTCGTGGGCATGGACACTACCCCGTGGCACGGTGCCACGGCAGGGACGACTAACACCAGCTCATCATTCACTCTCGGTCTGCTATCCGCCCCGTCATTCCTCAGCGAGTAAGCTCTGTCTCCGAGGAATGCCTTGGTCCAGTAGGTCTGGGTGCCTTTTTTCTTCATGTTTGCTGTCGGCTTTGGTCCGTCCTGTTTCTAGATAGCTACATTCCCAATCTACATGCAATCTCCTAGTCTCGTCCACTTGCCGCGCCCGTCGCGATCTACCCCATCTCTCCTCTTTGTCCCCCTTATCCTCGATGGCTCGTCTACCTTCACCAATGCCCTGGAACGCCATGCCGCTCCAATCAGACCCAAGGCATCAATTCTCGGCTGCTGGGCCTCCTTAGCCTGTACTGTCGCCGTGGGTACTGGATGATTCATCATGCGATGCCGAGCGAATGACACAACCAAAGGACCGCAGCTATGGCCGTTTGGCGTTGGGCACTCTATAAGTTTGTTAGTTTACTGACCTCCTGTATATAGCTAAGCACTAACCTTTAATGTGAATTTTAGATCTAGGAACTGCTCTTTATAGGCTGCCTATTATCCCGTTAGTAATGAGTTAGGGCGCTCCTAGGTTAATATCTTACCTTAAAGCTATGCTTAGCCATTTCCTAATGAGTTATAATGGTAGATTAAATTATTGCGTTAGGTAATCTCTAGGAGGGTAAAATAGTTATTATATAGAAGAATAGGAATGAGATAAATAAGTAAGCAGCTAAACCACGATTAGTTAGGCTCCTATCTAAACATCCTCTAGTGTATCTAATACTTCCTACACGCCTTATTCCTAAGGTCTAGCCTTGAGATATAAAAAGTGTTTAGATGGAACAAAAAAATTCTAGCCTTATCTATAGCTTTATAACTAGTTAGTTGCCGTAAAGGGCGGTTGTCATTCAGCTGTAGGCACCGAACTCGAAAATAGTATACTATCAAGGATCGGACCTATTATCAATCCAAGTCTTTCCCGCGTCTATTGGCTTGTTAGAGATAGCATCTACACCCCTAAAACGCTGCGAGCCTGTTGAAGTTGACATGGCGAAAGGCAGCGAGTTGGAGAGCATCAAAGTTAAGCTGAATTTCTCTTTTATAGGTCACATAGATGTTCAGAAGGAGGATCCCAAGGTAATTCCTGCTTAGACGTTAAAATCTACGGGCTAAGTGCAATCTATATGAGAGAATGTCATTCTTGGTTGGGTTATGATGCCACCTTTATCAAATGGCTCTATGTGTGTCCCAAGTGTAGCTATTCCCAGCATATCACCCACATGCATCGATGATAATTCTGGGGTAAATTCCATGTTCATCAGAGGTGCTCTTGAGAGCATCGCGCCAGAATACATAAGCAGTAAATTTGATTCAGCAATCCCGGGTTGCATGAGCGGTGCTCTTGTCCCTCCCATCCCAGAGTATGGCAGTTCGGGGACTTGACTATGGCGGGTTGATGCACTTGGGAAAGCCGACGATCTGAGTATTCCTGAGTTGACCGTCTTCCCGGAATCTCTTGTGGCAGTGGGATGAAAGACCAGAGCACCACGTTGGTCACCCTGTTGCACAGATGCCAGAACTGATCAGTCCTCACCACTCTATCCTTCCTGTTTGATTGCTGAGAGTGGGGTTGATCTGTTCCTCCATCTCACCGCCCGCACTTCGCCCGCCGGCACATCACTCTTTGCATCAAAACCTTCACGTCAAACATCAATGTCGTTCCGCATCGCAGAATCATACAATGGTGCTGAGGTTCTTTGACTGCTCCGTGCCCGAGTGCGGAAGACCGAGTGCGCGCGCAGTTGGGGCCGGGTGTGATATGTGCAGCAGCTACTTCTGTGGAGTTCATATGTCTCGGGATTTCCACAAGTGCAGCATCGAGGTAAGAGTCGCCCAGACATATACCACTATAGTGCAATGCTTGCTAACTGCGGCTCCAATATCAAGGACCTGGACAATGCAACCTACAATGCGCTCGTTATCGCTGAAACCGGTCGCCTTCGTGCTCAGATCAACGAGAAGGCAGTTTGCGAACTCGCTTCCGGCCTAAACGATGGCAAACCTTGCATCATCGAATACCCTTCAAAGGTTGTTGGGTTAGGCGCTCTTATGGGGTGTGCCAACTACCACGCCCGCATCCGCTTCGGTGATGGATCCCCGTCGTGGCTCATGCGAGTGCCGCGGGTTTCGGGCTTTGCCGTCGGGTTCCCCGTTTCTCTCGCAGAATACCTGATCCGCAGCGAGTATGCAACCCTGAAGTTCTTGGAGACTACCGCAGTACCGGCACCGAGGGCCTTCTCATTCGGCATCCCGTCTCAAGGTACCGACCATAGTATTGGGGTATGTTTTCTTCTCATGGAGGAGTTATCAGGCAAGCCATGGGATGGTCAAGGAGACACCACCAAAATCTGGAAGGGTCTCGCAGAGATCTGCATGGAGTTAGAAAAGCACCCGTTTACTAAAGCGGGGTCTCTATATATTGAGTCTCCTGACGACCTACTATCGGTCTCTGCTATAGCGAGCGATAGATTCGTCTGTCTTTACTCCTATGGGCCATTCGAGACGTCAGTGGCATACTATACGGCTTGGGCCGAGCAGTACCTGGCGTTGATTGCGGATGGTCAGCTCTATCCCCAGTTTCCTATCGAAGCCTACTTGGTATATCGCTTTCTCCAAGACAATGCGTTCCAATTGTCCGATTCTGAGGAAAAATTCTTTCTGAAACATGTTGATGATAAGGGTGATCACCTGATGGTCGACGAAGACCTAAACATTACCGGCATCATCGACTGGCAGATGGCACGTATCGTTCCGCGACGAGAGGCATTTGCGCTATCCCTCGTATAGCTGACATGAGGGCTCTTTGTGGTGGTAATGTTTCGCTTAGTACAAAAGACCTTGCATTGAGCAATGCCTTGCGCGAGAAGGGGGCGCGGCTGGCAAGCTATACGGGAGATGAGAAGGTGAGAAGATTCTTCTGGGGCTTAGGGCTTGAGCCTAACTGGGCCTATGCGTTGCCATTGGCAAATGCCATCCTTCGGGTCTTCGGGATTGAACAGGGCTGGGATGAATGGAAAGAGGTAGCATTGAAGCGGTATGAGGGCGATGAACGCCTAAAGGTTCTTATGGAAGAGTCTTCTGGGAGTACACATTAGTAACTTCTAATGATGTACAAAGCTACAGCAGGTCCACTAGGGGAGCCTACTGTACTAACTACTACTGGTATTGGCACCCAATACTATTTTCCTGGTCCGTGCAAGCTCCTCTGATCTGGAATTGGATCCGAATATAGGATTTATTGTATTACTACCTCGTTCCGCGCAGAGCTCCTTACCGCGAAGCGTATGGCCCAACCTACTTTTGCTTCTCTTGCTGCTGACTCGTCTGTAATAGCTTCCACTCGTTTTCTCCATGGCGCCAGTGTGAATGGTTGAATGGTCTCCAACTGCTGCATTGGTACACTTCTGAGTGCTGTCGCTACCTGGGAGAGCGGTGACCGATGAGACTTTCTGGACGCTCGTATGCGAGATGTCATCCTGCGAAGAGGGTTGGTTGTCAGGAAATGTGTGAATGTCCGTCCACATCTTGGTTGCCCTATTCCAAAACCGCTGCTGTGCAGTGAAGCCCTACGTTGGGGCATGCTAGATCAAGAAAACCTCCCCTGACGAGCTCCAGAAGGCATTTCTGCTTGCTTGAAGAACGCCTGGGACGCTGTCTCAAGGTCGGTCACGCCTCTAAAGTAGGTATCGTGAAGTTACAGAGCCCGACATACATAGGGCCAAGCTCCTCTTTGAGCACATCGTCCACATATTTGCGATGCTCGGATGAGTTTGCAAAGCTGCTAGTATTGCGCAGCTATGGGGTTTGTTGGAGGGAAGACGCCGTTGGGCGGGGAGGCGGGGTAGATTCGGTAACGGCGGTGTAAACTTGATCCCATATAAGATGATCATTTGGGTCGTCGGCGAGGGCGGCTTTTAGAGGAGGTTTGGTGTGGTCGTAATCGAAGTCATCGGAGGCGGCAAGCAGAAATGAGTCTGAGGAGATCGCTTCGGAGGGTGCTATAGCCTGATTTCGAATGGAGCAGACTAGCAACTGGAAGGCTTTGCAGAGAGGGAAGAAGGAGGAGCGTGAGATTTCGGAGATCTACACGCGGTTAGTGAAACCCACATATGAATCTCAGGCGGATTACCTTCGTAACCAAACTGGCCAAGTGCGTCTGATGAGCAAGAAATGACACTGCCTGCACTGGTTGAGGCGAAAGAAGCGCGGAAAGTATCGCGTCCTTTCCGGATGGGATTTTCTTCGATAATTTTCGATCATGGCTGACCCGTCATACTAACAAGCCTGTGATGGTGTTTTGGCAACGGTTGAGTTCGATCGGCCGAACCAAGCGTGTCTCCAACGAAGGCCGTCAGTATACTACAAAATCGAGTACATCGACGTGTCATTCTCCGGGACTATGGGATGCCAATCTACAAGGCGGGCTCCCGATCAGCTCTGCTTACTGCGTTCGAGCATTGCATCGAGGGACATGAGTCACTATACAAGGCAGGCTTCCTACATCGAGACATCTCAGTCAACAATCTCATGACCAATGAGGACGCCAGCAACCCCTCCTGGCCTTCATTCTTGATTGACCTTGATCTCGCTATCAAGGTGCAACGAGGAGCTATCTCTGGAGCAAAGGGAAAGACCGGCACGAGGGCTTTTATGGCAATTGGGGCACTGCTAGGCGAACAGCATTCATTCTTGCACGACCTCGAGTCGTTTTTCTGGGTCTTGTTCTGGATATGTATCCACTACAAGGAGCCAGATGAGAGCAGGGTCGTCCAAGAGTTCGACAAGTGGAACTATGCTGATATGAAAGAGTTGGCAAAACTAAAGCTAGGTACTGTGGCGAAAGAGGGGATTTTCATGGAGACAATTACCGATAACTTCACAGTGTATTACGCACCGATGGTTCCAATGTTGAACGGGCTCAAGCAGATCTTCTTTCCTAGAAGTCAGCCGTGGGAACAGGAAGATGACAAGTTCTATTCACGAATGAGAGAAATACTTCGGCGGGGGCGAGAGGATTTGAAGTAATATAAATTTGCAGTCGGGCGTGCGCGCGAGTTGTTCGTCCAGGAGCTCGCAGGCTGGCAGTTGGAACACAGTTTGCTAGGAATCACAACTATGAAACCCGCGGGTTTGTGATTCTTGATGCGGCCCTACATTTCCGATCTCATTGACTAGGCAGATATGAATCTGAGCCTTTTTATTTGCTACGTCTTGTTGAGTTTCTGTGGCCGGAGCGCGGAGCGCCTGGATAATATGCTTGGTTAAAGGTTAGCCGCTGAATGGCCGAACATTAGTTCGACAGCGACAATCCGCTCACAAGAATGACGTGTATCGTTTCCCATCTCGTACGCCTGAGTCTTAAGTTGGCGAAGTGTGGCGCGTTACCGCTTTCTCGGTGCAGGTCCAGAAAGCTGGTCGCAAGGACGCTTTGTTGCAACCTCAACTCGTCGAAACTTGTGCCCTTCTCTAGACGCGCGGCTCAGGAAGAGATTTTATTAGATATGATGTCTACAAATAGACCATTACTCCCTTGCCTCCCATCCGTGAAATATCTTTATGTTGAAATCTGCAAAATAGGAGCCCCATGCAAATTGCTGGGATTATTGTGCGTTATAGCCACCAACAGTCTCCTACGGGGTCCGCCAATGCCTTTCGGAACGCGCCTGAGAAGCAAGGCACTTGTCGTTTCCCCAAGGTTTTGATTTTATATCCAAGCACATCACTCCTCAATACGCCGCGCTATTTCTCCTCAATTTGCCAGCCATGTTACCGCGGTAAGTTCTTGACGCGGTCGAAAATCTTGATACAAAACTCATAGAGCTTATAGAAACCAGCTTCGAAGCCATGGTGCCGCCGCTAGAGCAATCCCTTTTCTTCGCAAATCAATTCGCTATTAGTTGTGGCGCTGTCTCGGTAGATGTCGCGAGGGCGAAAGTGTTGCTTATCCGCTGGCGGAAGACGGGCGAGTATCTACTTCCTAAGGGACGCAAAGATTTAGGTGAAGGCCTGGAGCACATAGCGACGCGAGAAACGTTCGAGGAGACTGGCATACCCGTTTAACTGCTCCCTGTCAACATCGAGACTATGGCTACTTTACTATCTTCTATGAGGGCCGAGGGCGGCCCCAAAGCCGTCACCGAACCCTTCGCTGTCACTTAACGAGTCAATAAGGGAATTCTGAAGATCATATTTTGGTATGTTGCCAGCGCGGATAGCGCAGCCATTCGAGAAGAAGGCACGCAGGATAAAGACGAGGATTCCGATACAATCTGGGTTGAGTTTAATGAGATTGAATCTATCCTAAGTTTTGATGACGACAAGGGCGTTGCTCATGGAGCAATTACCGCAGTTCGCCGGGGCATGTGGCAGCTTGATGGTGGTGATATCTGAGAGTGGTTGGTGGGCTAAGTCTCCAAGAAAAAAAAACAGAGCTCTCTGTCTTATAGAAGTCTGTCAAACAACCTAGAATTGAAGGTATCTGGATCTTCCGTTGAAGAGCCCATCTTTTATCTTCCCGTTATACGCGAAGGTCATCGTACTCCACTAACTAAGCTTCAAATGCTACTAATGCAATATCCCATCCGCTAACTCGTAGATACTAATCTCAAAATTCCATAACCGTAAAGCGATAGCCCTTTCTATCTAGTTATCTATGTTCCGATAGGTGATTTAGAGCAAGCCCTACTTACTAGCCTTATATAATACCGCTAGGCTTCTAGAGCGAAACTAAATTCCGGAAGAAAAGCTATTATTGCTTAATATTAAAAAAATATAAAATATTTATAGTATAAATAAAATTAAACTTATATAGAAGATAGTTATACTCTATAGGGAATTTAGAGTAAAGTATATCTATATATTAGAAATAAGATTTTTACTTATTATAATAGTTATTATATAGTATATATCTAAGTTTAAAAAACCCTATTAAGAGTATATTAGCTTAAATTATCTTTAATTACCTAGATAGAGTCTTATAGCTCTTAATATCTAATCCTAGAATATACTATTTATTTTTAGTAAGATTTCTAAGTAATATAAGCTTAGGGTATACCTTTACTAAATATTTATCTATAACTAATTATATAATATTAGTTCCTATATAATAGCCTATATTTACTAATAAGTTTATATATTATACTAAATTTATAATACTTCTATAAGTAAAGTATTAATTATTATAAGACTTTATAAATATACTTTTTTATATATAAGTATAAATAGTAACCTATATAAGTTAATAGAAAATATTAAACTTACTTATATTATATAAGTTTTAGTAGCTTCTATATATTTTATTATACTATTCTTACTTTTATCCTTACTTTATAAGAAATAATTATATAGCTAAAATACATTAGCTAATTACTTTAGGTAGATTTTATTAAAGTAAAGGCTAAGTAAAAGAATATATTATATAAAGTCTAGATTAATAATAAGTTTAATATATATTTATTCTTTAGGCTTAGTAGAATCTAACCTTTAGAAATAGTTATAGAAATAATATTAAAAGTAATAGAAATACTAATATTTATAACTAGAGCTTCCTAATTATATAAAGTATTATTATCTTATATAATCTAGCTAAAAGTATTAGAGAAAACCCTCTTTATATTACTAGTAAGTTTAACTCTAAGTATTAAGTTAAGGAAAAAAAGGTTAGGTTAATCTTAGAAGTTTCTTATAAGTAGTACATAAGTAAAAAGGGCATATCCTAAAACTTATTTTGCAAGCTATCCGTTAACCGGAGAATAGCTAGCGAATAAGTTAAGCACCCGTCGTAGAATATACTTAAGTTTAACTATAGCTATAACTTTAGTAAAGTTATTAATATTGATTCAGTGATTGATGCTAATACTTTCGGGGCCTACTGTCCCTTGAATAGACACTCCTAATTCGCTTGATGAGTCCCTAAGGTTCTCGGAAAGCAAATCCCTGTAGAGGGCAATGATAACTAGCAATTTCGTAATTAACGTGCATAATGTCCAAGGGGTTACCGGATGGGTTAACTATGACATTTCCCCTATGTCTATCTCCGAGACTAAATGCTATCGGGAGAAATCTTACTATTCTGGCTCGTGGATCTAGATGTTTCTTTGCTTAATCGGAAATGTATCCTAGGTGCGGATAGGATATTCGTTGATGCTGAGGGGTACTTTTATAAAGTCCTTAATAGATGTGAGTTAACGGTCGGTAAGAGTCTGGATAGTGTTCGAATAAAATCCTATGAATCGAACTTCATTATCCAGGCGATCGAAGAAAAATCGGTGAATTCGTTATTGATCATAACATACCTGGTCGGGTTCTATTTTCATGCTTCTCCGGTAAGCACTGGTAATATGTTCGGCTCGAAGTAATTCGACGTCCAGAAACTAGCGCGCTATATTCATGGAAAATTAGAGTCCGTGGATATTCCAATACAATCGAAACTGACTAAGGGATTCGCCCTAGTGACGCCGGAAGAAAAGCGCGCCTAAGGGGAGATCCTCTGCGAGGAGTTGATGAACATAAGACGCTGAAAAGTGCTTCTGAACGGCAGGTAGAAGGGCTGATTCGTACGATGCTTGTGGCCCGACCTTGATGAAGACTTTGTGCTAATTCTGTGATGAGTCTCGGACTTCACCAAAGTAGCCATGAGAATTGGAGGAAAATTCGGAAGGGCAGTACCCCTTAGGCGACAATCGGAAAACAACCTGATGATGGTGGACCTGTGGATATTGTACGGGTTCCTGAAATTAATGCTGGTGAGGCCAAATAGCAGGTGACAATGGCAGGAAGCTGATAGTGCTGTATTGGGGAGAAAGGGCTTTGCTAGCGGCTCGAGTTGAATGCGATGGTTGAGGGAGAGAGGCCTTGGGTGAGATTGAAGAAATCCTATCCCGAATATACGGGAGGGCTTCTTATTAGTCAATGCTTTTACGATTTGTTACATGAGTCGGGTCAGCTAAAAGAGATTTCGGGGGCAAAGGCTGAAGGGTAGCACTGAGTCATCGACGGCCTCCAGTCGGAGCTCGACGGGGAAAGGTTCCGTGAAATTATAAGTAACCACCATCGAGGCAAACTGTAGCCAAGTATTTTAAATCTCTGTCAGATAATGATACTCTCGAGGTACCCATAAATCAATATGTTTAAAGATTGGCCACGGCCCTCGCAAAAGAGGAGGCAGTACGACTCAGTGCATGTGTGGCCATGAACTAACCGCGTCTTCGTAATACAAGCGACGTGCTAGATCTTTCCATCCTTGGGCCTAGGCCTGTTTGATAATGGAGTAACTGTGAGCGACGAATGCTATAGGTAATGAACTGATATTTTGAAATAAATATTTGTCGACTGCTCAAAGCCTGCTTTTATAACCACCTATTTAATTGGCAAATCTTCATTCACCAGCTATCCTATGACCCATTTCGTGTCATTTACTGCATTCGAATGCCTTCTTCGTGCGCACTGTCTTTTCCTAGAGGCGCTTATACCAATGTGGTGAGAGGTAGAGTGTGACCCCGTCAAGATCGAGGTATACAGACAACTAAAAGCGATGCCACCGCAAGCCCATTTCACTCAGTTGTGGATTGTGACCACAGCCTGTGGAGTCTCCCCCTCAATATCCCATACCATCGTTCAAGCCTTTTGCCACAATGCAGCTTCAAAGTCCAGTACAGCGAATCAGAGGCGTCTCGGTGAGTCTAACTTTTAGTGCACCATGGTTCGTTTAAAACTTCAAGCCTATTCAAATTCTCATTGTGGACAAACTATGCTGTTTGAGTTTATGATTTTGCCCGTGTGTTAATGTCACAATCAGCATACACAACTTACAGAAGAACCTTAACATCACCTTGACCGAATACTAATAGTCGCTAATCCTCCTATACGAAGTGCTTGGAAACTTTACCCACCCGAGTTCAACTACGCCTTTCGATCTTCATCTTAGCACCATGCGCGCACTTGACATTCGAGGCTGGTTTCGTCGCCTCAAGCGGCACTGGACCTATCAAAGATTTGATGCAGACCGAGAGATGTATAACGTCGTCGAAGGGTGCGGTTCAGCAGAAAGGTCAGAACATGCTGTCAAGAAATCCTATTTCATCAAGACGCTAATAAACCCGCTCGATAGTGATTGGGAGACCTACGATTCGACAAGCACCTCAGAATATGAGTCGGAGCACTCTGGTCCAATAGGACACACGCAAAGCTCTGGCAAGAGATTCAACCCCGAGTCGAAGCTGGATAGGATGCCCATGGAGATTTTCATCATGATCAGTGATCATCTCACAGACGCATCTCGAATGGCATTCGCCTTGACCTGTCGCTCAATCTACCAAGTTCATTTCGATGTCGATAAGTATCCTCCGCTCGCCACCAGGAAGGACAGAGAAGAGTTTCTGCAGCTTCTTGAGAAGGATGTCGCCAATCTCTACTTCTGCCATACTTGTACTGTTCTGCATTCGTGGAGTACAAATTGGGGGATATCTGGGTCACCACGATGGTCCTTCCAACCCTGCCAGGATTGGAATTACCACCAAGTAACATTATGTGGCATTGACGAACTGAAATTCTACACAGCTCGGCTGTTCATTAATTGCCACCTCTATGGACCTGCGCATGGATTGCCTCTGTCAAAGCTAGAGAGGCAATCAAATACTACAAGTCCAAGTGGTGTTCACATGCAAGTCGCCCGAAGAGGCCGAATCTTGGAAGAAGAGCTTTTTATCCTAGTCACATACACCATCAAAGGCTCTCAGGGCAAAGGAGGGAGCTTGCGTCGGCTCATGGAACAATCCGACATAACCATATGCAACCACGTTCATGCGACTGACGACAGTTCCATCTTACACGATTGGAAAGCGGGGAAGCTCAGGAGGCCTAGCCTTGACGTGCCCTTAGTTCCTTGCGAGACTACCACGGAGTCATGCTCCATGTGTCTCACGGACTACTCAGTCCAGATCACTAGGCTAGAGCAGGGGCAGGGTTGGACTGTCGTTCTCGATGTTTACAAGCAGCTGGGTGGCTGCCGATCTCCATACGACTGGAAATGGAGATGCACGAGTGAAAAAAGCCTCATGAACGAGCCGAGGTCCATCAACAATCAGGCGGGAGTGGTGAGAAATCGTTGGGCGGCGGCTGATGGCATGGAGAGAAGTGACGCAAAGTTTGTGGGCCGGCCGAATAATATGACGTATTTTATTCTCGGCATGAGACGCTGTCCCTGGAATAGCTTTTGCCAACGTGGGAGTCACGACTGCGCAAAGTATGGCCTAGACGACTAATACAGCATGGTTCCCAAACAAAGGCAGCTTATCAGGTCAGAGCAATTCACAGTCATCAAGTTTCTTTCTTAAGCTGAAATTTATCGTTTCGCCGAGGCTTGTGTGACGTTGGCATAGTGACTCAATATCAAGCAATAACCACTGCACGTAGATACTTAGATAGCTACTATAGGCGAGTAGGCGTGGTGAATCAAGTACTCAAGGCAGATAGACACTCTCGCGAAGCAACATGTATGAATTGTTTCTACTTGGCAACTAAACTCTCCATCCCCAGGACCTCGACGTTTTGCAAGTGATGTGTCCTTCTGAGAATTCCGCGGTGAGACTGGTCATGTCGACAAGGATTGGTGCCAAGGCGCAGTGCAGTTAACTATAGAGACCTGGTCAGCACCAAAAGGAAAACGTAGGGTCAGAATTGAAACGTCAGCCCGTCTTAGCTTCACCCGCCTGAGCAGGGTTACTAGACCCCAACACCACGTTGAGATGCGGGCTGGTCGTTGGGGCGGCCCCCGAAGGACCGCCACCTCCTCTCGGAGGGTTGGTGGGGAAGCATGGAGCGACCTAGCCAGCGGCTACATTAGCGAAATGCCGAAATTTGCTGGAAGCTTGCCCAGAACCCTGTCGCACTCCGGGACTTTGGAGACGATGTCGAAAGGGGCGTGGTTGCCGGGGTTCTGCGCAGGACGGTCATCAGTTGATCCGGAGGTTGGCAAGAGCGAGTGTCAAAGACACAATTTCTCGATCATTTTCCAAGCCATCTGGCTGCAGAGCAGTCGTCAAGTCATGGATGGCGCGGCGAGTTACTCGATGTGCAATGAGCAACTGGTCTTGCCTGATCCGGGCCGCCTGGGACTCTTGTTGCTCGGTCGCAACGATTGTCGTTAACAACGACACGGCCTCACGAGAAACCTCCCGTAATCTGCGCTGCTCGTATACGGTTCGTTCGGCGGCGTTTGCGATTCGTTCGGCGTTTCGGTCCGCGGTAGCAGATGAGGGAGTAGATGGGAGCACGAAGGGCAAGAAGAGGTGCACGCACATAAGTACAGTGCTGAGGATGACGAAGGGGAGGCCAATGGCCGTAAGAATCGTGCAGAGAGGGCCCCATCCGGGCCAGAGGAAGTCAACCATAGCTGGGCTGACGTTGGAGGTATGCGTATGTCTTCGACGTATGCGTTTCGGCGTTTGCGTTTCGCGGGCGTTTGCGTATCGTGGGCGACGGCGTCGTATATGAGGAGAAGAAGAAGAAGAAGAAGAAGAAGAAGAAGAAGAAGAAGAAGAAGAACAGAGGGAAGCATTTGGGGAGTACCCGTGTTGACATGGTAAGCAGAATCATCTCGTCAGTGGCTCTTGCCTTCATTGTCTTCATCGTGAGCGGCAACAGTAGGCGGTGTATTAGGGGAGGAGGGGATGTTCCGGGGCGGGAATTGCTTTTGCACAGCAGAAGCGAACCCAACAAGAAAGGAGTTGACGTGACAAGAAAGAGGTTGACGCAATTGCACTACACGTTGGATTCTTCTTCGATATGCCTTTCCCACACGAAATTTCCACCACGTTGACTCTTTCGTAAGGTAAGTAACACTTACTTCCACCTTCCAGATGCATTGTACGGAGAAACCATTTGTCTCTGGCGCCGTCAGTAGTTGCTGGAATCAACCCGCATGGCAATGCAGAACTTGATGTGGCGGAGCGCCAAAGTCGTATACTGTACATTGGAATCAAATACCCCTAAGTTTGGTGATGACTTCTTTTAAATCAATAGTAGCCTGCGTTCAATTTTCTATCAGCCCTGGTTTTGTTTGTATTTTCCACCTCAATTAATGCGGCAGCATAGTAATCAAGGTGAGCGTCGCCTGAACTCGGCGGGCTCAACGATTCTCGGCTTCTTCTTGGCGCCTTGATAGTTTTCTGTGATACTTTCTCGTCTCCAATAAACGTGACTGCCTAGAAGTACCATGCTCAAATTGCTGCCCGTTATCTTCGGGGCCGTTTCCTAGGGCTGTCTCCGTTCCTGTAGTGACTTCGACCTCATCCTGAATCATATATCAGAGAGGCCGTCAGCTTAGAGCTCCATGATTACAAGTGTCTATTAGCGCCTTGACAATGAACAGCATTCTCTGAGTGGAATTCGCCGTGCTGTCACCCCGTCTGTTGTCCGATACAGTCTTACGCCAAAAGCCTCCGTAAAAAGCCACATTTAGCCCATGGATGAAGAAATACTTGTGCAGTGTTATGGAGCTAAAGGTTTGAGCTATATACAAACGTCCTTCAAACCTAGCGAATCCAAAAATCTACTATGAAGATGTTGACTTTAGCATAAGGGGGATTGCAGGGAGACCTTTGTCCCAAGACATGACTAAGACCTGCTCAACCCATTGAACACAACCTCTGCGCAACGATCCAAGTAATCCGCAATGTCCGACTTGCGCACGCTGTGGTAGAATTCCTTCATAATTTGGGTAATGGCGAGAAACTCCTCTCTTCGGCTCTGATCATTAGGTGTCTCTCCCGCCGCCGGAAGCGTCATATCGACGACCAGCGACTGCCCCGACACGGAGGGATACAGCGCAGCGGGGCGTCTGGTAGTATTGTAAGGCTCGGCGCAGCTAGAACGCTCGTTGCGTAAGATAAAGTTCATGTATCGAACCCGTTTGGCTTCCGTAGCGCGATCTTGGGGGTCTCGCATGACGAGAGCGGCGGCGGCGTGGAAGACATGGGTTGGCGTTGCGCTGATGGACTTGCAAAAGGCCAGGACTTGGGACGTTGGCGGCGATGCGAAACGAAGGGCTCAGGTTGGCTGCTTCGGAACCATCGAGCATTAGGACCTGGTAGCCATCACCCTCATCGTAGGCCTTGGAGGCCTGGGCGATCAGATTGCTGAGCAGTATCAGGGTACCAACGCCATCGGCAATGCCGTGGGGCGAACGGAGGACAAGGTCGTGGCGAATAACACGACTACCTGGTTCTTTGGGGGCAACGTGGATGTTGAAGAGCGTGGGCAGCTTAGGGGCGGGAGGATCTGAGTTTGCCCACTTCTCGCCAGTTTGGCCCGTCGAAACAGACACCAGCGTCTTTTCAAGCCAAGACTGAGCGTCGGCTTCATCCCGAGACTGGTGATACGTCTTGGTCCATTCTTGGGTTTCGGCGTCCTGCGTCACCTGCGCCGCGATGGTGGGATGATTACGTCGCATAGCCGACCAGGCTTTGCGGTGTGGGGCGAGGCATAACAGCAGGTCGTCGGGGCCAAACCACAACGAGAACGCAGAAGAGGGCGAACAGGGTCGACTCGGCTCACACACAGCAGCCGACTGAGCTGTCTTGGTTGCCACCTGGCCTGCGCGAGGCCATTCAAAGAAGGAGGACTCTAGAGGGCCTTCAAAATGCGTGGGACCTGTGCTTTACGCTGAGAAACCAACCTATACTGGTATGTACCGGCGCAAGCCCGACCTTGGAACAGCTGTGGCAAGCCTATACACAATACGAACGGATGGAAGAAATCTCTAATCTATCTAAATATTGCCTAAGATGATCATCATATAGGGAGCGCCCGCTTTCCACCTCGTAATTGAATAGGTTCCTAAAGACAGATTGGAAGAGTATCAGGCACATACAATGAACGACTTAATTCAAGTCCACAACATGCCAGAGGAGTATCGGATTTACGGCGAGCTAGACTCAAATCGTCTTACCGCCGTTGGATGCTACTTGGAGATAGAGGAGCTCTGCAAACGAGCTCTAATTGAGGGCGATGAAGAGTTGAAAGAGAGTGGCTGGGATAATATTTGGATTTCCTTGAAGTTTTAATCTAGACTTTTCTTCCTACCGAGCCTTGGCTGTTTTCGGCCTCCTGGTACTGTCCCATGAATTGGACACCCGTGCAATCGCCTTGTGAGTTGGATGTTTTGAGGTCCAAGGTCTCGCTTTGCGTAAGCAGGGATCTGTTTTCAGCCTGGTTGCGTTGAATCGGACGCCATTCCACCGTGGCTCGCCTCCACACAGTCGTCACCTCTATTCCCGCCTTGTCTAGTCACCGTCTTCGTTCCCATGTGTCCTTCTACAGCTGAACAACGAGAACGTCGGCGTTCGCACCACCCCTCCTGAGCTGGAAGATGTGTCCTCGGTCCTCCTGGATTCTCCGATAATCCCCAAGAGCACACCAATCGAAGGAGTCTTCGAGGATGGAACGGATGCACTGCCAATATCAGAGCGTAATCACCACAGGGTTGTTCTTGGAGTTGACCAACCTGGTTCTCATGTACATTGTCACGGTAGAATTCCAGGCCAGCTATAGAGGTTATCGAGAACTGTTGCTTATTCTTCTCCATCTCCGAGATGTGCCGGCCTACCGCCGGGTCTTGCACGTGATAAAGCCATCTTCTGCAATCCCCTTGATTGCGTCTTCGAGCGTAAATGTGCTTGATGGCATCAAGTAGTGCTCAATCCGAGCGACAAAATTCCGTGGGAGAGGAGGTCGAAAACGTAGAGAACTAGCTCCGAGGTGAGGGAGGAGTCAGGCGCCACATCAAAAGCGCACATCGCAACTTCGGGAGCACCCATGCGTTAGTAAGTACCCGCGTGACCGGAGGGAGCCAAGAGGTTTTTAAATTCTCATAGACTCGCAAAAACGACTAAGCTCTCAATCTCGGTTTCTGTTAATTCTCACGGGACCAAGATGGGAACAGGTTTCCCGTCCAGAGCTGATAGCTGGGGCCAATTAGAGCATTCGATGAGGTAAATAAAGAGCCTTGTTTTTCTTACAATAGCGAGGACTCGCGATGTGCCATTTTATCGGGTGCGATGCAGTCTTGGGGGCTGACAGTAGAGACAACATCATCGGAGACACAACGACCGAAACAGTCAGACATAGCAATTATAACCCCGCAACTATCATCAATTTATATAGCCTATTTTAAACCCCTTAAAGTTATTAACTTCCCTATATGATTTGCATAGCAACTCATTCCGTAACCCCTTAATTACTAAGTAACGAAAAGATAATAGTATAGGTAATATACTAGGTAGTGTAGTTAAGTAAGTTCCCTTCTATATAATAGCACCTATTATGCATAGCTGCGCTAGGCTGAGAAGCTAGATTGCTGCTCACGCGCACTTACACACGCTTCAACCCCCGCGGGAAATATTGATTGGCAAGGCTGCGTGCGCATCGCTGAACCACCTGAGGCACGCCACTTGAGTTGCACTCGTGAATTACATTACATAAGAACCCTCCATACACAGAATCCTGGTTAGCCTAAACTAAGCATCAGTTCATAAAATTCTCCCATACATCAAGCTTCCCATGCAATAGTAAACACTAGATCGAGAGCCAGAGCGTAAGAGTCCTAATGTGAAGAAGAGAGCGGTCGCATACTCTAGCGAAAATACAGCTAACATGGTAAATCGGACCTCGCGATCCACACGTCTTCACTAGGATTATTCGTTGCTGGTTTGTCGGAGTGTGTGGGACGTCTCTCATTGTCGATGTTTAGGAATGACGTTAGCGCTTGGTTACAGCCGCCTAATGTCAAGATGCACTATTAATAGTGGAGCGCAACGAAGCGGGGCGCTAGGGATGAATGTTGCCTAGGCTGTCTCCCACCGGCCGCCGGTGGAAGGTTCAAGATGCATCACAAGGGAAGGGAAGGATGGAGATTTTATCGGTGAGCACGATGGCTCCAGTTAGGAGGGGATCCTCTGCAGATACATTTAGCAGTCGCGAATATTGTTTGCTATTAACTTAGCGGTTGCCGGCCTCCTTGCTTGGAGGGGGATCTATAGCGTCGAGTTGAGGATACGCTTGGACTGTCGTCCACTGAGGGATCCAGCTACGGGTTCCACATTAGGGCAGCGGAAAAGCGATTTTCCGACGGGTGTACAGATCGCGACTTGTCGCCGTCCCTCCTCTTGTTTACCACTTTTCCCTTCAGCAGCAATGGCGAGCCCGCTAGCACAACATGTTGAAGGTTTCAGGGGGACAGTAGCCTGGACCTGCTGGCGTTGACTCTAATCCCGTCCGAGCACGCGTCACCTAAGCTCCAGAAGCTGTCGCAACTGTCGCAACTGTCGCGAAGGTAAAGCAGTCATCTCCGCGCCATTCACTTTGCCAACTAACCATCACGCAGACAACGAACCCGTTGCTACCGGCTGTCGCAGCGATTTCCCGCGACTTCCCGCGACTTCCCGCGACTTCCCGCGATAGAAAGCCTTTCTGTGACGATGGATCGACCTTGGGCAGAGACAATCGAAGAGAACCCTATTGGGGGAGGTCTTGATGGCTTCCGAGTGTCGTTCAGATCGAGTTGCGAAGCTGCGAGCTTTCCTAGCACTGCTGCCGCTCTAGAACGATTCAGTCGGGATCGTAAGCAGAACGGCCCGGCTCTGTTTGAACCGATCCACTGACTCGTCTGTAGAACTACAAAATCTCCTTCTCATCCTCTTATCAGCGCTACAGGTTCTTCCAGCGGCTCGTATTCTTCAGTCGACCAGCGGGAAAAGCATCTTCC
This sequence comes from Neonectria magnoliae, assembly GCA_037954305.1. NCBI lineage: Eukaryota > Fungi > Ascomycota > Sordariomycetes > Hypocreales > Nectriaceae > Neonectria > Neonectria magnoliae. Next base: position 316,042 of record JAZAVK010000026.1, read on the forward strand.
TTGAGATATCGAAGCTCAGTGCAGCTATTGCAACCGACGACTTCGATCTCGATCACGTCCAACCCCTTCTCAAACAGGCCATCGACGAAGCCGACGACTCTGTTATATGGGATCAAGTCAAGAGCGCTGTCGCTGAAACAACCCCGCCTCCCCGCCCGATTCCGTCCTCGATCCAACAAACCCCATGGCTGCGCAACACCAGCAGCTTTCCAAACTCGTCGGAGTACCGTAAACACGTCGATGGTGTGCTGAAGGAGGAGCTCGGCCTTATGTATGTCGGGCTCCCAAAGTTCTGGGATACATATTTCGGCGGCATGGACGATCTTAAGACAGCATCTGAGGCTTTCTTCAAGCAATGCGTTCAAGAACCGAGCCCAATGTTTACAAACAGGTGGACAGGTTGGCCAACGGACGCCAAGGAAGACGATGTCCTAGATTGGTTCGCTGGTTTTTACGATAGGCTAGCGACCTTTGCGGCAGATCGGAGGCCAAGCCTATCGCGTCAACGACGACCGTTGGCGCAGCCGAACAAGCCGATCGACGGTTCAGTAGGGAAACGGAAGATGGACATTGGCTTCGTCAACGACCCTCAAGCACAGAAGAACACCAAGTGTCATTGGTCCCAGATACTGGTGCCTGGAGAGTTAAAAAGCAACCCTCTGCTGACAAGGCATCGGAGGTGTGGCTCGACCTTGGGAGGTACGCGAGAGAAGTGTTGGCCGCACAGGATACCCGACGTTTCGTTCTAGGCTTTACTATTTGTGGATCTCTCATGAGGGTATGGGCATTCGATAGGATTGGGGGCAATGCGTCTGAGCAGTTTGATATCAATAAAGACGGCTTTCAGTTCGTGTTTACAATCCTTGGCTTCTTCTGGATGAGCGAGGAAGAGCTCGGCTTCGATCCAACGATACGGACGGCAAACCACGAAAGATTTATCGAGATCAAGCGAAACGGATCCAAGCAGCGGGTCATCATCGACGGGGTAATGTTGCGGGCGCGTTGCATAGCTGGCCGGGCGACGACTTGTTGGAGAGCCCATCCCGAAGGGCATCCGGAGACGCTACTAGTGATCAAGGACTCATGGCAATACCCCGAACGCGATGAGGAAGGCGAGCTGTTGCGTGAGGTGATGGATAAAGGCGTCATTAACGTGGCCCGCTACTATTATCACGAAACAGTCCGAGTTCGCGGGATGGACGACGATATACGAAATAACATTCGACAAGGACTCGACATGGCAACAGCGTTAAACTATCGACCTGGTCGCCCGGCACAATTCAGCAATACAACAGCGGAAGGGCCACGGAAGGGCCGTCCCAGCACCAGCGGGAAGCGGCCATCCAGCCAAACCGACCTCGCTCTACCTCCAAGCAAACGATCCTGCTCCGCATCTCCAACAAAGGCTGCTGCCGTACCACTGAACAGAGTGCATCGGCGTATTGTTGTTAAGGATTATGGCAAGGCCATTTATAAGGCAAGCTCTCGACCAACATTGCTTGCCGCCCTCAAGGGTTGCATTGAAGGTCACGAGTCTTTGCGCAAGGGTGGCATCCTCCACAGAGACATCTCCATCAATAACCTGATGATGAATGAGGATCCGCATAACCCATCTTGGTCGTCGTTCTTGATTGACCTTGACCTCGCTATTAGAGAAGACCGAGATCACGCCTCGGGGGTAAAGGGCAAGACTGGCACCAGGGCTTTTATGGCGATTGGAGCGCTTCTAGGCGAGCAGCACTCTTTTATGCACGATCTTGAGTCATTCTTCTGGGTCTTTTTCTGGATATGCATCCATTATGACGCGAACGGCAAAGAGATTGGGCCAACTGAGTTTGATAGCTGGAATTACGAGAGTGATAGCAGGTTAGTACGACTCAAAAAGGGCGAGATTACTGACGAGGAGGATTTCCTCAAGAACGCGCTCGAGAACTTCACCGCATACTGCCGGCCATTGGTTCCATGGGTCAACCGTCTACGAAGGGAAGTGTTTCCGAATGGCGAAAGGTGGAAGCGGGCTGAGCCTAAGCTCTACTCTTCGATGAAGAGCATTCTTCACGATGCGCAGAAGGATCCAGATGTACTAGCGCACGGGTAGCACCGCATATCTAGGACTATGAGCTACTATTTGAGTCCTTTGTCCTATCCGAACATGTCATTCCTGCCTCATGAGGACTGTGACCTTACAGAATCGGCCTCTGTATAATACGAGTATGCGCCTATAGCTCGCTATAGGCTTATAGTAAGCGCACCCGGGTCCCTTATCAATTAATGTATAGCACTATATTTATAACTTATGCGGATACTGATTGATCTTTTGGCCCTACGGGCCACTGGATTGTTGTCGGCCAGCGCACGCCACCGCTAACCTTTACCCAGGCTTAATATAGCGCTGCCTAAGTAAGTTAGTGAGTGCAGTCTATACTATATTCGGCCTAGTCTTAAGTCGATGGTGACTCAAAGGACAATTTATAGCAACACTTAACGTGAACATGGGGGCCCATAGTGATGGAAATCCCCGACCGACTGTGGCTCTTTAGCACATCTAGATGGGTAGGACCCACGAGCACTTCGTTTTGTTCACGTTTTGGGCTGGTTTGAGGCCTTGTAAGTTACTTGGTGTCTTGGGACCGTCTAGACCATGAGATGGACGCACCCGCCTTCTCTCTGTCGAGTTGAACGCCCAGGGATTACGTACGAGGCAGCTCGGAAGCCCTGTTGTTGGACTGCTCGAGGCTTTCATTTTCTTGGCCATTCAAGCCATTGCAACCCCTGCAGACACTGTCCCTGTGACGGCTTAGCCCTGTCGCCAGTGGAGATTCTCTGTCCCAGTGCCCAATCTGGTGTCGCTTTGCGACGTCGGCGCCCTCAGCTCACACACGGAACGATGATCCTCTCCCTCACAAGTCTTTTCTTTAGTTGCACATTTAATAGCTTGCATATCGTGGTGCCTTGTTAGCCCTAATCGAGATAACTCGCCGGCGGCCATGTCGGAATTATTATGCTTGCTATAGTTACTTCATCTTAGCAGCGTCTTATACTCAGCGAGATACTTAAGTGTAAGGGGGTTCCGCCAACTTAGTACCCCTCACCATTGTAACATACCTATATCTCGTTCAAGTTACACCACAACATTGAGACGCATCTTTCCAGAGTCTTCCTACAACCCTATCAGCTCAAGCCCGATCCAACATTGGTCTGCGACAATAGCCACGAAACTCTCACTTCCGACAGCGCTCGACAGCGCTCGACAGCACTCTACAGCACTCTATAGCATCGTCACCTGCGCTGTCAACGTTGCTTCACCACACTTCCACCGTCACGCTGGGACACTAGCCACGCAAGTCTCGCTTCCGACGCAGCTCTACAGCGCAGGATCGTCAGCTACCTTACCGTCGTTGTCTTGTTACAATATTACAACACCTCCGACGTCTCTACGACACTCTCAGCATCCAGTTACGAAGTGAGCCAGCAACCGTCGCTGCCCACGTCGCCCTCCGACACTTCCGACATTCCTTTGACACTCGACATCACTGTCCAACCCCTCCAACGTTACTGTTCAGCAGTTCCAACGTCGATCTACAACAGTACCCACACGAGTCCGACTCCCGGGCCGGATGGAGGTAAGATTTCCTCGCGCTTTGCTACTCTCTTGTTTCCCTCGTCGGGCTTTTACTATGTGCGCAATGTTCTTCACAAACGCTAATATCTGTGTCCAGATACCGTTACGATGCTAGTCAGAGTCGGGATAATGGGGTTTCTCATCATCAGCATCCAGTTGAAAACTACAACAAACGTCGGCTGGTACTCCGCTACTCTGACACAGACTATAGCCGATGGTATCCTGGTATCGACGCGCAGATGGTCAACGGTGAACTGTTTATTAAGAAATATATCTTGAACAAGCTCGTGAGTACCCTCATCCATCATACCATGTGCATTCACCTTCCTCCCTCCAGCGCGTTCGAAGTGTCCAAGAGGTTAATTCTTGTCCATAGGGCACGTGGCTTGTTGAGCATGCACTGAGCATATATGGCCTCCAGAAAATGTGGCCAACCATTAATGAGTACATGTCGCCTGATGAAGACGGCTTCATCAAACATGGACAGCCTCATGGACTAGAACTCTATGATATCAAGGAGAACTACGTCAACGAGAACTGAAATCCGGATGGTACTACATCAACCAGTCCAACGGAATGTTACCCCGATATCCCAAACAACGAAATACCAATGTTTTAAGACAGAGGACCAAAATATTACGACACACAACGAAAGTCTTACGGAAAAAAAAAAAGGGTAAGCTCAATAGAATTATCAAGTAATGGCATGTCCGCATGTCTGCATAAGGCCAATGGCCAGGTCTGCACTGTGTTGAAAGTGCTTAGTAAAGCGGGTGAGGAGGTGAGAACAGTCGCACGTCAGATCAAGTTGATATCGGCTCGACTGCCGGTAAGGCTGAGATGATGCGTGGGTGGCCTGTCCTGGTCATCCACCACCACGTTCAAGGGGGTTGTACGAAATAAGCAACAAATCAACGAACTCAAAGCTGGTGGTCAGGGTGGAGGCAGACACGGGCCGTTGAGTACGCGGCCAAAGCCTCCTTACGGCCTATAACTCGACAGAGCCTGAGAGAGCTGAGAGATGCCTCATACCATCGATGGTCACATGGATCCTCCATCTCCTCCATCTCCTCCCCCGGGCCCACGACGCCCAAGTCGCCGTACTCTCAGGCAAGGCCCCATGTGCGGCGCCCAACTCTGTCCGAGGACGATCAGGACTTCGGCGATACCGGAGCCTATGGGCACGACGTTCTGCACATAGGCTTCGAACCCCCCTCCGACATCCCCAGGTTCACGAAGCCGCGGGATATTCGAGCCTATAGACATGCCGTTCCACACACGGGCTTCGATCCCTTCGACACCCCCGGGCCCAAGTCGCCGCACAACCAGGCGAGGCCCCATGCGAGACTCCCAACTCGTGAGAACTTTGGCGATGGGCATGACGTTCCGCACTCAGGCTTCGACCCCTTCGACACCCTGAGTGACTCGGACGACGATGACCATGGCCTCCCCACCGATGCCCCATCTGATTTGGACGATGGCTACGATAGCGATCTCAGCGAAGCCCTCTCTGGCTCAGACACAGATCACGATGCAGACCTCGACGTTGCCACCCCATCTGATTCGGAAGAAGAATTGGCTGTGAGTCTCCGCAACCCCCGACCCCATTCACTAGGGGTTTTGACCATAAGCCTCAAGCATACCTCCCACGATCCAGACAGAGGTCGTGCCAAGGATCGTCCTGACGGTTTACTTTCTTTGCATGCCGCGTTGGACACGGACGTCAACGATGCTGCACCCGACTCAGGCGAAGATGATGCCGAGCGTCATTGAAGAAGAAAAAATACTTCTTCTATCTTGGGGGTGTCGAGGAGAATGAGTTCGACACTAAGGACATTCCAAAGCCAACAGTGCCCGAACTCCATCTCGACGGGCCCCCAATGCCTCTTAAGACCTATGTCCAACGTGAGGAACGCGGACCTTTTCGCCCCAGCGATTTTGAGTTGTTTGGCGACGAGCCACGCCCGCTAAGTCCTTCAAGTCTGGACAAGGTTCTTAGCCAGTACAGACCCAACCCTAAATGGTTGCAAAAGATTCCTCCTGGGAGCGTCCCCGCCGCGCAACCGGAAATACTCATGTTAGAATCTTCGATCTGTCACACCAAGGCGCGTACAGCCCGCCAGTCTCCTCCCTTCTCCCAACGGAGATGGGAGTCGAGAGCCCAAGGCCGGCTGAACACACGCCGTGTCAGCACATAGACGGCCGATTATCCAGCCAGATTTTCGATGCCGTCTTGACCAACAACTCGGATACTCTTTTGTTCATTCGACATGAGTAGCCAATCTCAGAGGTTATGGATTTGCGAATATTTATGCATCTCATTACGATTTTTATGATTCGCTACGGTGGTGTTTTCTCATCCGCGAGGATAACGGGAATTCACCCTTCGTTTGACACCAATAACAAAGACGTACACACGAACAAAACAAAACAAAACAAAAAACGAAAATCCAAAACTGGAGTACCCGAGACTCTCCATCATGGCTTGATTCAAACCAACCAGAGACGGTGGAAACGCATGTAATTTTTTTGGCGTTTCAAGGCTATTCCTGTAACTACAAATCGAGTTACACAGATGGAGGCGCGATGAGGTCCGGAAACTGGCTTACCCACAACCTCTTTACAACGCGCCTTCCTTCACACACCCGGGAACGGGATGGGGCTTTGATTAATGGCTTTCATCCCGACCTCATACAACGCGATTTCATTCGCACACACGGGGAGGAGAGGGGGATCTGGATTAGGCTTGGAGGCCAGGGTATAAATTGCACGCTCATTGACACGCATGGGAGGAGATGGGGGTTCGGATGTGGTTTAGAGATCACGGTACAGATTGCACGCTTTGTTAACTCGCACAAGGATGAGATTGTTTTGGATAAGGCTTGGAAGCTAGGGCCTAGATTGTACGCTCATTGAAACGCACGGGAGGAGGATTTTAAACTTCTGTTATTAAATACGCCTTTGTTGACCATCCCTCGCATGAAACCGTTTGTGGGCTGTGTATGTTGTCACCCACTCACCACTCTTTAGTATGCCAGTACTCGGGGTAGTGGGGACTCGGCATGATACTCGAGTGCTTCCGGTACTATGTATCCAGGGAGCGTAGCTCGTTGGCTGTTTCTTCGAAGAATAAGATTTGTAGCTCCTTGCGAATCAAACTTTGCATCTCCTCTGATAAAGACTGCCGAGGAGGCGAAATTGTTCTGCGGTACTTGGAACCGTAACCAGGACTATCTTGGCGACACAGCGGTAGGTCGAGCGTTGTTGGGTCTATTGCTCCCAAAGCACATGTGATCAGACAAGGGGAATGTGCAGAAGAGTTGTCAAATCGAATCGGTATGACGGCCTGAGGAACATCATTCCCTGGTTCATTTGATGATTGATCAAGAATCTCCATGGTACTGTAGTCGTGCAAGCGGTGATGAAAGAAAAAGGTGTCAGACTTTAGACAGTGGCTAGTTGGGGTCTTTATGCTTGACTCTCGGCACGCGGTGAGTCAGAGTTGTTGTTAGGTTCATGTTTTACGGTCATTACCGAAAACCTTGACCAGTCTAACTTTCCCACCGCGGCGCACATGATAATAGTCTAGATACTTGAGCTGCAACATAGTTGAGCCGTTGTATCTTGCCATCTTCTGCGGTCCAAATTGGTAGTCGACATGATAAGCTCCAGTGAAGATGATGATGCAAAGTTATAAACATTGTATAAGGCCTGTAACAGCCGGAGAACACAGCAAGCCTTCAATGACCAGAGGGAAATGAGCCATGGGTCTCAGCTTGTCCTCAGGATATGGCTTCCGACGCAGGAGACGCGACGAGACACAAGGTGCTTCTGGTGGTTCGAGAGTGAGCATTAAGACAGCATCACTGGATAGAAACATGCACGTTCAGAGCGGTCAGGTTTGTCATGCACCATCGTAAAGTTGCCATACGCTCGCTACCGGACTTCTTCTACCCTCATGCCCAAACCACATTCACTCGCCAATATTCACTCCATCTTAGCGTTATGCCAATGCTCATCAGTTCGTCAGGCCTGCCCTGCTCTATAGTACAACGCAGCGTCACACCCAAGGCAAACAAGACACGAAACGCTGTGGCTCAAATGGTCAGACTGCGCATCAAGGCCAAGATGAAAGACGAGGCAGAAAAGCAGCCGGGAACACGAGGGACAGGAGCAGCTACCACGACATGTCAAGAGCAACAACTCTGATCAGCTGAGTTCGTGGCCCATCTCGGCGTTGAGATAATTCGCACAAGTGGATTCTGTCGGGCTGGGTTGATAGTAGATGTCGCTGCCCGGGACAGTACAGCACGTTCAGGCGCCCGATGTGAAAGAGGAGGGTCGCCGTCGGGGCGATCTGGGCGGCTGTCGCCAGCGTTGGATCGGCAGTCGTCACCAAAGTGCGTGTTGCAGAGAGCTGGCGTGGGCTGAAGGTGATGGGGGTGGTTCCAGGCCGGGGGGAATTTCGCTGGTTGCGGAGTAACCACCCAGCTCGCCCATGATGGCATTGCCAAGGGAATGTGCGCCGGTGAATGAGTCGTGACGAGGTAACCAGACGCGTTTGTCACGGTCGGGTATGAACGTGCTCTTGGGCGGGCGGAGTGGCATCGTTCGGGCTGGGGTATATTGTCGGCGCAAAGTCTAGCCGTGTCATCACGCAAGGGATGCGGGCATGGCAATCGAGGTGTGCCTGATGGACATTGTAGGGGGACATGTCAGTCCCCTAGGAGACGCGTCCCGAGCTCGTGAAGCACGTCCTGGGTGACCCTCTCGAGGAAGGCGTCGTCATCTTTCCCTCTGTCGAGATAATCGACCCTGTTGATCAATGCCATAATGTCGTCCTGCATCTCAATCTTTTCGGCGTCTTTCATGTCCCCCATTGCCATCATCGCGGACTTGAGCTCTGCCACTTCCGCCTCCAAGTCTTGATGGGATTTCCCCAATGCCGTGAGCTTTTCTCGTAATGTGGCATTGTCAGCTCTCAGCTCACGAGTCTCCTGTTGCACAGCTTCAAAGGCTGTCGTCCGCATTGCATCCCGCTTGTGTATTGTTCGAAGCTCGGCCCAGATTTGCGAGATGCTGTCACGTTCGTCATCGGTACTTTGTCGAGCCCGTTTTCGGTCATAAGCGGGAGCGTTGGGTGGCGGTGGGGGTTCGTCTTCGGTATACGGTGGAGGCTTAGGATCGGGGAGAGTGGTGATCTTGGCTCCGTTGCCACCATACATGCGAGAGATGTCGTGATCAGGGTTGAGAAAGGGTTTGAGATGACCCTGGTTGACTCCATTGCTGATCGATTGTAGCTCGTCCTTCGACAATATGGCGTCCTTGATGTAAATGCGAAGAGCAGTGACACGAGATAGCTGATAGATGGCGTCGAGAACTCGTCCCCGAACGTACCCGGGCAGCGACGACTGGCTCGCGCACGGAAGAAGGGATGAGGACGGTAGGGTTCTTGTTGAGGCGAAAGTCAAGGCAGAGGGCAGCAGAGTCGAATCTTGGCTCCATGGCTTCGGACGCGGTTGTGCTCGGGGAAAACGCAAACGAAGTGACGGACAAAGGACATATGCGGAGATAGATGGCGCTGCTGCCTGGCACGTCTTTGAGTTTGACAGGGACGAGTATCTCGAAGAGCGCGTACATGGTGCGTAGACGAGTCGGTTCGAGTCGTATCGTGAGCTGGATGCTGGTGTTGGATGGGTCAGGAGTGGCCAAGGAACCGGTCACCCTGTTCCACTGCCACTCGACAACAGCCGTGGTCCGGTCGAGGTCGATGCGTGACGAAGTCGTCATTACTAACCACACGATGCTACCGGATTAAAAGGCAAAGAAAGAGTCAGCACGTTGAGGATCCAGCGCACTTACCTGCTTGCGACAGCCCGATGGCCAACACCATAGGCCAAAAAGAAGCCGGCTTCGCTGCCAGGTGACTTGTTGGTCTCCAGGTGAACTGCGAGACCGCCTTGGACCCCAGGTGAACTGCAAGTCCAAGCAAGCCCCTTCTACAAGCCCCGGTTGTTCCAGCAAAGGCGGCAGCGCGCTCGTTTGCAGGGTACAAGTCGGAATTTTATGACGGCTGTAGCGCGATTCACGGGCTCTCTTTTGGCGTGTGTTGTCGGTTACGAGCGCCTGCGGTGCATCAGCCCGATGGCTGGATTCGGTCGCATGAACGGGGGTCGGGGCGATTCAGCACATAAAAGAGAGCCAGAGTCTGTGTCGTTAATGAAGACTCGGCGTCAGAGGGTGGAGGGAGAGGTGAAGCCATTGCAAGAGATGAGTGTGAAGCTCGTGAAGCGGGGACTGGTTGGCGATGGTGACAAACACTGGAGACGACTGGAGGTGAATGAAAGGGCCTCGGCTCAAGGTTAGTCCGACACGGCCAATGAGATGGCAGTGCGGCATTAGTAAATCGATGACTAATTTAGGTTCAGCGGAACAAGGCCTGTAAGTTGGTGCCTGTAGTTTCGGGCAGTCAGTGCCTTCAGCGCAATTCACACACGAATTTGACCTTGAGGCAGGCACCCTTCATGAAGGTTCAGTTCATGTACCAGCTGAGCCAACACTACCAGGATATACAATGTCGTAAAAGCGCGATGGTCCCATTGATCTTGCAAGGAGGAGCTGTGAATGGGTTTGTCCTTTGAAGAGTAAAACTCCACCCAAAGAGGCAGGACCATTCTATATCAGGTCCTGCCGTCTAAGGTCCCCGTGCGAAGGTGTACTGGCCTACATGTAGAGATACTGAGAGTAGAGATACTGAGAGTGAGACCTTGGAGGCGCCCAAACCAGCCTAGTCACGCTGACAGCAACAACGCCGGCCGGCCCCACTTTCGGATTCCGAAAATCTGGGTGTTAAAAGTGGGTCTCTGCCGAAACTAGAAATATCCATGCAAAACTCGGGGGACGCATGGTTGGTGCGAAAGGAATAGTCGACCAGGAGCGGCATCTCAACAACTCTCACTAGTCCCGCAGGTAACGTTCAAGCTTGGGTTCCCGAGAACATGTCGGACGAGTCTGCTCTCGACACCGCCCCCGAGTCCGGGCTCGGAGCGCTGGTCCCTAACAATGAGTGCCGCAGACGGCCAACATGGTTTTCACCTGCAACAAGTTCCCTACGTAGTTGTGACTTCCAAGATGGCTCTTGATCAGCGGGTGCGCATCTGCCACGTCCGGAAAGACCACCTCGTCGGTGCGGGCCGAATGTGCCATGGAAGCTCCGGTACTGTGGCGTGATGCTGTCGACGACGGGTTGGGTCTCTAGGCCCCCTGACAATGGAAAAGTCATGATGGTGGTCCAATACGACTATGGGACCGCGATCCAAGGGCCTTGTCATCAAGGGAACCCGCTGTACCAAGGCTTCTCCTCTGCTGCTTGGTTGCGTTGAAGAACGTTTGCACCAGAACAGACATTCTTGCCGTCATATACAGAATCCCAAGCAAGCCACTGACTTTTGTCACCCCACGTGTCGATCGAGATGGTGGCGGACGTCTAGTGGAGGGTTATTTCATGGCCCCCAGAACAGCTGAAAGTTCAGCTCAAGCCCTGCCAAGCTGTTCATGGAAGAATCTGTGTAGAAGAGGCACTATTTAGGGACAGCGAAATCCCGTAGAGAACCAGCCAGAAGGACTTGAAACTAGGCCATAATTGCGCATAAAACCTCGACCATGATAATCTTAGGTGCTCATTAAAAGTTCCGTAGCTATCTCAGGGTACAAAGGGCAGAGAGTCACCCCTCTCTCTTACTATGTCATTTGATTCTATAGTGACAGTAGAAGTATTGTTGCTCTGAAAATACCATTTTCACCGTCGTAAAAGTGAGCTGTCGTGGTCTTGTAGAATCGGGTACCCTCTTAGTAGGAAAAGGCCCTTCTGCCTGTGTACAGTGCGTTCGCGGTAATGCTAACTCAGTAATCTCTACTCAATAAGCCGATGAGGCTATCACCCGGGGCTTCCTAGCTCTAGCTCGTTGGCTGGCCAATTGACCTAGACACGCTGGATAACGAGCGGACAAGGAGTATGCAAAAGGTCGGTAGATAGGCGCCCACGTAAGTTGTTGCATCAGAAAGGAAGGGTACATTGAGATGTAATGGAAGCTCTTGATTTCTATCTAACTAAGGGCTCGCGGCAGACCTATTTGTAGGTTGCTCTCATAGCTATGATAAGACTCTCGTTAGACCGGCTTGCTAGAAAGCCGGGTCTTTGAGACCGGTTTGCTAGAGATCCGAGCCTTTGAGACTGGTCTTTCAGTCTCAACATTTGATAGATGTGACAAGTTCTGGTGTCTAGTTCCGGGACGGAAGGCTGGGGGGTTTGTGCTCGACTCAGTGCAGAGCTGGCCCTGGCATTGTTCTCTCCTATATCCACTCTACTATTCGACTCATCGGCGGGAAATTGGGCCCATGGTAGTCGATGGGAGCAGGGAGGCTGTGTCTGTGCTCGAGCGCTCGATGTGATGGCGTGGGTTGATGGGGCAAACCGGTCTCTGAACTCGGCAGAAGTTGCTGACTGCGTGGCGCTTCCTGGATTGGAACGTTCCCACTGTAACGATACTCATAGAAGGTTTAGTTCAACTTTACGTCTCTCTTAGATGAAATCATTCAGGGACATGATAATCTTCAAGACTGAGATATATTTCAGTCCGTTGGCGGTGAGCTTTCGAGAGCGGTTGACAGTGTTGAGACGGAGATCCCTAATGTGAGAAGCCGGATCGAGGGGGCCGTCCGTCAGCACAGTTGCCTCCGGCTTTGAAATGGCAATCCCAGATGTAATAAACAAAGTTCAAAGTGCAGCTAGTGCAGCCCTCACAGCTGTTCCCGCAGCTATCGAAGAGATACTGCCCAGGAACTGTTCAATTTGCACAAGCCAATTCTGTATCGGACTGGCGAATAACGTATCGTGCCATAGCTCTAACAACACTCTTCACCAGCAGACCTAAGCTCTTAGTTATTTTATCGTGCACCAATCAGTTCAAGTGTCAGGTTCGTCCATCCTTCCTCACATGGCCGTGTAATACTTACCGACCAAGGAAATGTCTCAGCCCTGAGGCACAGGAATCTTGAGAAGGAAGCCATCATGAGCACTTATGGTATGTATGGTGGTACAGGAGAAACCGGTGGTTACAGGTGTACGATTTGCGGAGGGAAAAAGTGATGGGTAGGAGCGTGGGGGGGATCTTTCTGAGAGTAAGCAAGAAAGAACCAGGAGAGAGCAGATGCGCTCCATGCGCCTCTTGCAAATGAGGCCAATGCACCCTCCAGTCGCCCATCGATGAGCCATCCTTCGCCAAGTGAGCCATTAATGAACCAAATGAGCCTACAAATGAGCCACTGCGCCCTTTTCGGTGAAGGAGAGCCTGCATGAGCCACATGGTGCGCCTCAAACCAATGCGAGATACCACACACGAAAAAGGCATGTGTTATCCTTCTCCAATCGAAGCCGGGATCCAGGGTTGATCAGAGCTGTTGGCCGTGGCTCACGGTCGAGGCAACCCGAGATGTTATCTCATGTGATGCTCTTACAATACACAACAGGATTCATGATCGGATTGCACTTTAGGCAGCTTCGAGCATACCACCAGGGATTTTGTGAAAGATGTGGTTGTTCCAACATCAACCACATCTTCGGCCGGTGCCGTGGCATGGACAAGAAAGGATCCAAATGGGTGCAGTGCGATATTGAATGGGTTCGATGCACCACCGGGGGGGCATTCGGACGCAACGGATGCAAAGTACATCGACTGTTCCCATTGTCAGAAACACCCCGCAGGCTCCCCATGCAACCCACAGCACAATGTAGCCCCATTTCCTGCTGGTGGGTGCACTATTCTGTGCTTGTTGCCTATTCCAGCTGTCTCGTTTTCCTGGCTTGTCTCCAATAGAAAGCCACAACGTGTCGAGGTGGCACCCTCGGATGGATGGAAAGGTATCCTGCGTAAATGATGTGCTGTGGGGGGCCTTCAGATTCGTCACTGAATCACAAGATACGCTTTGGCTGTTGCCTGCCATCTGCCTTTTAATCTAGACCATCGCGTAAGGCCCTCTCACCACCGCAAGATATGCTGTCAATCTCACCGAATCAGATACAAGATGTGTAAAACCTTAATCCCTCGAAAGACAAAAGCTCTGCCAGCATGTCATTGAAGAGCGAGCCATGACCATCCCTTGGCCAGACGACTGCGGCAACTGTGGGACTATCAAACGAACGGAAACCTTGGCTCAACGGTGGAAACGGACCCTTGCCAGAACTGCATAGCGAATAAAGCGTTTGTCAGAAATTCAGCTGGTAAATGGGCTCGATCACTTTACCTTACGGCATGATCGCCATAAGGGGTTCGATGAGAAGACACTGACCTGTGGTTGGGATGATGCTATGTGGGGGACAGACGCGCTATTCTCGTATCATTAGAAGACAACAATAATTAGCAGGTTATCAATTGCTCTAGAATCCCGCTTTGGGCAATCGTCTTGGACTCATGCATTCTTGCTTTAACCCAAAGAGGATCCTCCTCGCAAGTGACCCTCCAGGCATCTCCATCCATAGCGGCAATATCAGCAGCGAGTTTTATAATAGACTTGAATCGGCCATGCCAGCAATTCCATATAACCCCATCACATTCCAAGCGGCCTATTCGGGGAAGTTCCATCTTCTGTAGCTTCTGCATACGAATTGGACCGTGATCCGGACCCCACCATTGGTCCTCAAACGGGTCATGGCCGCGAGTCAAGAAATAGACGACCGACCCAATGGCGAACTGTTCAGTCCGGCAGCCAGCCTTTCCGTACGTCCCGCGATCTAAGCCGCCCTCGTCGCCAAGAAGCCTGGCGAATGGCTCCGTTCCAGACAACATATCCTCTCCTATCTCAAGCGTACGGTCAAAGTCTGCTAGCTTCACGTGTCCAGCGGGATACAATAGTATATTCCCAGGACGAATATCGCAGTGGGCCAGACCAAGTTCTTCAAGCCAAGCGGCAGCAGCGCCAAGCTGCTTCATCCAACGGAGGCAACGCTCTAGGGGTTGTCTTCTCACAACCCCTATCACTCGCTGAGATGACTCGTCTCTCTGCTGTTCTTCCCTAAGAAGGGATGCAAGATCCCCATTCGTGGCATATTCTAGGAAGATCGCTTGCTCGGTCCGGTAGAAACTTCGGATAATATACGGCGACGGAGGATGACGCTCAAGTATGTCGAAAATAGTTCGTTCATTGGCCAAGTTGCAATCTCGGCCAGGGCGGACGTTCTTGACGACGATATATTTGTTCAACTTGAACGTAAACCCAGTGCTACCAAGGCTAAGTAGTCGAGGGCCAATCTGTGCATGCACCGACCGACTTGACTTCTCCATAGCTTCTATGAGCATCGACAAGGAGGCGTTTGGGGGTAATCGTGACGCAGAGATCGCAGCGAGTTCTTCGTGCGCTTGAGGTGCTAAGGGGCGTCGGTAGGATTGGTAGGATAACGATGCCACAATATTGCTCGAGCCAGTCAGTACCAGGCTTCTCCAAGGCCGCCTAAGCATACAAGTGGTTGTGCTGGAGTTTGGAGACCGGACGCGTCGTTAGCATTGCATCCGGGGTTTGCCCTTTCTTTCTTCCTCAGGCATCAATTTGAGGGAGCTTAGACGAATCATCTGCGTTTCCGCATCACCCTGGGCCCCTGGGTTCCTCATCCCATCCCAAATCAGTCAGGATGGGAAAATCTTCAGCTCTGTGAATCCTGTGAGGCATTGATGCAGGCTAAGCTTCGAGGATTTTCTCCTTTACTCAAACATGGCGCTTCCAGCAGGGGTTGGCCCAAATTCTAGGGTTAATCACAAGTGCAACGGAGCCTCAGTATGTCTTTATAAACATATTCTACTCCCCTTGCCTTGTGGTGTTCTAGAGGACAAGAATAAATAAAAGGCCCCGACTATTTTTAAATTCAGAAAGACTTGGATTTTCATCTTTAGACTTTGAGGCGTTCGCTAATTGACGAAGAATCTGCGGTAGAACAACAAATGGCCATGCGCCAAATCGGGGCGAAGTTGCTCGACCCAAAGTCTGCGAGGTTGGTCGTGCACTTGCAGATGATGATTTCCGTGTTTCGATGGCCGGGTCGCCTGGTTGGACTACTGTAGGCCCCGAAGTTGTTGAAATACTAGTACGAACAGCCGAACTAGAATTTCCTAGCAATGGGGTGCGGACAGTCTGAGGCATGGTGTGCTCCTGGCCGTGACAGTCTACCAATAAGGTGACTGTGTGGTGCTATTGAGCGGTGGGGGGGCTGAGTTTGTTGTTGTCTCTTTGGATCGATTGGTGGTAGTTCATCTTGTAATGTCTCCGACATAGACAAGCCCGCGATGGAACTTGCGTTGATAGGTTCCAAGTTCAGAGCACAAAGTGTAGGCAATATGGGACGTGATTGAAGTAGCGTACTGGTCAAGTCGTAGGAACCCCTTTAGCTCTCTTTACGAATTGTTAGGGATCCAGTGCCCTAGGTTTGAGAACCATTAAGCGGCCGAGACGGGGCCGATGCGGGCTGCCTCAGTTGAACTGACTTTATTACTGAAAGGGGCGGGGTAGCGCACACGGTTGGACACTTAACTGCCGCTGACGGCCCGTTTTGAGGTGTTGCTGTTCGTAGACCCTGCGTACTAAGTGCAGTCTCGGCTAGGATGGCAGTGCGCGAGCTGTTTATCGAATCAACTTTGCAGCACATATGATGGTGCTCCTTGCGCAAAGCAATCGGGTTGGAATCAGAGCTTTGATCTATTTCTTGCCCATATCGTGGTAAAGAAGCTCGTCTATTAATGAGTTTCGTGCGCGGTTCCGTAGTTAATGCATCCACTCTATTCAAGAAGCTATTAAGACTCCCGCCACCTATTGTACGGCTTGATGAAGGTATTTGATAGCTCAGTCCTTCTTTAAGACGTAACGCCGGCCTATCAGCAGATTTCTATGGGTCTTGGTTGAAATTCATCGAGGAGGACTCACCATCTAACAAACGAGTGCCAACGGCCTTAGATTGTGCTGCCGCACGATTCCAGAGAAAGTCCCGCAACTATTTAAAATATAGGGACATTAACATTATTACCACTAAAATTAAAAGTGAGAGAGGAATCGGAACCTTCCACATCGAAAGTCTAGAGGTCTCTAGCAGCTAACCAACCGACTAAGCTTCTCTCTGGAAATTTCAAGCCGTTAAAGTATATAACGGGAAACTCGCGCTTCGCAACAAGAGGCCCGCCCTTTTCGTATGCGTCCTGCCACTTGAACCTTTTCATGCGTTCATCATAAACATAGCACTTTGGCACATGATCCATGAGACCCAGGCCCTCAGCCACGATACTCGCAACCGAATGCTTAGATCCGCTCCTATACGCGTCTAGAGCCACGGAGTCATTTTTCTTAGCCAGAATCGCGTTGCAGCCCAGAACCTCAATGTCGAGGTGCCTGATGACCACTGTGGTGGTCCGTATGCTAACGAGGACGGTTTGATACGACTTTCGACTTGAGAGCCTTTCTAGTGACGTCTGCCACACAGATGACCCAAGAGTCGCGATCATGTTGTCGCAAGACCTCTTCATGGCTGCCCACCGTTGTTGTTCACCAACTGTCGCCTCACTCTTATGTCCAAGCTCTAATTCCTTCAACTGAGCGCTATATCCCACAATTGCGTCTTGGAGTCCAGGTAGATCCGCTGCACTAGGGTTCAAGGAAAGACATTCTTCGGCCTTGGCAATGACGGCATTCGCAGCTGCCACCTTCTCTGCGTATCCGTCACGCGACAATTTGATCGCCCCTAATGCCTGTTTGCATCGCGCGATACGCTTCTCCACCTCACTGAAAATGCGCACGAACCCTGGGGTCGTCATCGTGCCTGATGCCAGAATTCACTGTGTCGGTTGGCCACGCGCGCGCGCTCGATGAATTGAATGCCCTTGGCAACGATGGCGTAAGCGTGTGGCTGAGATGTGCGATCGTGGCAGGGCCTCGTTGGTCGAATATTGATTTGGATTGTCGTGTAGCAGAGGGTGCATGCAATATCTTGTTGAGATGGGAGGAAAGAAGTCGAGGAGGACGACGCGGAGTATCTCCTAAGTCTAGGTACTGAGACCCTTTGCCCTGTTATTGAAACCATCCAGGAAGTAGAGACGCCTAAATTATGTATCCTCCCGGTTAAGCTCAAGGCCCTTAGTATATCTGAGGCGTTCACCCTGCATCTGAAACCTAATAGCAGCAGATGATAGGAAAGTCTATAGGATAAGGCCTAAGTCTAGAACTAGATCTATCTCGAGAGTTCAGCCTCGAATATCGCGATAATTTCACGGCGCACGACGAGCCACTTATCCCACTATTGAATGGGCTACGAGAACTTGTTTCCCCTTAAGACAAGCCGTGGGAACGAGAATATGAGAAGCTATACTTTAGAATGAAAGAGATTCTCCGGAAAGATTGGGAAGCTTAGAGTACTGGTTAGCGGTGGGCAGAATACCTAGCGCTGGCAATTGTTCAAAGCATCCCAGGGCACCGTCATACCACATCCTCTGATACCCGATTCCAAGCATCAGCTGGCAGTACTATGACTGACATAATATGCCCGAGTCTGAATCCGTCCCTCAGTTCCGCTCGCCGCTCACTCTTTCCAGCGTCGATTGCATCATCCCAAAGAGGCAGATGACTCGCCTTGCTCCCGTCTACTTTCCGACTTATCTCCATGTACGATTCCAGCCACCAAGGATGCTCAGTTGCCATGGCATACGCAACTAGAGGCGCTTCGCCGACACCTGGCCGAGGATTCTTATAACTTACGCCCATCCTATGCTTCGGTTCTTGTCCTGACCTGCTAGTGTCAGAGCCCACCGCAAAGAGAGGTCTAGAGCCATAATGAGCTGCTCTACCTCCCACATTCCCTTCCGGCCGAGGCAGTCTTCTTCCTAAGTCGCTGCTCCAAAAGGCGAAACCAGGAGCCATCAGGGAGTCCTTATGATAAACTCTTGAGCGTTACCCACTCCCAATACGGTGGAAAGAAACCGCTGCTCTCCAGATCGATAATGCCGCAGACTCGTTTATCAGCTATTAATATGTTTCCTCAGCGACTGCGAGGGCTGCGAGAGCGACTCGAGGGAGTAAGGGAGGTGCTGATGAGCTTAACCGCGTGTTGAAGGAACATTTTTGCCACAGCACATCTTGAGGCCGAGTCGCCGTCGTCGGAGCCAAGCTCTGCTTGACGTGACCGTTCTTGTCGCAGTCGGGCAAGCTCAGCTTCGTAACCATGGTTTATATACAGAGGGCCAAGCAAGCCGAGTGGTATCAACCATCTTAAGCCAAAGGGGGGGAAGGAAATACTGGCGTGGTACAACGCGACTCCATTCCCAGTCTAGGACGGATATGATCTCCATATCTTCGTTAACCATAATGTTGAATGGTTCTAGGTCACCGTGTACCAGAACAAATGGGCCAGAGTCAAGACTGCAGTCTACCCATCTCTCAGCGAAGCGACGGAATAGGTGTTGGTGGTAGAGAGCTTCTTTTCCAACTTCCAGGTCGAACACACTCTTCCGACTCTGTAAAAAGGCATTATACGCAATATTCAATTGCATAGTCGTGTACTTGTTAGCTGAGGTCAGGGGGCCGTGAATGTAATACAAGTCCTGGATCCGAGATGGTTCTAGACCCTCTAGCTCTTGCATGTTGAGATCGATAGTAGCTGGTTTTTGAGTTTCCCTTCACCCGTTAGACATCCAATCGAGGGAAATTCAAGCCTTCTCAGCTGCATGTAGATATCGGCCAGCGAATTATAGAGTCGTCGTCGCTGGTCATTTGTGATGGATTGAAGTTGGAAGGAGGAGAGTTTCTGGCCGTCCACGTATTCTAGGATGAGGAATGATGAGAGAGGGCCAGGCCCATCACCGAGCTTAGAGGCAAGAATTGTCGGAAGCGGTATAGTCGTTTTCTCATGTACTAGTCTAGTCATTGTCAGATCGATATAGCCCATAAATATGAGGAATGAACCTACTGCATTACCGCAATCTCGTTCGCGAGCTTGTTCTGTGCGCCGAACGCGAGGCAAGGCTTGAGAGGTATACGCAGAACCCATTGTTCTCCATCCTCAAACTTCACAAAGTAATATATAGGGCCCGCACAATGCTCCGCAAGCGCGACTAGGGATGAACACAACGAGGTCCCAACTGCGACCATTCGGGTTCCTGCGGAGAAGACTCTGGGCCACAAGTGTCACTGCACTGTCCATGCCGAGTATTCTCAGTCTCTCGAAGGCACTGGGCCGTAAGTTACGCTGAGCAGGGTACCTTTGGTGCGAGGTGGCAATGGCACAGAGAGATCCGCGCGGCCGACACAGTCGAACGCCGAGTTATGGGGAGTCAAGGAACGTTGCACAGAGATGTGACAACGACGACGAGCATAGAAAGGACCACACCATGATCCTTCAGCCCGGAAGTGGCAACCCCCCATCCTGCCCCTGGACACCCCTTGGTTGGTATCTCTGTGGCTATGCAAACCCGAAGGAGGAGAACGCTGGCGGGTGTTGCCGTCTCAGGCCGCTGGTTGGAGAAGGGGGCACGGTGTCCGACCACCGGGGTCCAGGCCTCCAGCTGGTGCCTGGATATTTAAAGGCCCTCGCCTCCCTTGCTCGCTGCCATCAAATCTCTTCCTCTTCTCATCATTCTCATTGCCTCCTTCCACTCTAAGTAGCGCTCACAGCAAGCATGGCGATGCTCAAGCAGTTCCTGGCGAAGCCTCATGACGTTCTCGTCGACGAAATTCGCGCAAATGCTGATCGGCTGCCTATCGAGGTGCGATTCAACGAGAACCGGCAGGTTTTCGAGGGACAGGCGATTGTTGGAAGGCGAAGGCTTGAGGTGGCGGCTTCAGTGATGATGGAATCGATGTGCGGGGGCAAGGGTGAGCATGTTGCCTTGGTTTCCTTTTAGTGCCTATTGGCGTGATGAGGACTGTGACCCTACGATGCTGAGTCCGTAGTAGACCATGACTTTGCAGATACTCCGGGCCCTATCATAGAACAAGACCTTGATTGTCACCATCCGAAGTGCTGTAGACTTGGACCCTTTCCGACTTCGAAAGAGCTCCAACGGCACTTCGCAACCCGTATTCTTGCGGGACCTCCAACTTGACTTCTCATGCTAATATAATCTATTCCAGATATCCCATGCCACGAGTTCTGCCCTTCATGCGGTAAAACTCTGCATGGTGCGAGTCTCTACCTCCATCACAGCTGCAAACAAGCTACTGCATCGCCTAATCAATATACCCTACGTCCGACGGGAAAGCCTCCGACACGACGTTGTTGACAAGCAGTTGAGGAGAGCAAGATCTATCTACCTACAGCATCGCCAATCTGTGGACGATAGGCTGCTCCGTTACTCCGTTGTGACATTGAGTTGAGTAGAGACCTCCCGCAGAGCGTCCGCAGCTTCCTTTGCAGAGCTGTAGCCCGAGTCCCAGAGTTTCCGAATGATAGATGCCACCGGGTTGTCCTCGCTCACGTGAGGATACTCCCCCTTCATGAGCCTCTCCTGGAGCTCCTCGATCTCAAGTTCTCCATAGGGCACAGCCCATTCAGTGATCTCGCAGATGCCAGTCCCGAGGGCGAACAGCTCCTCTGCGAAAACGTCCTTGGTAGGGGTCGGGGGAGTCGTTTCGGGGACCCAGTATCGCGGTTCACACGCAAAGAGGAGCTCAGGATACACGTCTCGAAGACTGGAACCGGCAAAGTCGCTGAGTTTGATGTGAAGATGATCAAACACAAGGATGTTCCGCGCCGAGATGTCGCCCCAGATCACGCCCCGGTCGTGGATGTACTGGAGGGTTTCCGCCAGGTCAACCGCCAGCTGTAAGCGACAGGCAATAGATGGAGATGCGTCCTCGAGGATGCGCTCGCGAAGACTGCCATGGGGGGCCCTCTCGAGTCGCACTGCCCAGGCCTCCCTCTCCTTTGGGTTTGTCTCGTCGCCGGCTCGCAGATATGCTGCTCCCAAACATTTGAGGATGTGCGGATGTGGGCCGAGAGCTTCGTAGATGGCGGCCTCGCGCTTGAATGTCTCGCTGGCGTTCTCAGCAAAGGCCGCATGGTCGTACATCTCGCCATCAAGCCAAAAGCCCGCGGCTTTGATGGCGATCGTGGGTTTGGACTTCTCTGCGTAGATGATGCTGAGGCCTGTCCGTCCCAGTGGTTCGAGCCTTGCCCGGACGGCTTGACCAGCTTCCCAATCGGTCATCCGCATGTCGGTTATGAGGAGGAAGGCGAGAATGGTAGAATGTGGGTGACCAACATGAATGAAGTCTGATCGGTTCTTGTCACAATTAGTCGAGGCAATCATCACGTGGAGATGGCAGGATCGGACATCGGCCGCTACGGAATGCCGACATTCGGACTTTCGGTCCGAATGTGGAGTCCCTCTGGAGCCCGAATGGGCGCTCGGCGTCACATGTAGCCTGCTTCATGAATGTCGGGGGGAATCTCTCTCTACGTATCTAAAGCGAGCCAAAAGGTTATACCTTTAGCTCCAAGGACCAACCTACCAGACCCTTCTAACGTTTATAGTCATAAGAATGGCCGACGGAAACACCGACATCCGAAACACAGTCTGGGAATGCCGTTCATCGACCTCTGAGAAGCTGATCAGGAACGAGGAAGACACCCTGCCCGCCTGCGAGACGGGCCCATGGAAAGTGATGGCCAGTTAAGAGACACTGTCGGAACTGGCGAATAGGCTGGAGGAGGGGAACACCACGTCATCTTCGTCATCATCCATGGGATCACTGGCCTTTAGGAGGATCATCGTCGGGCGTTGTTCCGGTTCAAACAAATGGGGGTCTGGCAGAATGGGAACCGTCTGACGATGCCCCTTTACTCTTCTCACAGTGAGTATCTCTCCTTTATGATCCTTAATGGCGCATATCCATCACAGCCATGGCCTTCCCACCAGGACATCCCAGTCATCATGGTCCCCCCATCACGTAGGCTTTCACGGTCGCCAGGATTTCTCCAACTATGACTCGTAAGTACACACAATGAGTGACTTTGTGGACTTGGTCGTTCGTGAGTCTGATGGCCCCAGGAATTGGGAGGGCTAGGCAGGGGATGTTTCTTTCTTTAATGAAACGTTCGTTGACCAGGTCCGCGGCGGACCCTCCGTCCAACACGAGAGCTGAGCATCGGTAGCCCTCGACGTGTCCTTCGACGAAACCCAGGGTGGTCGCTACCGCGTCCTCAGCAGCTGCAGTATCTCGAAAAACGATAGTGGCCTTTTTGCTCATCCCCAGGTTCAGGTACTGCTCTTCCTCGGTCGCTTCCTTCCCCAGTTCGTAATCCATCTCGTGTGTCATGAAGTCGTGGAACGGAATTAGTAGGTTGGAGATGGTTCCTCGGGCCTTGGTGGATTTCACGTTGCGTCGACACTGCATCAGCCGAGATAACTGTTGTCAGACAGAAAGGCGATCTGGAGGAGCTGTAGGTGTTGAGAGTGATTGGGGTTTTCTTCAAGCGTCTTCCCAGTTCAAACGTTGAAATCCCGTATTCTTCAGTCGCTTGGATTTTCTCCTGCTCTTGCCGTAGTTTCTTTCCTTGTGTCCCAGGTTCTTCAGTGGTCTCTGGTTTTCCCAGCTTCAGCCTGTCCAGGTGTGACTTTAGGCGTGGGAGTATCAATTCGAATTCCTCCTAGGTGAGTTCTGGTTCTTCAAAGCGTACTTTCTAAGGGTAGAATAGAGTCCCTGACGATTCTTCTAACTGTACTTCCTCATCCATGATTTCTTCAACCTATGGAAAGATGTAGGGGGTGCTTGGTGGGAATCTTTGCAGCTCCCGTCGGGCGCGCTCGTTTAGCTTTCCGGGCATAGTTCGATCTCGTTTCTGGATTTTGGCGGGTGTCTTCACTCCATGGGGATCTCCCTCCTTCTCTGGTGTGTCTCGGGTCGCCGCTCTGGCCTCGAGCGTCCGCTCCCGGGTTGCGAGAGTTTCGATGTCGCAGGTTCAAGCTTCGTGAGTCCCTCTCGGTTCCACCGGTACGTAGCGTCTAGGGATTGTCTAGCCAGGAAGGTGGTGCGGAATCCGGCAGGTGGTTTTGTTCCCGTCACCCCGTCCCACATCGTAGTCTTGGAGGCCGGTGGCGGCGCGTTTTGCATCGCCAGTTGCTCCCGTCGCTGGCGCCTCATTTCCGGCCCGTGGGTCTTCCAGCGTTCGGCGTTCTGGTGCACCTTCTGTCGGTCGAAGTTCTCTCCGCGTGGGCAATGGTAGCCCATGTGCCCCCATCCTTCACATTTGAAACACCAGGTCAGGTCGGGGTTTGGTTCCCGGAATCCCTCCGACGACATGGGAGGGGGACCCTGGGTAGTGTCTTTGTCGAATCGGACCAATCAATCCTGGAGGAGGTGGAGAAACTCCTCGGCCAACTCGGACAAGAAATGTACGAGACCGCTGGACAGGAGTACGCAAATTCAAGACCGCAAGCGCTGAGCCCGATGAGAGTTTGCGGTTGAAGAGAGATCGGGAGGAAAGGACACAACAGACGAACACGAAGGATGGCGGAGCACTACTAGCTGTTTAGAAGGAAAACACTAAAATTGAAAAACAATCTCATTACTATTCTGGACCATCGGAAAGACAGACGGGAGATCACCAGACCCAGACCCAGGGGGGGCCGGAGCTTGGGCCGGAGAAGCCCAGACAGTGAATCATAGCACATGCGCCCTAAGGCTGGGGATCATCCACTCGACAGAGAGACATCAGCGGTGAACGAGCGACAGGACATCGAGGATGGAGATGACCAACCCGACAGGGAGACATCAGCAGGGAACGAGTGATTGGACATGGGAGCCATCTCGACCCTGGTACGCTGGTCACCGACAGCCACCCTCAACCATGCACTCAAACTGGATCACGACAACCCCCAGACTACACGCACCCTGCTATAGGACACCATCACGCGTAGATTGAGGTCAAACTGGATAAGGAAGGGACATCCAGAGGCAGCGGGACACGTCTGGGTCAGATCGGCCAGAACTGCCACAAGGCATCCGATGGACGTGGAGGACGAGGCGGAGGATACGTCATTAGAAACCTCATCCTCAGGAGAGGAGGATGTAGAACGATAAGACATGGACGCCGGTTGGGAACTCGACCTCTTTGACATCCTGGGTTCTAGAGACACTGGGGTGGCAGGCGACCTGGAACCCAGTGGGCGAGGAAATCCGGATTACTAGCCCCAAGACACGAAAAAAACCCCCGGCGAAACCCTAACTTTGTATGGGAATCTCAGATTTCAAGCCTAACCCCTTACGAAACCGGAAAATACACCAAACGCACCACCTCACCAGGGAACCGCAAGAAACCATCTTTTAGTGGTCCACCACCAGCAGGATCACTATCAGCGATATGGCCGCGATACTTAACCAGCGTGAACTGGTCATGCGCCTGTGCTATGTATACCGCGACTGTTTCGCAACACGACTTGAAGACATCCGCACTACAGATCTCATCCAGCACCACATCCCAACAACGCCCGATGCACGCCCGTCACAGCGACGACAGATGCGCTATGGTAGAGCCCAACGAAAGTTCACCTCGGAGGTATTCCCACGCACAGAAAGGTCGGGTTTTATTTCACGAGGAGAATCAGAATGGGTGGCGAACACCATCTTTATTCCCAAGCCGCCAGAGACAAAGGTGTTCCGAGTGACACATGATTACCGGGATATAAACAGAAACTCCGTGCGATCAGGGTATCCATACCACAACCTTAAAGCGGATATCAATTCAATCTACTGCGGGCGACCGAGAGTGCTTTCCCAGGCGGACGCGTTAAACGGATTCTAGGGCATGGTCTGACCACATACAGCATACATCTACTGTTTTCTATATACCGGGCACGTCTATCGCTATAGACGAGTGCATGGTCCGCTTCCTTAGCCAGTCTCTTAAGATAACAACTATCCCTTCAAAGCCAATTCCTACTGGCTTCAAAGTCTGGGCTGTGGCCCAAAGAGGTTATTTTCTGCGGTGGATCTGGCACCGGCCGGCTCGATGGGTACGGCAAAGAACGCATCTACGGCAGAGCCGGCGGCGGATACGAGAGAGGATGATCCATCTGAACCCGACCTAAGCTATGGTTGTTGCCCTAGTAAATCTACTGCCGGAGGCCACATACCACGTATTTCTCGATAACCTATTCTCTTCCTACAACCTCTTTCGCCGACTCCGGCAATGCGGCCATGGAGCCACGGGCACAGCCGGCAGGAACTATGGCATTTACAAGCCCCTTGTCAAGCTCAAGGCTACGGATAATACAGCGATAGAGCGTTTCTTTGGTGACGAGCCTGTCAAGCTGATTTCCATCCCATCCATCGCTGCTATCTACAATGATGACATGAACGCTGTGGATCGCGGTGATCAGATGCGAGCATATTGGGGCCCTGACCGCCGTGTACGTAGGGGCGGCTGGAAGGCCCTAGCTTGGGACTTTCTGCTAGAAATAGCCCTCAACAGCTTCATTTTATAGCAAAGGAGACAGCCACAGTGGAAGCCGGAGGCATCACGAGGCCGTTGGCGGCAACGCCATGTCAGTGACCTTATTGCAATGTATGTATCTGATAGTCAGTCACGACAGAGGTTTCGGACTGGGGACGAGTTTACGCCTATCTCACAGCACGATTGGGTCCGGAATAAGAATCCCTCAGCTTATCAAGCTTGTAAAGGAATACGGGTTGGAGAGGGGCGGCGGCAGCCATTACGGGCAGTCAGCGGCAATGGAAGCCGGCGATTGAAGAAGTCGCGATATCGCTGTCAGCAGTGTGATGATAATTAGTACGGAGTATCAGTCGATGTATTAGCTAGCCAATTAAAATCACCTCGAGACCCGCTAAAACATTATCGCGGCGTCCGGGTGCCCATTTTGTTGCGGCGCCTGGGCGCCGTTCCAGTGGGAGCCAGTCGGTCCCTCCGTCTGACAACAAGTGTACGTCACACAGAATAAGTAGATTGCTAGGAAATCATATGTGAGATTGAACAAGCAGCGAAACAAGCCGTAGGACAACTGGTATACGCAATTGCACAAGCGGATTGCCAGGAAATCACGCATGCATTTGAACAGGCAGCCAAGCAAGCCGCAGGACAATTGATATGTGCGACTGAACAAGCGGATTTCTAGGAGATCATATGTGTCATTGAACAGGCAACTAAACAAGCCACGGGATAACTCATATTGATCGCAAAACACCAAACAAGTCAGTGAATAGGGGAATAGGCAGTAGTCATAGAATAGGTATAAAGAGATGGCCTAAACCTAATCTCCTATTCATGAAACTTCAATTCCTTCCCATCTCTTTCTATCACTATTACTACGCGATTACACTACGATACAGTTGCTAAAGTGTGGCTGGTAGAGAATCTCGCGTAAGTAAGCTTTGCCCGACCATAACTTTCTCCCACCACCACTTTTCTTCTTCCTCTCGCACTATAACTTCATCCTAGCTATCATTTCTCACTAACTTCATTATGGCTGCAGTATCGCTAGGAGAGGCGTTACGAGCTATTGAGTTTACAACTATTAAGAAGCTCTTTAATGAGATCGATTGCACCATTGGAGATATGCTCCTTGTTCATGGTAAGTAATTCTTTATATACCCCTTGTTCTTTTACTAATTTTATTTTAGGTGTATCAGCCCAGCAGTTTGCTGAGATTGATAAGGCGAGAGGAGAACGAAGTAGCCCCCGATTCCATCACTTTGACGCTTCTTCTAAGACCCTTATTATTACTATCCCAACTGGACTACATGAATGCCTTCATCAGCCGCTTTGGTATACGATTGGCATTGAGATTTATCGGATGGGGTTATTTAACGCTTGGCACCCAATGGGCACCCGGACACTTCGAGCAACACAGACTGCCTCTAGTGGTGGTGATGGTGGACAAAGCGACTCATCAGGAGGTCCAAAACCAGAACGCGTTGGTAAAGAAGCTTGGCCAACCTTAGCGCTCGAAGCAGGGTATTCGCAAACGCTTCCAGGATTGAGAAGGAAGATGAGATGGTGGTTCACAGCCTCAGATCACCAAGTCAAGATTGTTCTTCTAGCCAAGTTCCAGCGCGAGCACGGTAAGAGAATCATCATCGAGAAGTATGTCGAGGTCCCTCAGGTCCGACCAGGCGCCACTATGACGCGGGCGGCAGCTCGAGCTATGCAGCTTGAGCCTACTTGCACCCAGGCCACCATCATTACAGAGGATCCCAGCAATCCCTCGTCGTACAATGTCACTAGGGGGGCTGTACGACTTGAGTTTCACCTCTTGTTCTTGCGACAACCACGCCAAGGAGAAGGCGATGTCGTGATTAGCATTCAGCAGCTGCAAGAGTATGCAAGAGATGTCTGGACTACAGGTGTTTAGTTCGGATGAATCACAATGGATGAGGGCGGTGTGGAGGGCGGCATGGGGGGCGTTAGCGGTACTATTGACAGTAGTGATAGGGTCTTAGTTAGGTGATAGATGCTCCTAAGGAGTAAAACTAGGAGGGGG